>JAACNH010000394.1:0-20475 GCA_019447015.1 Hymenochirus boettgeri
ATACGGCTTTGACCTGTCAGGGTACAGGGACAATAGTCGCTACCTGTCAGGTACAGGGACATACGCTAACTGTCAGGTTAGGTCAATACGCTACCTGTCAGGTACAGGGACAATACGCTACCTGTCAGGTACAGCACAAACGCTACCTGTCAGGTACAGGGACAATAGCTACCTGTCAGGTACAGGGACATACGATCGACCTGTCAGGTACAGGCGACAATACGCTACTGTCGGGTACAGGAAATACGTTACTGCAGGGTACAGGGACAATACGTTACCTGTCAGGTACAGGGACAATACGCTACCTGTCAGGTACCGGGACAATACGCTACCTGTCAGGTACAGGGACAATGCTTGTGAAGGTTCTCATTCATCCAGGTCATGGTATATACTGTTGTATTCAATTAGATCAACTGGACTTGAAATGTAGTTCTTGAAGACGTTTCGCTAGTCATCCGACTGGCTTTCTCAATTCAGAATGACTTGTACAAGAATCTGTGGCAATTATGTACCCTGGAAAATCCCAATTAGCATATCACAGCCAGGTGTTAAGGGTGTGATTAGATAGTGGCTAAGAGGTGTTATAGGAACGCCCAGAGTAAGGTGTTAAAACAGCATTGTACATGGCAGACAGTTGGTGTCGAACCCCCCCACCTCTATTTAGGCTTGGTTTCTTTATTTTCACATAAATGGCCTCCTTAACACCTCTCTTGAACAGTCACGTTCCTTCGCCAGTATGTTAACATTACAATCTTCAAGGTATGTCCTTTATCCTTAAGATGCAGATACAGGCTGAGTCCTGACCCGAGGAATTGGCTCTTCTGTGCTGGGCCATACGTCGATGCAGTTGCTGTTTGGTCTCCCCCACATACAAATCAGAGCATTCTTCACTGCACTGCACAACTGTCTGCCATGTACAATGCTGTTTTAACACCTTACTCTGGGCGTTCCTATAACACCTCTTAGCCACTATCTAATCACACCCTTAACACCTGGCTGTGATATGCTAATTGGGATTTTCCAGGGTACATAATTGCCACAGATTCTTGTACAAGTCATTCTGAATTGAGAAAGCCAGTCGGATGACTAGCGAAACGTCTTCAAGAACTACATTTCAAGTCCAGTTGATCTAATTGAATACAACAGATGTACAGGGACAATACGTAACCTGTCGGGTACAGGGACAATACGCTACCTGTCGGGTACAGGGACAATACGCTACCTGTCGGGTACAGGGAAAATACGCTACCTGTCGGGTACAGGAAATACTCTACCTGTCGGGTAAAGGTACAATACTCTACCTGTCGGGTAAAGGTACAATACTCTACCTGTCGGGTACAGGGACAATACGCTACCTGTCGGGTACAGGGGCAATACGCTACCTGTCGGGTACAGGGACAATACGCTACCTGTCGGGTACAGGGACAATACGCTACCTGTCGGGTACAGGACAATACGCTACCTGTCGGGTACAGGACAAAACGACGGTACGGACATACGCACCTGTCGGGTACAGGGACAATACGCTACCTGTGGGTACAGGGACAATACGCTACCTGTCGGGTACAGGGACAATACGATACCTGTCGGGTACAGGGACAATACGCTACCTGTCGGGTACAGGGACAATACGCTACCTGTCGGATAGAGGGACAATACGCTACCTGTCGGGTAGAGGGACAAACGCTACCTGTCGGGTACAGGGACAATACTCTGCCAGGGACAATACTCTACCTGTCGGGTACAGGGACAATACGCTACCTGTCGGGTACAGGGAACATACTCTACCTGTCGGGTACAGGGACAATACGCTACCTGTCAGGTACAGGGACAATACGCTACCTGTCGGGTACAGGGACAATACGCTACCTGTCAGGTACAGGGACAATACGCTACCTGTCAGGTACAGGGACAATACGCTTACACTGTCAGGGTACAGGGACAATACGCTACCGTCAGGTACAGGGACAATACGCTACCTGTCGGGTACAGGGACAATACGCTACCTGTCGGGTACAGGACAATACGCTACCTGTCGGGTACAGGACAATACGCTACCTGTCGGGTACAGGGACAATATGCTACCTGTCAGGTACAGGGTACAGGGACAATACGCTACCTGTCAGGTACAGGGACAATACGCTATTGTCAGGTACAGGGATCTTGGTGGTGCCAGAGGGGATGTGCTGGTGGTGCCAGGGTGTTTGCTGGTAGTGCCAGTTGGAGGATGTGCTGGTGGTGCCAGGGTGTTTGCTAGTGGTGCCAGTTGGGGAAGTTCTGGTAGTGCCAGTTGGGGATGTGCTGGTGGTGCCAGAGGGGATGTGCTGGTGGTGCTAGTCGCGAAGTTCTGGTGGTGCCAGTTGGGGATGTGCTGGTGGTGCCAGTTGGGGATGTGCTGGTGGTGCCAGGGGCTTTTCTGATGATGCCAGGAGATGTGCTGGTGATACCAGAGGGGATGTGCTGGTGGTGCCAGTTGGGGGTGTGCTGGTGGTGCCAGAGGTGATGAACAAGAAAAGAGATGATTAATGCACATTCCTGGGCCCCATATATCATAATATCTATGCTAGTGCAAACAGTAAAAACATGGGGGTTTTAGTTACAATTTTAAGCATAAAAGTGAAAAGCCTTCCAACCACGTCAAGGTTACCCCAGTATGGAAGGTCCTAACAGTTTACCATATGTTATTTATCTGGGCTGACACTCCCTTCTTGGTTGCATTTTCTTGGGAAGGCCAGAGGGGATGTGCTAGTGGTGCCAGGGTGCTTGCTGGTGGTGCCAGTTGTGAATGTGCTTGTGGTGCCAGTTGGGGATGTTCTGGTGTTGTCAAGGGGAATATGCTGGTGGTGCCAGTTGGGGATGTGCTGGTGATGCCAGTTGGGTATGTGCTGGTGGTGCTAGAGAGGATATGCTGGTAGTGCCAGTTTGTTTGCTGGTGGTGCCAGTTTGGGATTTACTGGTGGTGCCAGTTGGGGAAGTGCTGATGGTGCCAGAGGGGATGTGCTGTTGGTGCCAGAGGGGGTATGCTGGTGGTGCCAGCTGGGGATGTGCTGGTGGTGCCAGCTGGGAATGTGCTGGTGGTGCCAGCTGGGAATGTGCTGGTGGTGCAAGCTGGGAATGTGCTGGTGGTGCCAGCTGGGAATGTGCTGGTGGTGCCAGAGAGAATGTGCTGGTGGTGCCAGAGAGAATGTGCTGGTGGTGCCAGAGAGAATGTGCTGGTGGTGCCAGAGAGAATGTGCTGGTGGTGCCAGAGAGAATGTGCTGGTGGTGCAAGAGGGGATGTACTGGTGGTGCCAGGGTGTTTGCTAGTGGTCCCTGTTGGGGATGTGCTGGTAGTGCCAGCAAAATATACTTTTATCGTTTAATGGAACGTTAGGGGGCCCCCAAAATTCTGACTTGTGCCTTGGGTCCCATCTGGTCTTAATCCGGCTCTGCTCCACTGCACATGCTCAAGCTTATAAAAAGCTTGCAGATACCTTTTCCAGAACACAATAGACCTTATCATTAAATATCTGGTTACAAATACATATAATAAACTGGTAAAATTGCAGTTGGGGTGGATTTTTTTAAGGGTGGACATGCCCTTTAAACTGGCATACACCAGATAAGCTTGGTACCCGCTGCTGGACTATTTAATGCAGGTAATGCCAAATACATCATGGTTGTTCTATACTGCTATATGGTAGGTAATGGCCCATACAGTCTCAGTATTGTACAGATAGTCCACTAGGGGGATCAATAAAACCTACATTTCCCTGGCCTGTATGGCCAAATACATTGTGTAAATTCCAATTCAACCTACTTGTCTCTTCTGTCCTTTCCGATCAGTGGTAAGGGGAGCAGCCCACAAGCAGAGTCGTAATACAGTAATCTGCCTTGTAAGGCTGCAAGGCTCCGTGTGCGGGAATATACCCAGAATCCCACTGGCACGTGACTTTATAGTTCTGATACTGGTGAAATACAGCAGCGCGTCACCAAGGGGAGAACTTCCAGTCCCTCCATAGTATGAGACTTTGACCTGTAAAAACACAACCAGAAGTGAATAACCCATTCATTTTACCAGATCCCAAGGCTACTAGGGGGTGCTGGGAGCTGTAGTCAGAAACAACTATCACAGATGTAGCTCCGCATGGGGGGGCCCAAACTTCCTATTTTTCCTTTTATAGTTACAGCCTCTCCCCTGGAGAGGAAGCAAAGAGGGGGCCCCATTATATTTTAGCTGGGAGTGCCCCATTATATTTTAGCTGTGGGCCCCCCACTATATTTTTGCTGGGGGGCCCAGTTACCATGGCTAGGGATGTTGGGGGAATGATGGCGTCTCTGTAGATAATGTGGTTTTCAGGGCTGACTGGTCCCATTATAAATAAATCATATTATTATAACCGGAACCCGGTCCGTGTATTGACCTGTACATAATAATGACCGTGTCCTATATTGTCCACCCTTCGAAACCCTCATCCAACAGGCCTTTGTCTTTCCATCATTGAGATTTGCACTCTATTCAGTGGACGACACCACAACTCAAATTCCTTTATTAAGGGGCCACTTGGTTCCCACCTGAGCCTTCCCTGCATTAACCCCATTGGTTAGAACTAGGGTGTCTATGGGAGGTGTCAATTGGACCTCGAAAAACAAGGCTCCATAAGGGATTAACCTGGGAAGAGAAATTAGTTATTTTAATGGGGGAAGGGTCCATGTTAGTCTTGTTAAGGACACCATCTTGGTCAGGCATCTTCCTTAAGCCTGATACACATGGGTTGTAATTTGGTCTGATTGGCTGCCTGCCTATACGATCAGATATCACACGGCCAATGGGGCTAAAATATATCCTGGTGGTAAACTTTCATTTTAACTACGGATCTGTTGGGGAAGAATATCAGGCCAAAGTTGGCCCTTGGGTCTAGACAGTTGGGACCTGACCACTTTTCATCTACACACAATGGGGCCTTTATATATTTACTTGGGTGGTTTATCAACAACTCCCACCCACAGACCTCAGACAATGAATATATATGAGTTTCATTGCACCATGTCGGGATTATGTTCCACACCTCTAGTTATCGACCAGCTGCCACATTATGGAACCATAGTGAAAAGAGGATTAACCATGGAGAACAATGGCAACATCCCAGACAGATATAAACCTGTACGTAGAGTTAATCAATTATAACACCGCAGTCTGCACCGCCTTGAATGGAAGATCTGGGTGGGTTTCTAGAACATTCTACACAAAAAAATCCCTAATAACTTCCAGTAATTAAAAACTGTCAGATCTTCAATCTAAACTACTGTATCTGTTCCACCCTTCCTGATAATATAAAAATACACAGTAACATAGTATTGGAGGTTGTATAAAGACATACGTCCATCTAGTCCAAATTTTATACCCTATCCATAATGTCTATCTAACAGTTACATAGTATTGGAGGTTATATAAAGACATACGTCCATCTAGTCCAACTTTTATACCCTATCCATAATGTCTATCTAACAGTTACATAGTATTGGAGGTTGTATAAAGACCTCGTCCATCTAGTCCAACTTTTATACCCTATCCATAATGTCTATCTAACAGTTACACAGTATTGGAGGTTGTATAAGACATACGTCCACTTAGTCCAACTTTAATCCTACCCATAATGTCTGTATAACAGTTACATAGTAACATAGTATTGGAGGTTGTATAAAGACATACGTCCATCTAGTCCAACTTTATACCCTACCCATAATGTCTATTTAACAGTTACATAGTATTGGAGGTTGTATAAAGACATTCGTCCATCTAGTCCATTTTATACTCTACCCATAATGTCTATTTAACAGTTACTAGATTGGAGGTTGTATAAAGACATACAGTAGTCCACACTTTATACCCTACCCATAAGTCGTCTAACAGTTACATAGATAATAGTATTGGAGGTTGTAAAGACATACGATCATCTAGTCAACCTTTATACCCTACCCATAATGTCTGTATAACAGTACATAGTAACATAGTATTGGGGTTGTATAAAGACATACGTCCATCTAGTCCAACCTTATACCCTACCCATAATGTCTGTATAACAGTTACATAGTAACATAGTATTGGAGGTTGTATAAAGACATACGTCCATCTAGTCCAACTTTATCCTACCCATAATGTCTATTTAACAGTTACATAGTAGTGAGAGGTTGTATAAAGACATACGTCATCTAGTCCAACTTTTATACTCTACCCATAATGTCTGTCTAACAGTTATAGTATTGGAGGTTGTATAAAGACTACGTCATCTAGTCCAACCTTTATACCCTACCCATAATGTCTGTATAACAGTTACATAGATACATAGTATTGGAGGTTGTATAAAGACATACGATCATCTAGTCCAACCTTTATACCCTACCCATAAGTCTGTAAACAGTTACATAGATCATAGTATTGGAGGTTGTATAAGACATCATCCATCTAGTCCAACTTTTATATTCTACCCATAATGTCTATCTAACAGTTCATAGTATGGAGGTTTATAAAGACATACGTCCATCTAGTCCAACTTATACCCTACCATAATGTCTATCTTACAGTTACATAGTATTGGAGGTTGTATAAAGACATAGGTCCATCGTCCAACCTTTATACCCTACCCATAATGTCTATCTAACAGTTACTAGATATTGGAGGTTGTATAAAGACATACGGCCATCTAGTCCAACCTTTATACCCTATCCATAATGTCTATCTAACAGTTACATAGTATTGGAAGGGGTATAAAGACATACGTCCACTTAGTCCAACCTTTATACCCTATCCACAATGCCTATCTAACAGTTACATGTATTGGAGGTTGTATAAAGACCTACGTCCACTTAGTCCAACTTTTATACCCTATCCATAATGTCTACTAACAGTTACATAGTATTGGAGGTTGTATAAAGACATACGTCCATTAGTCCAACCTTTATACCCTACACATAATGTCTGTATAAGTTACATAGTAACTAGTATTGGAGGTGTATAAAGACATACGTCCATCTAGTCCAACCTTTATACCCTACCCATAATGTCTGTATAACAGTTACATAGATACATAGTATTGGAGGTTGTATAAGACATACGATCATCTAGTCCAACCTTTATACCCTACCCATAATGTCTGTATAACAGTTACATAGTAACATAGTATTGGAGGTTGTATAAAGACATATGTCCATCTAGTCCAACCTTTATACCCTACCCATAATGTCTGTATAACAGTTACATAGATACATAGTATTGGAGGTTGTATAAAGACATACATCCATCTAGTCCAACCTTTATACCCTACCCATAATGTCTATCTAACAGTTACATAGTATTGGAGGTTGTATAAAGACATACGTCCATCTAGTCCAACCTTTATACCCTACCCATAATGTCTGTATACAGTTACATAGATACATAGTATTGGAGGTTGTATAAAGACATACATCCATCTAGTCCAACCTTTATACCCACCATAATGTCTTATAAAAGTTACATAGATACATAGTATTGGAGGTTGTATAAAGACATACGATCATCTAGTCCAACCTTTATACCCTACCCATAATGTCTGTATAACAGTTACATAGATACACAGTATTGGAGGTTGTATAAAGACATACATCCATCTAGTCCACCCTTTATACCCTACCCATAATGTCTATCTAACAGTTACATAGTATTGGAGGTTGTATAAAGACATACGTCCATCTAGTCCAACTTTTATACCCTACCATAATGTCTATCTAACAGTTACATAGTATTGGAGGTTGTATAAAGACATACGTCCATCTAGTCCAACTTTATACCCTATCCATAATGTCTATCTAACAGTACATAGTATTGGAGTGGTATAAAGACATACGTCACTTAGTCCAACCTTTATACCCTATCCACAATGCCTATCTAACAGTTACATAGTATTGGAGGTTGTATAAAGACATACGTCCACTTAGTCCAACCTTTATACCCTACCCATAATGTCTGTATAACAGTTACATAGTATTGGAGGTAGTATAAAGACATACGTCCATCTAGTCCAACCTTTATACCTACCCATAATGTCTGTATAACAGTTACAGTACATAGTATTGGAGGTTGTATAAAGACATACGTCCATCTAGTCCAACCTTATTACCCTACCATAATGTCTGTATAACAGTACATAGATACATAGTATTGGAGGTTGTATAAAGACATACATCCATCTAGTCCAACCTTTATACCCTACCCATAATGTCTATCTAACAGTTACATAGTATTGGAGGTTGTATAAAGACATACGTCCATCTAGTCCAACCTTTATACCTACCATAATGTCTGTATACAGTTACATAGATACATAGTATTGGAGGTTGTATAAGACATACTCCATCTAGTCCAACCTTATACCCTACCCATAATGTCTGTATAAACAGTTACATAGATTGGAGGTTGATAAAGACATACGATATCTAGTCCAACCTTATACCCTACCCATAATGTCTGTATAACAGTTAATGATACATAGTATTGGAGGTTGTATAAAGACATACGATCATCTAGTCCAACCTTTATACCCTACCCATAATGTCTGTATAACAGTTACATAGATACATAGTATTGGAGGTTGTATAAAGACATACATCCATAGTCCAACCTTATACTTACCCTATGTCTATATAACAGTTACATAGTATTGGAGGTTGTTAAAAGACATACGTCCATCTAGTCCAACTTTTATACCTCCATAATGTCTATCTAACAGTTACATAGTATTGGAGGTTGTATAAAGACAAAGTCCATCTAGTCCAACCTTATACCCTACCATAATGTCTATCTAACAGTTACATAGTATTGGAGTTGTTTAAAGACATACGTCCATCTAGTCCAACTTTATACCTATCCATAATGTCTATCTAACAGTTACATAGTATTGGAGTGGTTATAAAGACATACGTCCACTAGTCCAACCTTTATACCCTATACCCAATGCTATTAACAGTTACATAGTATTGGAGGTTGTATAAAGACCTACGTCCACTTAGTCCAACTTTTATACCCTATCCATAATGTCTATCTAACAGTTACATAGTATTGGAGGTTGTATAAAGACATACGTCCACTAGTCCAAACTTTATACCCTACACATAAGTCTGTCATAAGTTACATATAATGTATTGGAGGTGTATAAAGACATACGTCCATCTAGTCCAACCTTTACCCTACCCATAATGTCTGTTAAACAGTTAATAGATACATAGTATTGGAGGTTGTATAAAGACATACGATCCATCTAGTCCAACTTTATACCCTAACCATAATGTCTGTATAACAGTTACATAGTACATAGTATTGGAGGTTGTATAAAGACATATGTCCATCTAGTCCAACCTTTATACCCTACCCAAATGTCTGTATAACAGTTACATAGATACATAGTATTGGAGGTTGTAAAAGACATACATCCATCTAGTCCAACCTTTATACCCTACCATAATGTCGTATCTAACAGTTACATAGTATTGGAGGTTGTATAAAGACATACGTTCCATCTAGTCAACCTTTATACCCTACCCATAATGTCTGTATAACAGTTACATAGAACATAGTATTGGAGGTTGTATAAAGACATACATCCATCTAGTCAACCTTATACCCTACCCATAATGTCTGTTATAACAGTTACATAGAAATAGTATTGGAGGTTGTATAAAGACATAACGTCATCTAGTCCAACCTTTATACCCTAACCCATAAGTCTGTATAACAGTTACATAGTATTGGAGGTTGTATAAAGACATACGTCCATCTAGTCCAAAATTTACCCCACCAAATTGTCATCTAACAGTTACATAGTATTGGAGGTTGTATAAAGACATAGTCCATCTAGTCCAACTTTATACCCTACCCATAATGTCTATCTAACGTTACATAGTATTGGAGGTTGTATAAAGACATAAGTCCATCTAGTCCAACCTTTATACCCTACCCATAATGTTATCTAACAGTTACATAGTATTGGAGGTTGTATAAAGACATAGTCCATCTAGTCCAACTTTATACCCTATCCATAATGTCTATCTACAGTTACATAGTATTGGAAGTGGTTATAAAGAACATAGTCCACTTAGTCCAACCTTTATACCCTACCACAATGTCTATCTAACGTTACATAGTATTGAGGTTGTATAAAGACCTACGTTCACTTAGTCCAACTTTATACCCTACCATAATGTATTATAACAGTTACATAGTATTGGAGGTGTATAAAGACATACGTCCATATCTAGCCAACCTTTATACCCTACCCATAATTCTGTATACAGTTACTAGATATTGGAGGTTGTATAAAGATACGATCATCTAGTCCAACTTTATACCCTACCCATAATGTCTGTTATAACAGTAATAGTACATAGTATTGGAGGGAGTAAAGAGACATACGTCCATCTAGTCCAACCTTTATACCCTACCCATAATGTCTGTATAACAGTTACATAGAAATAGTATGGGGTTGTATAAACATATAATCCATCTAGTCCAACCTTTATACCCTACCCATAATGTCTGATACTAAACAGTAACATAGTATGGTGGTTGTATAAAGAACATACGTTCCATCTAGTCCAACCTTATACCCTACCCATAATGTCTGTATAACAGTTACTAGATACATAGTATTGGGGTTGTATAAAGCATACATCATCTAGTCCAAAACCTTTATACCCTACCCTAATGTCTGTATAACAGGTTACATAGTATTGGAGGTTGTATAAAGACATAAGTCCATCTAGTCCAACCTTTATACCCTACCCATAATGTCTATCTAACTAGTTACACAGTATTGGAGGTTGTTAAAGACATACGTCATCTAGTCCAACCTTATACCCTATCCATAATGTCTATCTAACAGTAACATAGTATTGGAGGTTGTATAAAGACAACGTCCATCTAGTCCAAATTTTAAATCCTACCCATAATGTCTGTATACAGTTACATAGAACATAGTATTGGAGGTTGTATAAAGACATACGTCCATCTAGTCCAACTTTTACCCTATCCATAATGTCTATTAACAGTACATAGTATTGGAGGTTGTATAAAGACATCGTCCATCTAGTCCAACTTTTATACCTACCCATAATGTCTATTTAAACAGTTACATAGTATTGGAGGTTGTATAAAGACATACGTCCATCTAGTCACTTAGCCTTTATACCACTATACTCCATAATGTCGTCTAACAGTACATAGATTGGAGGGTGATAAAGACATACGTCCATCTAGTCCAACCTTTATACCTACCCATAATGTCTGTATAACAGTTACATAGTAACATAGTTGGAGGTTGTATAAAGACATACGTCCATCTAGTCCAACCTTTATACCCTACCCATAATGTCTGATACTTACATAGTTACATAGTATTGGAGGTTGTATAAAGACATCGATCACTCTAGTCCAACCTTTATACCCTACCCATAATGTCTGTAAACAGTTACATAGTACATAGATTGGAGGTTGTATAAGACATAGTCCATCTAGTCCAACCTTTATACCCTACCCATAAGTCTGTATAACAGTTACATAGTAACATAGTGTTGGAGGTTGTATAAAGACATACGTCCATCTAGTCCAACTTTTATACTCTACCCATAATGTCTATTTAACAGTTACATAGTATTGGAGGTTGTATAAAGACATACGTCCATCTAGTCCAACTTTTATACCTACCCATAATGTCTGTTAACAGTTACATAGTATTGGAGGTTGTATAAAGACATACGATCATCTAGTCCAACCTTTATACCCTACCCATAATGTCTGTATAACAGTTACATAGATACATAGTATTGGAGGTTGTATAAAGACATACGATCATCTAGTCCAACCTTTATACCCTACCCATAATGTTGTATAACGTTACATAGTACTAGTTTGGAGGTTGTATAAAGACATACATCCATCTAGTCCAACCTTTATACCTACCCATAATGTCTATCTAACAGTTACATAGTATTGGAGGTTGTATAAAGACATACGTCCATCTAGTCCAACTTTTATACCCTATCCATAATGTCTATCTAAACAGTTACATAGTATTGGAGGTTGTATAAAGACATAGTCCATCTAGTCCAACCTTTATACCCTACCATAATGTCTAGTAACAGTTACATAGTATTGGAGTTGTATAAAGACATACGTCATCTAGTCCAACCTTTATACCCTACCATAATGTCATCTAACAGTTACATAGTATTGGATTAGTTGTTATAAGACATACGTCCACTTAGTCCAACCTTTATACCCTATCCACAATGCTATCTAACAGTTTACATAGTATTGGAGGTTGTATAAAGACATACGTCCACTTAGTCCAACTTTTATACCCTATCATAATGTCTATCTAACAGTTACAAGTATTGGAGGTTGTATAAAGACATACGTCCACTTATTCCAACCTTTATACCTCACCACAATGTCTGATAAGTTACATAGTACATAGTATTGGAGGTGTATAAAGACATACGTCCATCTAGTCCAACCTTTATACCCTACCCATAATGTCTGTCTAACAGTTAATAGATACATAGTATTGGAGGTTGTATAAAGACATACGACCATCTAGTCCAACCTTTATACCCTACCCATAATGTCTGTATAACAGTACATAGTAACATAGATTGGAGGTTGTATAAAGACAGTCCATCTAGTCCAACCTTTATACCCTACCCATAATGTCTGTATAACAGTTACATAGATACATAGTATTGGAGGTTGTATAAAGACATACATCCATTAGTCCAACCTTTATACCCTACCCATAATGTCTATCTAACGTACATAGTATTGGAGTTGTATAAAGACATACGTCCATCTAGTCCAACCTTTATACCTACCATAATGTCTGTATAACAGTTACATAGATATGTATTGGAGGTTGTATAAAGACATAATCCATCTAGTCCAACCTTTATACCCTACCCATAATGTCTGTATAACAGTTACATAGTACATAGTATTGGAGGTTGTATAAGACATACGATCATCTAGTCCAACCTTTATACCCTACCCAAATGTCTGTATAACAGTTACATAGATACAGTATTGGAGGTTGTATAAAGACATACATCCATCTAGTCCACCTTTATACCCTACCCATAATGTCTATATAACAGTTACATAGTATTGGAGGTTGTATAAAGACATACGTCCATCTAGTCCAACTTTATACCCTACCATAATGTCTATTAACAGTTACATAGTATTGGAGGTTGTATAAAGACATAGTCCATCTAGTCCAACTTCTTATCCCTACATAATGTCTATCAACAGTTACATAGTATTGGAGGTTGTATAAAGACATAAGTCCATCTAGTCCAACTTTATACCCTACCATAATGTCTATCTAACAGTTACCTAGTATTGGAGGTTGTATAAAGACATACGTCCATCTAGTCCAACCTTTATACCCTATCCATAATGTCATCTAACAGTTACATAGTATTGGAGTGTGTATAAAGACATACGTCCACTTAGTCCAACCTTTATACCCATCCACAATGCTATCTAACAGTTACATAGTATTGGAGGTGTATAAAGACACGTCCATCTAGTCAACTTTATACCCTACCCATAATGTCTGTATAACAGTTACTAGTATTGGAGGTGTATAAAGACATACGTCCATCTAGTCCAACCTTTATACCCTACCCATAATGTCTGTATAACAGTTACATAGATACATAGTATTGGAGGTTGTATAAAGACATACGTCCATCTAGTCCAACCTTTATACCCTACCCATAATGTCTGTATAACAGTTACATAGATACATAGTATTGGAGGTTGTATAAAGACATATCCATCTAGTTCAACCTTTATATACCCTAAATAATGTCTATCTAACAGTTTACATAGTATTGGAGGTTGTATAAAGACATAGTCCATCTAGTCCAACCTTTATACCCTACCCATAATGTCTGTATAACAGTTACATAGATACAAGTATTGGAGGTTGTATAAGACCTATCCATCTAGTCAACCTTTATACCCTACCCATAATGTCTGTATAACAGTTACATAGAATTGGAGGTTGTTAAAGAACTACGATCCATCTAGTCCAACTTATACCTACCATAATGTCTGTATAACAGTTACATAGATACATAGTATTGGAGGTTGTATAAAGACATACGACATCTAGTCCAACCTTTATACCCTACCCATATGTCTGTATAACAGTACATAGATACATAGATTGGAGGTGTTGAAAAGACATACATCCATCTAGTCCAACCTTTATACCTACCCATAATGTCTATCTAACATTACATAGTATTGGAGGTTGTATAAAGACATACGTCCACGTCCAACCTTTATCCAACCATAATGTCTATTAACAGTTACATAGTATTGGAGGTTGTATAAAGACATAAGTCCATCTAGTCCAACTTTTATACCCTATCCATAATGTCTATCTAACAGTTACATAGTATTGGAGGTTGTATAAAGACATAAGTCCATCTAGTCCAACCTTTATACCCTACCCATAATGTCTATCTAACAGTTACATAGTATTGGAGGTTGTATAAAGACATACGTCCATCTAGTCCAACCTTTATACCCTACCATAATGTCTATCTAACAGTTACATAGTATTGGAGGTGTATAAAGACATACGTCCACTTGCCAACCTTATACCCTATCCACAATGCTATCTAACAGTTACATAGTTTGGAGGTTGTATAAAGACATACGTCACTTAGTCCAACCTTATACCCTACCATAATGTCTGTATAACAGTTACATAGTATGGATGTAGTATAAAGACATACGTCCATCTAGTCCAACCTTTATACCCTACCCATAATGTTGTTAACAGTTACATAGTAATAGTATTGGAGGTTGTATAAAGATATACGTCCATCTAGTCCACCTTTATACCCTACCCATAATGTCTGATAACAGTACATATACATAGTATTGGAGTGGTATAAAGACATACGTCCATCTAGTCCAACCTTTATACCCTACCCATAATGTCTGTATAACAGTACATAGATACATAGTATTGGAGGTTGTATAAAGACTACATCATCTAGTCCACCTTTATACCCTACCCATAATGTCTATCTAACAGTTACATAGATTGGAGGGTTGTATAAAGACATACGTTCCATCTAGTCCAACCTATACTACCTACCCATAATGTCTGTTAACGTTACATAGATACATAGTATTGGAGGTGTATAAAGACATACATCCATCGATCAACCTTTATACCCTACCCATAATGTCTATAACAGTTACCATAGTATTGGAGGTGTGTATAAAGACATACGTCCATCTAGTCCAACTTTTATACCCTATCCATAATGTCTATCTAAAAGTTACATAGTATTGGAGGTTGTATAAAGACATATACGTCCATCTAGCAACTTTATACCCTATCCCATAATGTCTATCTAACAGTTACATAGTATTGGAGGTTGTATAAAGACATACGTCCATCTAGTCCAACCTTTATACCCTACCCATAATGTCTGTATAACAGTTACATAGTAACATAGTATTGGAGGTTGTATAAAGACATAAGTCCATCTAGTCCAACTTTTATACCCTATCATAATGTCTGTATAACAGTTACATAGTAACTAGTATGGAGGTTGTATAAATATAGTCCATCTAGTCCACCTTATTACCCTACCCATAATGTCTGTATAACAGTTACAAGTACATAGTATGGAGGTTGTATAAAGACATACGTCCATCTAGTCCAACCTTTATACCCTACCCATAATGTCTATTAACAGTTACATAGTATTGGAGGTTGTATAAAGACATACGTCCATCTAGTCCAACTTTTATACCCTATCCATAATGTCTGTATAACAGTTACATAGTAACATAGTATTGGAGGTTGTATAAATATATACGTCCATCTAGTCCAACCTTTATACCGTACCCATAATGTCTGTATAACAGTTACATAGTAACATAGTATTGGAGGTTGTATAAAGACATAAGTCCATCTAGTCCAACCTTTATACCCTACCCATAATGTCTATCTAACAGTTACACAGTATTGGAGGTTGTATAAAGACATACGTCCATCTAGTCCAACCTTTATACCCTATCCATAATGTCTGTATAACAGTTACATAGTATTGGAGGTTGTATAAAGACATACAACCAACAGCATTTTTTAGGGTCCCGGCGATCGGCCAAAGGGGAGACATCGCGGGAATCAAATCAAGAAAGGTCCGGAGAGGACAGAGGAAGAAAGCCGCTAAGAGTCCCCCCAGCACGGATCGCCAAGGAGACCAGGAGGAGACGCTGAACACAGAAAGGTCAGTGCATGAAGGGGTTAAGGGAGACCCAGTTAACACAGAACAGCTAGTGGTGAACATATCAGGAATAGAACTGCAGGAGGATGAATTAAAAGTTATAGAAAAAGGTCTGAATTTTGTACCCACGCATCCAGGAAACCTATTAGACACAAAAATTGAATTGTACAGATTCATTCGTAAATTAAAACTAAAGGTCCAATTTAAAGATCAGGACTTTCTTAGAGAACATCCCTTCAAGAAGAAAAGCAAATACACACCTAATACAACAACAGAAGCAATAGACATGTTCCAAAAACTGATAACAGCAGAATTACAACAAATAAAATGGGATAAGAAAAAGTTTAAGAAAAATCTAAGTTATAAGGAGTGGAAAGCCATACAAAGTCTGAAGAAAAGGAACAATATAATAGTCAAAAAGGCAGACAAAGGAGGGGCAATTGTGGTACAAAACAGAGTAAAATATGAAATAGAGGTGATGAAACAACTAACAGATACAACAAACTATAAGGAATTATCAACAGATCCAGTCCATTCAATAGCACAGATAATACATAATACAGTAACAGAAGCTTGGACACAAGGTATAATAGACCTAGATACGAAAGAGTTTCTGACTGAGGAAAATCCAGTTACTCCGGTTTTTTACACTGTGCCTAAAATTCATAAAAACGTAACTAATCCACCTGGAAGACCAATTGTAGCAGGATTGGGTTCAATTCTACAACCACTAGGTACCTATATAGAGCACTACCTACAATCAATAGTGAAAGATATTCCAGAATGCTTGAAAGATACGAAAGACTTTCTGAATAAAATACAAAACATAACAGAAGTGGAAAAATGTACATACCTAGTAACGATGGACATTCAATCACTATATACATGTATCCCCCATCAAGAAGGAATAGCAGCAGTAGAAAAAAGATTATTGGAACAGAACCTAACCACAGCAAAAGCGTATTTTATACTGGATTTATTGAATGTAGCTCTCACTAAAAATTACTTCAGGTTTGATAAAACATTCTATAACCAATTGTGTGGAACAAGTATGGGCGCTATTTTTGCGCCAGCCTATGCCAACATTTATGTATCTGAGTTTGAGCAAGAATACATCAAAAAGAATGAAAAGTACAAAGGAAAAATTCTATATTACACTAGGTTTGTGGATGATATTTTCCTTATGTGGTCAAGTACAGAAATGGAATTACAGAAATTCATAAAAGAACTAAATGAAAAACATGCTCATTTAAAATTCACTGTACAATATGACCCAAAGGAAATATCATACCTAGACATAAAAGTCAAAAAAGAAAGAAACACTCTAAACACAGATCTATATGTTAAATTAACAGACAGAAATAACATGCTAGAAGCATCTAGCTTCCATCCCAGAAACACTATTAAAGCCATACCTTTGGGACCAATGTTGAGGGTGAGAGGGAACGTCTCAGACGAAGAGACCTGCAGAAAAAGAATTGAACAAGTTTCACATAAATTCAAACAAAGAGGGTACCATAAAAAAATAGTGAGTGCAGCAGCAGATAAGGCAATGGAAACACCTAGACACACATTGCTCCACAGGAAAACATCCCAACTTAAAGACAACAAAATAGTGTTTGTGTCAACATACAATACACAATCCGAAAAAGTGAGAAAGATAATGAGAAAGTACTGGAGTGTGTTGAGTAATGATGAGAAAGTGGGTTTTCTATTTAAAGAACAACCCATCTTTGCATATAAAAATGGAGGTAGTCTGGGTAAACAACTAGTACACTCAGACATTACAAAAGAAATTAAAACAGAAGCAAAAAACAAAACCAAACGCATAGGTACATTTCCATGCCTAAACTGCCAAGCTTGCACAGCTATAATAAAAGGGGAAACGGTAACACACCCGTCCCAAGGTAACCAAATAAAGCTAAAACACTTTGCGAGCTGCTTAACAACAGGAGTCATCTACATGATTAAATGTCCATGTGGACCAGCATACATAGGGAAAACAAAAAGACAAGTGAGAACCCGGATAGGGGAACACAAAAGGGACATAACCAACTGCAATTTGGAAAAAAATGAAAGATATATACTGGGTTTTAATATTAAAGGTTTGTTTGTTGGGGATCGATGATATGTTGGACTAGATGTGATGTATGTATTCTTTATAACAACCTCCAAAACTATGTAAACTGTTAGATAGACATAGGTAGGGTTATAAAGGTTTGGACTAGATGGACGTATGTCTTATACAACCTCAATACTAGGTAAACTGTTATCAGACATTATGGGTAGGGTATAAAGGTTGGACTAGATGGACGTATGTCTTTATACAACCTCCATAATATGTAACTGTTATACAGACATTATGGGTAGGGTTTTAAAGGTGGACTAGATGGAGGTTGTCTTTATACAACCTCCAATAATATGTACATGTTGTAACTGTTAAATAGACATTATGGGTAGGGTATAAAAGATTGGACTAGATGGACGTATGTCTTTATACAACCTCCAATACTATGTTAATATGTAACCGTATACAGACATTATGGGTAGGGTTAAAGGTTGGACTAGATGGACGTATGTCTTATACAACCTCCAATACTATGTTACTATGTAATGTTATACAGACATATGGGTAGGGTATAAAGGTTGGACTAGATGGATGGATGTCTTTATACAACCTCCAATACTATGTAACTGTTAGATAGACATTATGGGTAGGGTATAAAAGTTGGACTAGATGGACGTATGTCTTTATACAACCTTTATACAGACATTATGGGTAGGGTATAAAGGTTGGACTAGATGGACGTATGTCTTTATACAACCTCCAATACTATGTTACTATGTAACATGTTAGATAGAACATTATGGGTAGGGTATAAAGGTTGGACAGATGGACGTATGTCTTTATACAACCTCCAATACTATGTTACTGTTAGATAGACATTATGGATAGGGATAAAAGTTGGACTAGATGGACGTATGTCTTTATACAACCTCCAATACTAATTAACTGTTAGATAGACATAGGATAGGGTATAAAAGTTGGACTAGATGGACGTAGTCTTATACAACCTCCAATACTATGTAACTGTTAGATAGACATTATGGGTAGGGTATAAATGTTGAATTATGATGATTTCCCCGCACTCCTTTCTTTTTATAGGTGCTGCTCCTCTTTACTGCTCACCACTCGCAGTTCTTTATCTTATAAATTGTACTTGATTGAAGAACGCACACCATTGACCTTCTGTTTTTTTTTAGTATTTATTAAATGACATGCTTGCACAACGTTTCGGGGAGTGTCCCCTTCCTCAGGTGCATAACTACAACACACTCAGTGCAACTCTTTATACTTGTGATCCCTCCCTTTTGGGGAGTGGCTTAACACACTTACATTTTGTGACTGACATATGAATTTATAATTACATTACATTACTTCAAAACACTTTTTTTCATTAAAATTTTCATTATTTTTAAAAAACCTGTGACCATTGTGTTTCTATTACTCTAAATGCTTAAAGTGCTTAGTGATTTAAAGTGCCTTGTGTTTAAAAGTGCTTTTCCTTCTAAAGTGTCTCCGTTTTCATTCTATAAAGTGCTTATTGTGATTAGACATTAAGTTATTAAAATATTAAAAGATCACCTTTAGAATATTAATAATCAATGTTAGTTTGTTATCTATTTTTAAATTTTAGCTGGTTTTCTATTTCTTAACATTTTATTTCTTTTCTTTCTTTTCAGGTGCTTCCCCTTCTGTTTCCTGTGGATTTAATAACATAGGTAAGTATTCCGCAGATTTATATTTACCTCACAATATTTATTTATTTAAAGGAAACATTTCAGATTCATTTCCTCATTCAGACCTTTGGGATGCATGGTATTTAGGTGGTGTATCCAGTATATTTCTCTTTGTAGGAGCTTTTTTTCATAGTCTCCCCCTCTGGATGCTTTTGTCACCACCTCCAACACCATCCATCTTATCTGGGCTGCATTATGCCCTTGTGTTTTAAAGTGCTTAGATACCGATGTTACTTTTTTCCAAATTGCAGTTGGTTATGTCCCGTTTGTGTTCCCCTAGCCGGGTCCACGTGTCTTTTTGTTTCCCTATGGATCGGGTCCACATGGACATTTATTCATGTA
>JAACNH010000394.1:34969-149910 GCA_019447015.1 Hymenochirus boettgeri
GATAGATGAAACAGGAACAATGACTGGATACAATAGCTGGATAGATGGTAACAGGAACAATGACTGGATACAATAGCTGGATAGATGGTAACAGGAACAATGGCTGGATACAATAGCTGGAAAGATGGTAACAGGAACAATGGCTGGATACAATAGCTGGATAGATGGTAACAGGAACAATGACTGGATACAATAGCTGGATAGATGGTAACAGGAACAATGACTGGATACAATAGCTGGATAGATTTGTTAGACTGCTGTAAAATCCATGGTGGTAGCCCAGGATGTAGAGCTGAAATATGCTCTGTACTGTTACATTCTATACATTTTACACTGACCTAACTTATTACGTTGATATTGTTTAAGGCAACTGCCTTCATTGGGAGACAGCCGCTAGCCTCCTTCAGAAGCACAGGATTTCTCCGGCCCTCGTCAAACTAAGACTGTCACAATATTTGCCTCTAACACGAGGAACTGATGAAAGCCTTCCCCTCCAAGATCATGCTATGTCCTAAAAGATTTAGATTGAGAGGCATGACTTTCTTCCGATGGCAGCGCAGTCTTTGTCTTCTTTGGGACCTTAAATCTGACACCTTACCTTCCAAGTCAGCAAGGGAGGAGAAACCCTTTACCCCACGAGGTGTTTTTGTCTGCACAAACAGTCTATACGAACACTTAGGGTTTCAAGCTCCTTCAAAATTCATGGTAAAGCACTACTTCGGGAACTTAAACGATGCGGGAGATCTACTGGGATGAATCCGCCGCCCTGCTAGAAAAGTAACACGTGTTAGGTGGAGAAAGTCGTCTAACAGCTTTGTCTAATCTCATATTACATCACATCAGCCCCTGTACCATCTACAGAAGGGCAGCAATACAAAGACTTTGGGTAATTCTTTTTTTCTCTGGTGCGTCGACCAAGCAAATTTTTGCTTCAGTAGCCTATCTTAAATCTGTAGACATCAGATGAACACTGTCAATAGGTGTTTGATCATGGGCAAAGCAAAATACCAGACTTGAACTTTGTTGCGCACTGTATAGCTGTTGAGATGGCTGAATAATCACAACTGAATAAAACCTGGAAATTACATACACCGAATTTTACAACAGACAGTATTATGGTTCTTTTATATGAAACTAAGACGTTTCTAGTCTGTCAGCAATGAGGGTATGTGAGTAATTAGAAGGTCTACCGTGTCCTAAAACAATGGCATTTGTACCTACAGATCCACAATCCTGCAGAGCTTGCTACCAGATCTGTTGCTGCCATCATAATCAAAGAGACTATATGGTCTGTGGGTCCTAAATTTATATACAACACCAGATAACATAGTGGTTCTGGTTGTGACACATTTGAACTGTGAAGGGTTGCTAGACTAAGATGGCGAAAATCCGCCCTCAAGTGGGGGGTCCCCCGCAGCTGGTGCGGTACTTTTTCGTGTTTTCTTTGTGACTTACAAAATGTGTGGGTAAGTGCTAGTCATCTCAAGTCCCGGGACCGTTTCAGCATGTGTGTTTCTCTGATTCTCTCCAATCTTTTGTAATTTGCTCGTCGGACATCACCTGGGCGTTGGGTGCTGTAGCGCATCCGGGCAAAACGAGCGAAGCAAGCAAGAAGAAGGAAAGAGGAAAGGGCGGGCAGGACGGGAAACAGGCGAGGCAGGAGCGGAGCGAGAACAAGCATGCCGGCCAGGCAACAAGGGAGAGGTGGGGGGCGAAAGAAGGGGGACGGCTGCGAGGAAAAGGCGGGCGGGAAAGACCCGTGGGCGGGGGCAAACGGAGGGGGGCCATGCTGGAGAACGTGGGGCCGCCGGAAGGGCAGGAGTGGGCGGGCGGAAGAAAGCGCAGGAGGGGACGTTAAGATGAAGGGCACCCGCGAGAAGGGGGCCAGGGCAACACGGGCCTCGCACTGGACCAGGGTGGAGAAGCCGGGCAACCAGCAAGGCAGCGGAGGGAACCGAAGAGCGTTACGAGCTGCTGGGCTGGGATAGTCGGAGCAAAGAATGTGTGAGAGATGGTAATCTTTAGATTGTCACTTGCCCGGCGAGAGGTACTGGGTTGTGGATGTTTACAAAACCACGGATGACGGTCCGCGATCACCCATAGCCTCTATGTCTCCCATACTTGAGGGCCAGTAGCGGTCCGTGTTCTGATGAGGGCTCCGGGGGTGGTATACAGAGCCGCGCGGGTGGGGGGTGGCAGTGTTTGGGACCAATGGTTGTGGGGTCGCGAAGGTTTTTGGGGGACATTGGTCTGATGGCGCCGGTAGTTTGTCGCCTGGGGGATCACCTGGTGCTGCTGGCCACGCAGGGGCAATGGTTCGCTTGAGGGGTTTTGGGGTGTGTGAGACGGGTTTGCAGGGCGTGTGCAACCGTAGGTCCAGCGGCAGGCCACAGGAGGCATCGAGGGCCAGGGCACGGCGCGCTACACGTCGATACCAGTTGAGAGTTGTCTGCGTCGGATAGGGAGGGTCTTCGTGGGGAGCGGAGCAAAAAAGAAACACAATATCTAGAAGGGGAGGACACGGGCAGCAGCAAACACACCCAAACACAGAACCGGGGGAGGCTAAAGGGAGGTGCGAGGGAAAAAAACGGGGAATATGGCAGAGGGTTAGGATTTTCTGGTAAAAAAAAAAAGGGCAGAGAGGCAGAGAAAAAAAAGAACAGGAAGGGAAAGGAATGAAAAGAAGGGAGAGAGGGGGGGGGAAAACAAAAAAAAAAAAAAACAGAAAAACAAACAAGGGGGGGGGGGGGGGGGGGGGGGGAAAAAAATAGAAGAGAGATAGAATGGAAGAAGTTTGGCAACGAAACATACAGGGGGGGGGGGGGAGGAAAAAAAGGGGGAGAGAAAAAAAGGGAGGGGAAAAAAAGGGTGAGGGGGGGAAAAAAGGGGGGGGGGGGGGGGGGGAAAAAAAGAGTGGGAGAAAAAAAAGGAAGGGGGGAAAGGGGGGACAGGAAAAAAAAAAAAAAAGGAAAGAAAAAAAAAAAAAAACAAAAAAAAAAGAAGGGGGAAAAAAGGGAAGGAAAAAAAGCAGAAACGGGGACAGGGAGACGGAACGGCAGAACTGGAGAAGAAAAGAAAACACAGGAAGAAAACGGCAAGGAAAAGAGAAAGGGGGAACAAAGAGGGAGGGAGGAAGGGGGGGTGAAAAAGGAAAAAAAAAAAGGGAAGAAAAGGGTGGAAAAAAAAAAAGAAAGAAGGGGGTGGAAAAGGGGGTAAGAAAAAGGAAAACAGGGGGACCGGTGAAGGAGGTTATGTGGGGAGCGAGAGTAATAACGAAAAACTGGTGGGGGGCACTAACGAGCGCAATGGGGGCAAAGCGGATAATAACATGTAAAACGTACTATGGAACAGGGTGTACTTTTTGCTTCACCCTCCTCAGCTCCCACATGGAGGGCATGGAAATGATTGCATAAAAAAGACCCGAGCGAATTCTGCGCTGTTGTACAGGGGGGGTTGGGTCAGGAAAGGTATCGCATAGGACCCTCAAAACACTTGAAGCATGGGGGCTGAAGTCCTCACCATTATCACAGGCAGACCCGGTAGTGCCATTGCAAACTAAGAGTCTGAGAGACCCCCACATCCTGTCGGAAACACCAAAAAAACAACTATACTCCCCAAAATGCAGACAGAAAGACTAGTGGGTAGAGCCCCGCCAACGCCCGACAGCTACTTTGATACTTAAAAAAAATCATTTCTATACA
Source organism: Hymenochirus boettgeri (assembly GCA_019447015.1). Lineage (NCBI taxonomy): Eukaryota > Metazoa > Chordata > Amphibia > Anura > Pipidae > Hymenochirus > Hymenochirus boettgeri. The sequence continues at coordinate 38,671 of JAACNH010000394.1, forward strand.
AAACAATCAGGGCGCAGGTACCGCAAAAACTTGTCATACTTATAAGGGAAGATGAGAAAGTGCATAGACTCCGACCTAACAACCAAGGGAGCAGAAAGGTTGCACAACGCGAGCGGTAACCTCCCGTTAAGGGGTGGAGGAAACCTGGTGATCGGTGTTTGCGTTGTACGCGGGGGACTAGGCCAGATGGGGCGAAGGAGGGCCTAGTCCAGTACAATGGTGCCAAGTGAAGAATGGATGGCCGGGTGGTAGGGCGAGGTAAAAATTGGGAAGGCAAACGGACCAACTATCATCGAACCAGCATCTGAACGATACTGCGAGCTAGCGCGGATGTCCTATAATAGGACATCAGTTTGATGCAGATGGGGAGTGGCCAGGGCCTAGGGACAAAAGCCAAGAGATTGTTGTAATATGTATTTACATTTCATTTCTTAAGACCATCTCGTGCACAGTTGATAAAGTCCCAGGGTTTAAGGAACAACTCCACCCGCTAAGACACTTTTGAAAGAATGGGCTCTTTAAAAGATTTGATGTATCATAGTGTGCCCTATGAATTCATACTGTATGCCTGCGATGCTTCTGGATGCCTCATGGATACTGAGCAATTTAGAAACCCGTACTTACCGGGGCATGCTCAGAAGAGCAGACAGGGGATTAACATTCATTCATTGGCTGATGGAGTCCAACTGTCAATCCAGAACTAAAAAACAGTTCACACCCGAACCAGGAGACAAGAAACCGGGAACCGGCATTGTGCGGATTCAGGTTAACTATTTTTCACAGTTGTAAACTATGACCAGTTAGGGGTTTTGGGGTGATTTAACCTTTAATGTAAGGAGAATACCAGGGTTTCAAGTTTTACATCAAGATAACTGGTAACCACACATTATGGTCGGGTAGAAAAGTTGCTAGATGGGAGCTACATGTCGTATACAACCTCCAAGCCTATGTTACTAGGTAACGGTTATACCAGCCATTATGGGTATTAAATACCATGTTGTACTAGAATGAAGTGTGTCTTTATAACCACTCTAATACATGTTACTATGTAACTGTTTATACAGACATGATGGGATAGGTAGAAAAAAAGAAAAAGGTGTGAAAAAAAAGGAACTAATGACGTATGTCCGGGAGACACCTCCAAGACTATAGTTACTAGTAAGGGTAGAACAGACGGTGGGGTAGGAGGGGGGTGAGAAGGGATAGAAGTTTGGGACTAGGGAACGGATTGTCGGTATCCACCCACGCCACGAGGTGTGGGGGTGGACTAGGGAACTCTAATTCAACATACAACAGGAGCGCAGTAATGGGTAGGGTATAAGGGTGGGGGGACGAATGGACGTAGGTCCATTTCATACACACCCAAAAAAAAAATCCAGATGGGGCGGGGGTGTGCTAATGGTAACTGTATGAATAACAGACAGTAGGGGTAGGGTATAAGGGAAAGAGGGATCTACATAGAGCCGAAGAGTGGAACACTATACATCAGAGCAGGCAGGAAATACAGACAGCCAACCTCCACAATACAGATACACACACCTAAAAAAAAAGGGTCACCGAATAATTTAAGGGGAGGGCAACTGAGGGGCGGGTATAAAATAGGGTGAGGTCTAGTGGACGGATGGGCCGTGATAGCGTGCACCTCAACACACACCTATGGGGAGCTTGGAGGAACTAGGGGTGTGAGAGACATTGATGGTAAGGGGTGGTAAGAAGGGTTATGGACTAGAGGACTAATCTGGGCCCAGACCGCCAATCCATTGCGGGAGTACGGTGTGTGATTAAAACATAAACAGGACATTAATGGGAATAGAAGAAGGAGCGTTTGGACTAGATGACACGTATGTACAACTGTGTTGGAACAACCAAAGCCGAAAACACGATGTTCCTACGGGACACACAGGTTAGCGACGGATGGGTACACGGGGGATAAAGTTGGGAGACGAAAGATGGGCACACAAGGTCGGTGGATAACAACCTCGGCAAGGCGGCATTTAACAAGTGTAAGCTGTGATGAACGGGGACACCAACAGGAATCAGGTCTGTGAAGTTTGGACGGTAAAATGTGAGGCGGTGGGATGTCTTTGGACAACCAAGTCACACAAAATCATGTTACACGAGGTGGAATGCTGGAACAGACAGGTGGTATGGGTAGGGGGGGGGGGGGGGGAGTATAATAGTGGGGACTAGAATGGACATGTATGTCCTTGAGTACGGAACCATCCAATCTATTGACGATGGACTGGTATAAAGGCAGACGAGTGGGTAGGGGATGAAAAGGGGTTGGACTGAGTGGCCGGATGTCTTTTAGTACAACCCGTCAATCCGATGTTACTATGTAACTGTTTGATAGACATTAGGGGTAGTTATAAAGGAGTGAACGAGAGGAAGGGGGGGGGACAGAAAAACGTAATCAAAATCGTTAAACACACAACCGCCGATCCTAGGGATTACTAGGGAACAGTTCATAACCAGAACAACGCAGGGTAGTATAGGGGAGGGCATCTGCAAGGCGAAGGATTGACTAGATGGAGGCTTGTATGTCGTGTGGGTGTAGAACAACCGGGCGGAGACGAGGGTGTGAACGATCTCACACCGGGGTGCGAAGGCAGACATTAAGGGAGGGTAGAAAACGATGTGTGTGACTAATGGATATATGTCTGGGTTATACAACCTCCATACTAGGTGGACTAGTCGGTATCTGGGCTGTTTATACAGACATGAATGGGTAGGGTAGAAGGGGAAGGGGGGACGATAGGTATGTGGGGGTAGGTGTGCGGTTTATACAACCTCCAATCTATGTTCCTATGTAACGGGTTGGTGTGGGGATAGCGAACATTATGGGTAGGGTATAAAGGTTGGAACTAGGGATGGACGTGAGTGTCTATAGTACGACCTCGGGTCAGGCTCACGTATGTTACTATGTAACTGTGTGCTAAACATAGACAGACCAGGGGGAATTATGGGTAGGGTATAAAGGTTTGACTAGAATGGTGGCGGTATGTCTTATACAGACGGGCCAATACTAGGTTGACGAGTGTGCACGGTGACGTGAGGTGGGGGTGGTCATACAACAAAACAAACACACATGGAAAAATTATGAAAAAGGAAGTGTTTAGTGGGGTATGGGTAGGGCGGATTGTGTGCTAGAATGGGCACGTATGTCGTTAATACAACCTCCAATTACGGTGTTACTAGTAACTGCGTTAACAGAACATTATGGTAGGGGTAGAAGGTTGGGGACTAGATGCAAAAAGAATGACAAGGCTCTTATGTCTTTATACAAAAACTCCAATACTATGTGTGGAGGCGTATGTAACTGTTATCGAGTGGACAGTAGGGTTAGGGTATAAATAGTAGGAAAGACAGAACAGAGGGGAAAACTGATAACTATGGACGTAAATGAGGTGTCGTTTCACTAAACCCTGGACACGAGCCACGCAAAACATTTGTACTTCTATGAAACCCACCACACTTGGTGCGCTGGGTAGAAAAAAAAGAACAAAGTTGGGCAACCTGAGTGAGGCTACATCACAGTTGAGGCTGGACAGTGAGTTGGGAGGGAAAACACATAAAGATATGGAGGAGCTGCGAGAGGACGAGGTGCTTAGAGGAAAAAAAAAAAACAACCGTCCATACTAGATGATACTAAAAATCGTGGTAACAAGAAGGTGGGGACAATACAACCATAGGCGTCTGGGTCGCAACACAAAAAGTAGGGGGACGAGGGGATGAAACGTATGGCATGAAAACCACACCTCCAAGACTATGGTTACGATGGGAACTGGGGACGACATTATAGAAGGTATATGGTGGACAGATGGATGTAAAGCAATAATCAAGAACCTCAAGACTATGGTACTATGGAACGGGAGAGAGCAATCATAAGCTGTATGGGTAGGGTATCAAAAAGGGGGGGGACAAAAAGATGGTGACGTAGGTCTGTAGACAACCTCCATGACATGGTTACTGATGGAACTGTGAGACGGAGCAGGTACACTGGGGTAAAAAAACTGCAACATAAAAAAGGTGTACAAAGCTGAGAGGATGAAAACACAAAGGAAATCGGTTGGGGGTTAGTGAACACCCTCCATACGACAGAGCACGTATGTCCTGTAACCAAAGTACAGACCTAGGGATAGGATAAAATAAAGGGGGTTGACTCGATCACACACGTATGCTGGTAACACAACCAATCCAACAAACACTATGTAACTACTGGAGAAACAACGGGTATACGGGACCGACAATGGGAGGGTCGACAAAAAGAGAGTTGGCGATACATAAAAATAGGGGACTGTGGCGGGATAGCAACCTCCAATGCTAGGTTACTGGTGGGTAGGGCGTATAATTAAAAAAACCACACACAATTACACTCGGGTAAAGAAAGTGGGTGACGGAGAGGACGATGGCGGGATGACAAACCATACCAAAGTAGCAAATAATTTGAACTAACAGAAGCTAGTTATACCAACATGTGGTGAGAAATAGGGGACATAAAGGGTGACCTGCGACTAGGGTCGGGGTGAGCTAACGGTTAAAGTACACCTCCAAGCGAGAAAACGACGATAGTAAACAAATGATCCAGGTCGTGGGGAGTGAGGGGGGAGGAGGAACGATGGGACAGAACTAGGGCAAGGAGCAAAAAATACTGGGAGAACAACCGCCGTAGACGATATAAAGACATGGACGGGTCGACAACAGGAGGGGGCAGGGCCGGGCACATGAACAAAGCCAGGCACGGGCACGGGGCGGACAAAAGGGCAGACAAAGATGTCGCCAGAGACTGGGAGGTGCTCAAGAGGAGGCATACCTTTGAAATGAAAAACCCTCGTAATAGGCCAATCTAGAGACAACCTAACGATAAAGAAAGAAAAAAGCAAGCACACGGCCGAGGGTGGGCTGAAGCAAGAACGGCGATCGTAATTAAGAGGGCAAGCTAGCAATACCCGGATGGTTGGTGAGAGAGTAGCCGCATGTGAAAAAAACCCAAAGTGCTTGGCCCGATGAACGATACCATACCTTTGGAATCACGCCGACGGCAGTGTAGGTGAGGGCGTGAGTGTGTTGTCACAAACGACACGAACAAGGGCCATACAGGAACGCAAGGGAAGCCGTTCATTTCAACCCCAGGGGGCAAACCCCCCAGGGCACACTACCACGCCAGGTCATAATACCCAGGGACAACTAGTGTGGGGGGGGGGGGGAGCAGGCATTCAAGGTGTCTACAACCCGCAAGAACCAAGTCGGCATGCCAGCAGGCAAGACCCCCCGTGACTACGGAAAACGAGATACAACACCTAGTGGGCCTAAGCGAAGAACCAGAAGACAAACATGGGTGATAGGGGGGGAAGAGAAGAAGAAAAGAAAAAAAATTAGAAACACACAGCCAAATACACGACAACTAAGCGGTCACATGGGCCACCAGCTATGACACATTAGTGGGGTATTCAACCAAGAGTGGGTCACAACAGAAGGGGCCAACCATGTTCAATCGCACGCAAATGGGAGTGGGGAGCGGAGCACAGCAATGAAGGGGGATAATAAACGAGTGGACAGGAAAGGTATAAAAACGTTAAATTGGAGAGGTCGGTCGAGTGCACATTTAAAGAAGCCTTTCGCATCACCGAGGCGCATCCCACCGTGTCGGGGCGAGGTGCGCACACCCAAGATACACGAAAAGGAAGCCAAAAGTAAGGGGGGGACGGCATGTGACAGCCGGGGCTTCGCTTCAGGCTCCGACCAAAAAAAGCCACAAAAGAGAGATGGGGGAACGAGGGGGAAAACACGCTCAAAGACTCAACAAAAAAAATAAGTCCTAAAAAAAGGACAACCCACTCTAGTGTGGGAGGCGAGCGACGGGTGACCACCTGCGCTCACTCCCAAAATAGCGGGTAAAGGTACCAAACACATACACTCACAGAAAAAAACAGACAAAGAGGAGTCCAGACAAGCACACTAGGGGGTGTGAAGTGAGTTGTTAATAGGAAGGAAATTGGAGAGGAAGAGAAGGGTGTTGGAACAAGGGTATGTCTAACAGGGTGGGGTTCGCGCCGTATTAAACCAGTGACATGGGGGTGACCTGAAAAGCTAGTGGTGTACAGAGTCTCATCTGGAAGAACACAAGGCAAGTCTGGGGAAAGGGGAGCAAAGGAGGTGTGGAAGCTGCTTCGATGCGGACGGTGAGGAGAGGGGAAGGGGCTCGAAAAAAATCCCACAACTCAAAGTAAGGCGCAAACGAAAAAAAAGAGCAAGGGGAGAGAGGGCAAAGGCGCTGGCAAAGAACAGCGCATAGCAGGGACCGAAGAATGGGGGGACAAAGTGCCCTGTTAGGGAACAGCCCGAAACGAGAAAGGCCTGGCGACCAACCGCCCGAAATCGAACACGGTAACGGAATTAAAACAGCTATGCAGGGCAGGAGAGAATCAAGCGGCTGCTGAGGGATGTCTTGATACTGTCACAAAATGAAGAAGAGGGACAACAGGGGGCAGAACGCTGTGGCAAAGGGAGGTACGCGGGCAGAAAAACAAGACGCAAGCCGGAAAAGGAGGTCACAGGAAGGAAGAGGGGGTGCGCACAAAACAACACATGAGAGAAAGGCAGGGTTTTAAAGAATTGAAACAAAAAATGCCCTGAAGTCCTGGACAAAATGGTAGACAGAGCCCAAGGAGCAAGGGCTGGCGGAACAGAGGGCCGGGGCGGGACGGGAAGGGGGGCCGGACAGGACCCGGGCGTACGAGGGGACCCGGCTAAGGGACAAGATGGGACCCGAAACTGGACAGGGATGGGAGGGACCCGTCGGAACGAGGGGACCCTGGGGCTGACAAGTGGGGGAACCCTGGTCTGGACAAGGACCCCTGTGGAAAAAAAGTGGAGACCCGGGGGCTGACAGAGAAGGGGGCCCTGGGTCTGACGCGAGGGTAGAGGCATGGGTCTGGGACAGAGGGGCGCCGTGGGTCTGGGGCAACAGGGGGGCAGGCGTGGGGCTGGGCAGAGGGGTCGACCTGGGGCCAAGGGCACTGGTCCGGGGGCAGAGGAGGCACCCTGGGTCTTGGTGCAGAGGGGGCTCTGGGTCGGGGCAGAGGGGGGGACCCTGGGGTCTGGGACAGAGGAGGGACCCTGGTCTCTGGACGGAGGGGGACCCTGGTCTGGGACATAGGTGGGACCCTGGGTCTTGACAAGGGGACCCTGGGTCCTGGTGGACACTAAGAGGGACTGTGGCAACCATTAGTGGGACAGGTGGGAGGATGAGGCCTTCTGGGCTTCTAGCGCCTGTAGTGTAACAGTGCTTAATGACTAGTAAGTACTAAAACTTTCAGAAACTCCTGCGAACTAAGTGACCTGCTATGGCTTACAGATATACCAACTAAGGGATCTGATGTGGGTGAACTTGTGACAAGGTTTCCTTGAATAAAGCCAAGAAGACTTGAACCCTATACAACGAGAGGACAGATTCCTTTTCAGTATCCCAGGAACAATGGGTCCCACATGGTCTAAGTATAGCTCACAATCTCCATTTCCCTCCCTTCATTGTCATGAATTTGGGGTAGGGGAAATTTGAAAGCAAACAAGCGCAAAAATAGAATGATCCCCGTCTGTGGGGTGTGCGTGGGTGGTGGTACTTAATCATGTCCATTGGTGGGGTCTACTGGGGGGGGACCTGGTCCCAAGACTTCCAAGCAACCGTGGCAGTGCACAAAACAACGTTTCTGCAAAAGATTGTTCTTACAAGAATCATCACGTGCCTCTGCACCTAAGAACAAAGTGCAAGATGCCTAGTTGAGCAACGGATCGCTCTGCACAAGGGAAGCCACAATCACTTCGTGCCAATGCACACCCTTCCGGGAAAAATCCAACCCGGCCAGCAACGCTTCCTGAAGGACAATAACATCTTCGACAGCAGTGCTGCTGGGTCTGCCACAATCACAGGTAACTTTACCAAGGACTGTAAGGAGGGGTCAGTGGTAAAATGTAGGTCGAATGTAGAGGTTGGTCGCTGCGAGCAACATATTTGCTGACTCTACATCCCTAGGGCGGTAACGGGAAGCCACGTATGGATTTTATCACAGCAGCACTAAAACAATCCAGTTGAGGAAAGCATGTGTGGGGAGAAAGAGCCACACTTGTACACACTTAGCGGCAATACATAAATAATACGGCTAGCTGGGAACAATGAACCAAGTGCCACATACACATTCTGCAACAAGTGACTAATAGGCGCGGAGTCTTGCCTATCGTAGTACCTCAGAAGGCTACCGGTAATACAGGAATGGTTGATCAAAACGTAGTAGCCTTTTTCTGGCTAACACCTGTCATCAGCCATTGTTCCTGGGGGGGTTACGATCGGTATCCACTCTAGGGGTTGTTCCAGAACCATTGTTCCCTGTTACCACCTTCTCCAGCTATTGTATCCAGCTACTTGTTTTCCTGTACATCTATCCAGCCAGCATTGTAGGACAGCCATTGTCTGTTACTTGGGGGGGTCAGTCCAATATGTAGTCCAGTCAACTTGTTCCTGTGTACCGGAGCGGGAAAGAAAACCAGCCAAAGGACATAATCCCTACCTGTATCCAGATCCATTGTTCCATAAGTAAACATCTAGTCGCGGGCTAGGTAGGGGTCCAGGGCATTAGTTCCGGTGTAAAAGGGGCCATCTTCCAGCTCATTGTATCCAGCCATGGGTGTACCTGTTACCACCTATCCGCTTTGTGGGTCCATGCCATTGTTCCTGTTAGCCATCTTCCAGTCTAGGATATCAACATCATTGTTCCTGGTGACCACATCTATCCGTCTATTGGGGATCCTGGAGCCATGGTCCTGTTACCGAAACGGCCTATCAGCTAGTGTAATCCAGGTCTTGTTCCTGTGACCCAAAAAAATCTATCCACAACAGCTATTGTCGGAATCCAGCCAAGTGGTGGTCGCTGTTAACCTCTATGCCAGCTATATAATATCCAGCCATTGTTCCTGTTACCATCTATCAGCGTATTGTCAGCGCATCATGTTTCCTGTTACCGACATTCCAATATCCAGCTATTGTATCCGCCATTGTTCCTGTAATCTTCAGTGTTGATCCAGTATTTCTGTACTCTCAGCTATTGTTACCAGCAGCCATTGTTCCCTGTTATCCCTCTATCCAGCTATTGTAATCCCTCAATTGTTCCTGTGTTGAATCTATCCAGCTATTGGTATCCGCCATGTGTTCCTGTTACGCAAAAACATTTCCAGCATTGTAATCCAGCCTTGTTCCTGTTACGACTCATCCACCTATTGTATCCAGCTCATTGTTCCTGTACCATCTATCCAGCTATTGTAATCCAGTCATTGTTCCTGTATACCATCATCCCTATCCAGCTATTGATCCAGCCATGTTTCCTGTTACCGGGGGACTCTATCAGCTTATTGATCCAGCTGGTTCCTGTTAGCTCATCTATCCATGCTATTGTATCCAGCCATGTCCTGTTACCACCTATCCAGCTATTGTATCCCACCATTTTCACTGTTACCATCTATCCACTATTTAATCCAGCCATTGTTCTGTTATCCCCTATCCATCTATTGTTATCCAGTCTGTCCTGTGCTTACCTTCCAGTATTATCCACTTGTCTGTACATCTACCGCTAGTAGTTCCAGTCATTTGCTTGTTACATGTCCTATCATATCAGATTGTATCCAGCCATTGTTCCCTTGGTGGTGCGGGTACCACTATCCGGCGATTGTATCATCATTGTTCCTGTACCTCACTATCCAGCTATTGTATGCGCTCGCATTGTTCTGTTCACATCTATCCAGCTATTTATCCATCCCATTTGTCCTGTTTATCATCTATCCATCTATTTGTATCCAGCCATTTGTTCTGTTACTCGGATCTATCCAGTATTTGTTATCCACGCATTGTTTCCTGTTACCATCCTATCCACATATTGAAATCCATCCATTTTGTCGTTGTTACCACCTCTATCCAGTCTATTGTATCCAGTCCATTGTTCCTGTTATCATCATCCTACGCATGTGCCAGCCATTCGTTCCTGTTACCATCTATCCACCTATTGTAATCCACGCCATTGTTCTTTCCATATAGCTTTAGTCCATCATGTCTGTACCATCCATCCATATTGTATCCAGCCTGTTATCCTTCATGTATTTACGTTCCTTACCTTATCCACTATTGACCAGTCATTGTTCCTGTTATCCATCGTATCCAGCTATTGTATCCAGTCTTGTTGTCCTGTTACCGACTTCCAGCTATTGTCCGTAGATCGCATTGTTCCTGTTTACCATCTACCTATCCAGCTATTGTAAATCCACAGACTCATAGTGAATTCCTGGTTACGACCAAAAGTAAAAAGGGAGGACACAAAAAAAAAGAAGGGGGGGAAGGGAAGGAGAGGGGGGGGGACCTACCAGGGGGCTATTGTAATCGCGAAGCCTTTTTCTCGGTTACCATCAGATAAGCCAGAAACTCATTGGGGTATAACCAGAGAGCACATTGGTTCTCTGTGGTAGTGCATCTATGGCCACTATGTATCCAGACCATTTTGTACCTGTACTCACTATCCACTATTGGTAGTGGCGCGGGAGGTCCATTGGTATCCTTAAAATACCCATTATGCTCTGCTATGGTATCGGCAGGGGGTCATGTTCCTTATATATACCATCTATCCGCTATTGTGTCAGGGAGCTATTTGTTCCTGTTACCGGACCTAATCCAGCTATTGTATCGCAGCCATTGTTCCTGTTATCATCGATCCAGCTATTAGTAATCCACCTTGTTCCTGTTTTGAGCCAGTCTATCCAGGGCGACTTTATGCGCAGCCATTCTGCTTTGAATAACCAAACTCTAAAAGAAAAGGTGGGCAGGGGGACCCAGCGAGCTTATCGCATCCGATTGTTCTGTTAGGGCCAAAAAGGGATCTACCAGCTACATTGTCATCCAGTCATGTGTTCCTGTTACCAGAGACGGCGGGAAGTATCCAGCGTATGGTATCCAGCCATTGTTCCTGTTACCATCTATCCAGCTATTGTGGGATTTCCGCCATGTTCCTGTTAGCATCTATCCGCTATTGTATCCAGCCATGTCCTGTTTATCATCTTCCAAGCTATTGGTATCCTCCCAGCCATTGTTCCTGTTGTCCATCTATCCAGCTATGTATCCAGTCATTGTTCCTGTTTACCATCTAATCCAGCTATTGTGTTCATCCTATTGTTCCGTTACCATCTATCCAGCTAGGTGTTCATCTATGTTCCTGTTACCCACCCCACTATCCAAGCTATTGTAATCCACTTTGTTCCAGAACCATTGTCCTGTTATCATCTATCCATCGATGTATCCAGCCATTGTTCCTGTTATCATCTATGGCGCGAGCGAGCGTGTATCCATCCATGGGGTTTCTACGAGAGTCTACATCGACCCATATAGCTTCACCTAACTTCATGAATGTCTTAGTCCGTAAATATCAACTGCGGAGAAAGGTCTTGTGAAAAATGGGTACTTCATTGCTGTACTCTTACTCCCTACAATTTCTTTGGTTGACTCGTTATCTTTGAACCCAAAACCTCTTCAATAAGTTTTCTTATGTTCCATCTTTAAAGGACAAGTCCAGCCCTAAATGAAAACTTATATACAGGTAAAGATCCCCCCTCAAACCCTAAAAACGGTAATATTTAATTAAAATGTGAAAGTGTAGTCTAACCTGAAATCCTGCATTATTGTCCGGTTCCCAGTGTTCTGCTTCCTGCTCTGTTTCCAGTTAGTACTGCAGTTATTTATTTGACAGTTGACAAGCTCACGGCCAATATTGATGTTAATGCCCCTGTCTGTTCCGCCTCCTGATCACTGCCCCGGCCTCAGTATGGCTTAGTACAGTTTCTAATTGCTTCAGTATCCATTGTAGGCATCCAGAGCATAGCATGGATACAGTAAATTATTCATAGGACAACTATGATATATCACATATTTTAAAGAGGTCGCGTTCTTTTAAAAGATGTTCTTATGAGGGTGGGTTTGTCATTTAATGAGAAGCAGTGGAACATTGTGTTGATTCAGCCATAACATGCAATAGAGTCTCTACGAGTGTAAAAAGTCCCTAGAAGTCTAATTATAGGTCATGGAACCTGTGAGTAAAGAATCATTAAAGAGGCACCCTCTCATGCTGTAGCACTGAATCAAAAACAACACCTAATTCTGACCAGGTTTTTTAGGTGGTATACTCCATATGGGAAGATACCAGCATTCTTAGAGTCTTTAAGTTATAAGAACATTCTGCATGAGATTTCTTCAGCAATTATTTTTCCCTAAAGGACAACGAAGTGCGTCCTCATTCTGAAACTGCGTTATTAGGGTACAAAAACCTTATACCACACTTTTCTCTGTTATGCGGCATTGAAGGTCTTGGCTTGGAAGGGAAGAGGTTGCGACCCAACGTTTGGACTTATCCGGACTATTTCATTTTCCATTTATATCTAAATAACAGCCTGTCCTCGATAGGATCTTGCCACTTATATTCCTCCTTTGTTTTGAAAAGACTGTGCACACAAGGTGGTTTGTGGTCGCGCTCACAGGTAGCACTCATCACTTGCGCGTGCTCTAAGAAAGGTGCATGGTAGGTGTGAACATGTGTGGAAGTTTCTATTATCAATAAATGGGTTCGACATGGTTGGAAAAGGAGGACGGGCTTACTTGGTAGGATAAAAACTTGTAGCAGGTGCTGACCAAGGTTGGTTTGTGTTTCTCTCCTAAACAAAGCATCTCCTATAATGACCACCCCAGTCCTCGAGCATAGGAGAAATCGTTGAGGACCATTTATCTGTTTTCTTCGCTTTGTGTAATGGTAAAGAGTCCTTCCAAGAAGCAGAATTATTACTGAGCCTGATGATATAATTTCTGGTATGAGAGGAACTATTACACTGTAAATGTCTTTGTGGTACGGCTACACTGGTGTACGGTGTAATGAATGAGTCCCGAAGGGACGAAGTCTTAACTGACCTTTCAGGAGGAGGTTTGACGTAGTCCGGGTCGAGAACACTAGCGAGAGCAGACAGTCACTGAGGACTATGATACTTCCGCAATGGAGGGTCCGTTACAAGAAGTAGGATCAATGGCAGAGAACAGCTGATGGTCACAGGAGCACAATGGCTGGAATACAATAGCTGATACGATGGTAACAGGAACAATGACTGGATACAATAGCTGGATACGATGGTAACAGCACAATGGCAGGATACAATACTGGAAGATGAAACAGGAAACATGACTGGATACAATAGCTGGATATATGTAACAGGAACATGGCTGATACAATAGCTGGTACAGATTGAACAGGAACAATGACTGGCAACAAGCTGGATGAATGTAACAGGAACAATGGCTGGAATCATGCTGGATATAGGTAAAAGGAACATGGGCTGGATACAATAGCTGATAGATGGACAAACAATGGCTGGATACAATAGCTGGATAGATGGTAGCAGGAACATGGGCTGGATACATAGCTGGATAGATGGTAATAGTAACAATGGCTGGATACAAGTATCTGGATAGGTGATAACAGGAACAATGACTGGATACAATAGCTGGATAGATGGTAACAGGACAATGACTGGATACAATAGCTGGAGATGGTAACAGAACAATGGCTGGATACAATACTGGATAGGTGGTAACAGGAACACATGACTGGATACCAATAGCTGGATAGACGGTAACAGGAACAATGGCTGGATACAATAGCTGGATAGGTGGGTAACAGGAACAATGACTGGATACAATTACTGGATAGAGGTAACAGAACAATGGTGGTATACATAGCTGGTAGGTGGTAACAGGAACAATGACTGGATACAATAGCTGGATAGGTGATAACAGGAACAATGACTGGATACAATAGCTGGATAGCACGGTTCAGGAACAATGCTGGATACAATAGCTGGATAGGGTAACAGGAACAATGACTGGATACAATAGCTGGATAGGTGGTAACAGAACAATGACTGGATACAATAGTGGATAGATGGTAACAGGAACAATGGCTGGATACAATAGCTGGATAGGTGATAACCGGAAACAATGACTGGATACAATAGCTGGATAGATGTAACAGGGACAATGACTGGTACAAATAGCTGGATAGATGGTAACAGGAACAATGGCTGATACAATAGGTGGATAGATGGTAACAGGAACAATGGCTTGGATACAATACTGGATAGGTGATAACAGGAACAATACTGGATTACAATAGCTGATAGATGGTAACAGGACAATGACTGGATACAATAGCTGGATATATGGTAACAGGAACAATGGCTGATACAATAGCTGGATAGATGGTAACAGGAACAAAATGGCTGGATACAAAGCTGACAGATGGAAACAGGAACAATGGACTGATACAATAGCTGGATAGATGGTAACAGGAACAATGGCTGGATACAATAGCTGGATAGGTGATAACAGGAACAATGGCTGGATACAATCGCTGGATAGATGGTAAACAGGAACAATGGCTGGATACAATAGCTGGATAGTATGATACAGGAAAAATGACTGGTACAATAGCTGGATAGATGGTAACACAGGAACATGGCTGGATACAATAGCTGATAAGATGGTACAGGTAACAATGACTGGATACAATAGCTGGATAGATGTAACAGAAACAATGGCTGGATCAATAGCTGGATAGATGGTAAACAGGAACAATGCGGGATACAATAGCTGGATAGATGGTAACAGAACAATGGCTGGATACAATAGCTGGATAGATGGATACAGGAACAATACTGGATACAATAGCTGGATAGACGTAACAGGAACAATGACTGGATACCAATAGCTGGATAGATGTAACAGAACAATGACTGGTACAATAGCTGATAGATGGTACACAGGAACAATGACCTGGATACAATAGGCTGGATAGATGGTAACAGGAACAATGACTGGATACAATAGCTGGGATAGATGGTAACAGGACAATGGCTGGATACACTAGCTGGATAGATATAACAGGAACAATGACTGGTACAATGCTGATAGACGGTAACAGGAACAATGGCTGGATACAAGCTGATAGATGGAAAGGAACAATGACTGGATACAACAGCTGAAGACGTTAACAGACAATGGCTGGCTGAACAATACTGGATAGATGGTAACAGGAACATGGCTGGATACAATGCTGGATAGATGGTAACAGGAACAATGACTGGTACAAGGTTAGGCTGAAGTAACAGGACAATGGCTGGATACATATTGGCTGAAGTACAGGACAATGACTGAATAGGAGCAGAACAAAGCTACAGGCGGACAAAACCATTCAGTCCGGTAGCGAGGACTACGAATTAGGCAAGACCTTCCGACCTATAAGTCCTTTGCAGATGTAGTGCATTGTGCATAACTGCAGATAAGTGTGTTACAAGTGTTTCTCTTCCTCCCCACCATGCTAATGGAATTGTTTAGACTGCTTTAAATCCATGGTGTAGCCCAGGATGTAGAGCTGAAATATGCTCCTGTACGTTACATTCTATACAGTTTTACACTGACCTTACAGTCTTTGGTAAAGTGTGATGGATAGCAGCACTGTAGCAGATTTATTGTCCTCAGGAAGGCTTTGCGGTCTTATACTTAGAACCATGTGTACCCATTGTGTTCCTGGATACTGAAAGGTAACTTCTGTGCTATAGGGTTACGCCTCTGGCTTTATCAGGAATGCAAGTCAATCAGATCCCCTTCAGCCTTGGCAACCTGTAATTCCATTAGCAGGTCACTTAGTTCTCGGAGTTTCTGAAAGTTCTATTACTTACTAGTCATTAAGCTGTTACAATAACAGGCACTAGAAGCCCAGAGTGCCTCCATCCTCCATGTCCCAAGCCACAGTTCCCTCTTATTGTCCCAGACCCAGGGCCCCCCTCTCCCCAAGCCCCCCCCTCTGTTCCCAGACCCCCCCCTCTCTGTCCCAGACCCACCCCCCCATCCCAGACCCAGGCCCCCCTCTGCCCAGACCCCTGCGCCCCCAGTCCCAACCCAGCCCCCCTGTCCCAACACAGCCCTCCCTCTCTTCCAGACCCGTCCCCCCCTCTCACAAGACCAGGACACCCCCTCTGTCCGCGGCCCACCTGTCCCAGACCCAGGCCCCCCACTCTGTCCCAGACCCAGGGCCCCCCACTCTGTCCCAGACCCAGGGCCCCCCACTCTGTCCCAGACCCGGGCCCCCCACTCTGTCCCAGACCCGGCCCCCCAAACTCTGTGTCCAGACCCAGGGCCCCCCACTCTGTCCCAGACCAGGCCCCCCACTCTGTCCCAGACCCAGGGCCCCCCACTCTGTCCCAGACCCAGGTCACACCACCTCTGTTCCAGACCCAGGAGATAGAGTTACATGACATTATAGCAGTGTCATCAGCAGTGCCCAGCCTCTCCTTCCCAACCCAGCATGATCTCCTTTTTTTTTTTAACACTCACTGTGTTGTGAAGTTCCTAGTCAGGAATCTCAGGATCGGATGTCTGGATCTTGCATCCCCTCCCCATTGCTACCAGGACACAGAGTTGCTCCGCCCACAAATCTTTGCAGACTGCTGGTGACTGGGAGGGAGGGGAGGAGTCAGAGTGAGAGTCCCGTAGCTGTAGCCTGTGTGAGATTGTGATGTTCTGCTCTGCTTCTAACAGTGAGTTGGAAACCTCCTGCTCAGGACACACACACGGACACAGGGACGCACATTTGCATTTTATTATATAGGATTCTAGGGAAATCTTCAATTCTTTTAAACAATGCATTTTCTATAGCCTCTGCTGAGCCATAACACTCTTCTAATCTGTCCCAAATCATTTTAAGGCCGGTCTCTGGGTACTTTGTATTGATGTCTCTGATCCTTTTAGCATGCTCGGCAGACTCATTTCCGAGACACTTTACTATCCTGGCTATATGATAAATCTAAGTCTCTGATTAGATTCTGGAAGGAGGATCGCCAGGCTCTATAGTTTTCAGGGCGATCATTAAACTTTACAATTCCTTTTGTGATAAGATCTTGCCGTGCTAGAAATAGAGCAAATTCTGTTGTGCCTTGGTTAACCCTATTGTTTATAGGTGGTGGATTGGCGTAGTGCGGATATGGTGTGTTATCATATCTGCTAATTGTCTCTCGCTTAGGCCAACTGGTGTTGTATCTGTTTGAAGTAAAGGGGGTCTCTGCATGCTGGAATGAAGACTTGGTTCTTTGGTGTGTAGAAACATTGATGCCTGCAGTGTCACCTTGGTCAGAAATCTCTTGTTTGAGTAACTGGGGTTGAAAAGCGGCTTCCTGCTGTTCTGTATGGCATGTCTCGTTTGACTCGCCAATTACCTTTTTTGTTTCTTGTGCCTGACCAAAGTTACTGTCTGTGTTAGAGTGCTGATACGCATACTCTGCAGTCCGGCGTACCAAATCTTAGTGATCGTACTCTGGGCCAAGCACATTACTGCGGATACTTCCTTCACCCACAGGGTATGCAGCTGCCTCTAGAGCTTCTGCTTCAGCAATGGCGGCTGCTTTTCCTTTCTCTATCGTTAGTTTCTCTAGATTGGCCTCTACGAGGGCTTTTTTCATTTCAAAGGATGCCTCCTCTTGAGCTCTCTCAGCCTCCTCTTGAGCTCTCTCGGCCTCTCTGCATATTTTTTCTGCATGAAGCTGTGCTTTCTCTTTTTTCATCTCCAATTCTTGTTCAGCAAAGGTAGCATGTGCCTTTGCTGCTTCAGCCTCTGCACGGCCTATAGCTGCTGCATTACTGACCAATGATGATCTGGTAGAACTAGAGACTTATGAGAAGATGCCTGGCTTCGAGACATGGTGCTGTGGCAGATATTAGACTGTATAAAGCCACTGTGATGGCCGAATGCAGGCAACTGCGTGGGCTGAAGTGGTCTTTGTTAAGTCTCTGTTGCGCAACACTCGATGAAGTTGCAGTTTACTGTCCTGCTCTCACTCATGTACCCCCGGGGTCTATATGAAGTTCAACAGGCAGTTAAACACCTTCCCACAGATCAATAATTGAGACTGGATTGAAGTCTGTAGCTTTATTAACCGGTCGTAGGAATGGGTAAACTGAAGAAAAACAACAGTAGAAACAGTATAAGAAATATATAGATTGTATAAAATAATCTGTATAACAATCGGCATCAATAGCTGTGCATACTAATAACAAACATATCTGCCAGACTAAGCTAGTATAGTATAGTATAGTATTTGAGGTTGAATAAAGACATACGTTACGCTCTTAGGATGGAAGCTGCTAGCTAGTAATAGATTATTCCTATCTGTGCTTTTCACAAATAAGTCTGTCCAAATTTTGCCCTCATGCTTAATTACCATTACGTCTAGATAGTTTATCTTATAGAAGTCATAAGTAAGAGTGAATTTCAGGGTAGAGTGTAACGAATTAAGGTAAGTACCAAATTCTATAAGACCAGCCTCATCTCCATCCCAAATAAAAAACACATCGTCTACAAATCTTACATAATGTTGAACATGCGTCAGAAAAATATCATTATTAAATAAGTACATTTTTTCAAAATAAGCAACAAATAAATTAGCGTATGAAGGCGCAAAATTTGCGCCCATACTAGTCCCTTGTCTCTGTAAGTACCAGTCTTTATTAAAGCGGAAAAAGTTTTTCTTCAAACAGATTGTCATTAATTCCATAATAAAGAAAACAAGTTTGTGTTCGTAGCCAAATTCTAGGAGGAATTCCTCCATTATGGTTAATCCTTCATCATGCGGAATGGACGTGTATATAATCTCCTCTGCCACTCCTGCTGCCAATTTTGATAATCTATCTAGATTTGCTTGCAGCATTACACACTTGAGTCCCCACATAGAACTTCAGTCCACATAGATGAAGGTATGTTGTTGGCCACTAACTCTTTTACACAATCTATGAACCAATTCTCTATCCACATACAATGTTTTTTTTTGAGGCCAACAGACCTAACTTTAAACATAAGTAGCCAATTAGCCAAGTATCAAAAGCCTTGCAAAAAAAGTACCATTTATGCCTGAACTAATCTCTACTCACATCTTAACAACCAAGAAGTTGGTGCTTATAGCCAATTTGAAGCTGAAATGACAAACAAGTAAGGCATCCTGGAGCATTTCAAATCTTTAATGCACAGGACTAAGACCATCATATTTTACAAAGGGAACATTTCTACAAAACATCTTTTATATATACAGGAAACATAACCTAATATATTATTGCTTTAATTAATTACAGATCGCGGAACATTCTCATTAATGTACCATACCTACCTAAAATGGGCATGTCTAGCCAGGCCATGTCCCAATTCTCAGGACAGGCCATTCTAATTATGTTTTCCCATGAAACTGGGGCAGTAGGGTTCTATGTTTTATAATGAAGAAGTCTAGATTTACAGTATATTGGAAATGCACCCCTTCATACAACCAATGCTGTGTTTTTTGCTGTATAATGGTGGAATTGGTTTAAAGGATAAGTACCTCAAAACTTCGGTGTAATTTTGTAGCAGAAGCTTAAACTAATCATCCCCCCTTATTTCTAGCTCCCCCTGAGCCTAGCTGTGCTGAAGGAAAGGTCCTGACTCTGGATCTTCTTTCAATTCATCTTAGCTCTGCCGTCCATGATTTGCTGACTCTCCTTCTGTTGGTGGTCAGGAAAAGCGATGTCTGTGTGCTGTGGGCACACGCGTGATGTTTACGGCCCATGCAAAGTCACCGCGTGCACCGACGCATGTGCATGTGACATCAGCGTGGCACCCGCCATGCATTGACGTCACATTGCTGCGTCCTGACATCACACGCGCGCACGGGGCAGGCAGGCACGCGCCCGCAGCACACAGGCAGCACTTTTCATGACCACCAACAGAAGGAAGTCAGCAATCACAGAGGGCGAGCTAAACGACTTGAAAGAAAATCCAAGATGTCAGGAACTTTCCTTCACACAGGTAGGCTTAAGAGGGAGCTAAAAAAAAAGGGGAGGGGAAATGATTAGTTTTAAGTCTTCTGCTACAATTAACACTTTACTTATTTTTTGAGTGACTTATCCTTAAATGATATATTCGCTGTTTCAAATATGTTTTTTTTATTTGAAGGGTAATGTGGTCCAAAAATGACTTTAGGTAAATTGACAGAATGCTTTCCTGAGTATTTTTGCAATTAGTTTCATTATTTATTTACATATTTTTGAAGATATTTAAATTTTTACGTGTGATATGGTGGCACATCACCAGACTCCCTGCACTTCCTGCTTCCTGTGCTGAACCATGTGACAGTACCTTTTCCCTGTATCTCCTTCTCTTGTGAGCCCCATGGCCCTCCCTTGCAGTCCCTTGAAATCCCCTGTGGTCTAAAGGTTTTTATCAAAGTCATTTGATACCCACTGCTACAGAAGTCAATAGGCTTGCATATTTTAGATACCGTATATGCTCGACTATGAGTCAGTCGAGTATAAGCCAAGGTACTTTATTTACCTTAAAAACAAGTTAAAACTGATTGACTCAAGTATTAGCCAAGGGTTTATTTCCCCATAGACAGCCCCATAGTAATTACGCGAGACAGTCCCATAGAAAGCCTCAATCACACCGTCCCAAGAAAGTCCCATACACAACCCTATAGAAAGTCCAATCACAGCCCCATAGAAAGTCCCATACACAGCCCCATAGAAATCCCCTACACAGCCCCATAGAAAGTCCATACACAAGCTGCTAACCCTATCCTATAAAGCACTATCCAACATAGCCCCTCCATATCCTCAGAGCTGATCCGCGATACCGTCCCAGCACAACCTCCGCTCTGCAAATATACCCTCCTCTCATCCACTCGGCACCTCTTCCCAGCCCAGGACTTTACTCGTGCGGCCCCCCTGCTCTGGAACTCCTCCGTCTGTCTGTCACTCACCATCCCAAACCTTCAAACGTAACCTTAAACCCACTCTCTTTAGGCAAACATATAACCTGGCCTAGACATTACCCTCTTACTACCAATATGATCCAACCCCGCCTTTCCGCTCCATGCC
The DNA here is from genome assembly GCA_019447015.1 of Hymenochirus boettgeri. Lineage (NCBI taxonomy): Eukaryota > Metazoa > Chordata > Amphibia > Anura > Pipidae > Hymenochirus > Hymenochirus boettgeri. The sequence continues at coordinate 59,690 of JAACNH010000394.1, forward strand.
AATCTATTTACAGCATACCGATTCCCGACCCTAATGTCTCACCCCCATATCTCTAGACTGTAAGCCTTTGGGAAGGGTCCTCTCTCCTATTGTTCACGGATTGCTGTAAGAACTCCTCACCCTGTTTACTATATTATATATTACCTGTGTATGTAAATGTAGACTTTGTATAACATGTATTACCCTGTATGTAATGTATGACTAGTAATTGTAAAGTGCCACGGAATATGTTGGCGCTATATAAATCAATAAAACTAGAAAGGAAAGTTTAAGTATAAACTTTGAATTTGGCTGTGAAGGGCTGCATTTTGGAAGGGAATTGTGTGTGTTTGCTGCAGATTTTAAAACTCAATAATGGGAATGATGAGTTGTAGTGAACGCTTGTTTGGGACAAAGTGGTGCTATTTTGATCCAATCAATCAGAAAGCTAACATCTTTTGGTTGGGCAAATTAGCACCATTTTCAATGATAGAACTTTTATTGAATCTCTCTGTATCTTTTGATGATTGGTCAAAAATTTTTTTTACCCTTTAATTATGGCTGCCACAGTAATGGATAAGTAGATCAGTAGGTGTGTGTACCTGGGTCTGGTTAGGGGGTATCCTTTTTTGTGGTTATAACCATAAACTAACTTTTATTGAGGATAAATCTAAATTAGATTTTTTTTTACTTTAGTTACCCTTTAAATATGGCTTTCCATGGGATGGAAAGTTAGGTCAGTAGGTGGGTGTACCTGGGTCTGTGTGGGTGGTTGGGGGTATCGCCATTTGTATTTATGACCATGAAAAAAAATGTTTGAAATATCCATATTTGACATTGTTTACCATATAGTCTATGGAAAAAAATGCCTGGAAATTCACCGATAAGCCGTACACGCTTCCCCGGATTCCTTAGCTAGAAGATAGCACACTTCTCCTATATGCCCCGCACGTCTGTACCAAATTCATGTCTATAGCTCAAAAACTGTGGGAGGAGATATGGTCCAAAAAGCGGAAGAATAAAACGGAAGAAAAGAAAGAAAGAAGAAGAACAGTAAATTGGCTTTTTCAACCAAATTAATAATAATACCCCCCCATAAAATTTACTACACATCCTATAGAAAGTCCCATACACATCCCCATAGTAAGTTCAATACACAGCCTCATAGAAAGCCCCATACACAGCCCCATAGAAAGTCACATACACATCCCCATAGAAGTCCCAAACACAGCCCTTTCTATGCAGCCTGAATATTAAGATACTTCCATTAAGAAGTTTGTTACTTTTCCTGTTGCCTTGCAGTCTGGGCTGATCTGCGTGAGCAGAACAATTGCCTAGCCCCCCAAATCAAGAGGAGTCTGTATGTTACAGGGCAAAGCTTTTGTTTTCCCAGGGCAATGTGTTTTTGTCCAGCTGCTTTCTCAAGCCTCAGCTTGAGGGAGACTTCCAAGATGATTTTAAGGGTAAAATTTCTCAGCTTATCTCGAGTATATACGTATGAGTATATTTGTATATATTCCCATATCGTAGGTGTACAACATCATTTATATTGCATATACAGTAGTTAGGAATGATTTGCAAATCCTCCCTTTTTTGCAACAGACAAAGAGGAAAAAACAAGAAGAATGGGCAAAGAGGAAGGAATGTGCAAGACCAATAAGATGGAAAACGTGGCCACAATAGAGGAACTCAAATACCAATGACCTTTTCTTTACATGTTTCCAATAACCCATGGTGAAAGGGAAAATTCTAGAGTATAGAACCATAAAATACTTATAATTTTTGTTTAATGAATAGGTTTACAACATGTTAAACAAGTATCTAAGGTTAAACTCTAAATGGTCAAACTTCTAGACTGTCAGTGAGAGGACAAATGGGAAGACACACTATGCAAGAAATGTATCTCCCATTGGCTGGATTGCAGAACAGCCTGCAAACACAGAAATTGACGGGGCGACAAAGGAATATTTTGGTAAGTATTACTGGACATAGAAGTCTACCCAGGGATGAGGACTTATCCATTCAGATCTCATCCTGGGTACATCAGTACTGAGAAAAGGATTAGGAAGTGTAGTGTAGTTGTACCTAAAGGTCATGTCCACCCACAAAACTAAATGTACCACTACTGGCCCCACTGTGTAATGTTAAATAATCCCTACCTTACACTCTCTGCTCCAAATGGTTCTCCTGCAGTGCTTGTCCAAACTTGAAAAAACTGAGTAGGAGTGTCAGTGAGTCATCCGGAACCCTGCTTCCTCTCTGTCCTCTTAGCGGTTTATGGCATGCACAGGGGAGCCCTCTCTACAATAAACAATGGTGGAGTGCACTCTATCCACTGTGGGTGCAGACGCCTCGTGGTTTCTTCCCTTTGGAACCATGTTTTTAACAGGAAAAAGCAAATAGAGGGTCGCACTCCAAGATTATAACATTTTATTGTGATCCACACATCACACGTCACAACGTTTCGGGGGATACCCTCTCAGGTGATAAGTGCAACTGTGCTCGGGAAAATTTAAAGACTGTGACTCATTGTGGTCCCACCCACCAATCTGGGTGAACCAATAGCAAGTGGTCTATGCAATCAATCCATTTTGTGTCTACATATAAATATTTAACCATATGTTGTACATCTCTAGTGTCACATTGTTACAATAAAAAACAATCCTTAAATTACACATTCTATCAGTGATAAATGATAAAATAAATAAATAAAAATAATACTCATATCTGTAGAGCCTTGGGTAACAAGTGTATAAGTGCTTATCAAGTGCGAATAGTGGCTATTGAAGAACCCCTGTCTTCCATCCTTGTCTCTAAAATCATCTGGCTATAAAAATATGTGAAGAAGATAAAAGGTAAAATACATATAAGTCATAATAAAACATGGGCCTGGCTGTAAGTAGAGTACACAAAAACTTTTTTTTTTATCTATAAACGAGGAGACATGTGTTTCAATCAATCCATCAAGATGGCGCCGATGTCCACGTATCTTCAATCTAAAAGAAATTATCATATGTCTAAGTTGAGACAGTAAATAGAAGCTATAGTTGCTAGTGAAAGGCAATACTTAGTTATTAATAATTATAGAAAGCAGGACAGATTGAAATCTTCATTAAGACCATAGGGGCCAAGGTGCCAAGCTTGTCTATCCAAACTATTTCTTTTTGTAATAGTTTTCTATTAAAATCACCCTCCCTCATATCTTTTTCAACGACCTCCAGTACCATCCATTAAGTTGAGCCGCTCTGTGCTTTTTATCTAAGAAGTGCCTGCTTATTGGGGTCTCATATTTCTATTTATCCCATCAAATTGGAAACTCCCGTTTGTGTTCACAATTCTTGTGCCACTTCTCTCTTGGATTTGCCTACATAGGCCCATCCACATGGACATTTGAGCATATAGATTATGCCTGCCGTCCTGCATGTGGCATACTGCTTAGCTTATCTCAAAACCTTTCCTGGGATGATTAACCACACTTCCTCTGATGATGGCATTACAAACTGAGCAGTTACGACAGGGAAATGTACCTTTTAATTGCTCACTGAAGTATGTCTGTTTGGCCCTTTCTCAGTTAAATATCCGTCCGTATTAGTTCGTCCCAAAGTTTTTTGATCTCTTGTAAGAGAAAGTGGGAATTAATAAAGAAGACCCATACTGTTGGTCCATTTGTAGGATGTGCCATTTTTTCCTATTATCTGCTGGTATATTGGACAATGCATTGTATGTCGATACAAATGGTATTCGTCACATTCTTTTCTCTGTTTGGTACTTTTTAAAAGATCATTCCGTTTTATGGAGGGCTTTATCTGCGTCTCTCTCTAAGTTGTTTATTATATCCTCTGGTGACAAATTTGGCTATAAGTTCATCTTCTTTGTCTACATAGTACGTCGTCTTCTACAATTTCTCCTGATTCTTAGGAATTGCTATAGGGTAATCCAGTTACCATAATGTCTGTATAACAGTTACATAGTAACTATATTTTGGAGGTTGTTAAAGACATACGTCCATCTTATCCAACCTTTATACCTACCCATAATGTCTATCTAACAGTTACATAGTAATATAGTATTGAGGTTGTATAAGAACATACATCCATCTATCCAACCTTTATACCCTAGCCATAATGTCTGTCTAACAGTTACATAGTAACATAGTATTGGAGGTTATATAAAGACATCACATCCATCTAGTCCAACATTTATACCCTACCCATAATGTCTGTATAACAGTACATAGTAACATAGTATTGGAGGTGTATAAAACTACGTCCATCTTATCCAACCTTTATACCCTACCCATAATGTCTCTAAACAGTTACACATAGTAACATAGTATTGGAGGTTGTATAAAACATACGTCCATCTAGTCCACCCTTATACCCACCAATATGTCTGTCTAACAGTTACATAGTAACTAGTATTGGAGGTTGTATAAGACATACGTCCATCTAGTCCAACCTTTATACCCTAACCATAATGTCTGTCTAACAGTACATAGTAACTAGTAATTGAGGTTGTATAAAGACATACATCCATCTAGTCCAACCTTTATACCCTACCCATATGTCTGTCTAACAGTATACATAGTAACTAGTATTGAGTTGTATAAAGACATACGTCCATCTATCCAACCTTTATATACCCTACCCATATGTCTGTCTAACAGTTACATAGCAACATAGTATTGGAGGTTGTATAAGACATACATCCATCAAGTCCAACCTTTATACCCTACCCATAATGTCTGTCTTACAGTTACATAGTAACTGCACTACACTGATGTGCTCATAAAGCGAACCGTCTGTAGTTGCGCTCTGGTTTGCTTTATTAGCTTGTGAATGCTTAAAAGTATTTTTACATGGAGATTCAATGAAAGTTCTATCGTATTAAAATGGTGCCAATTTGTGTCCAACCAATCAGATCTTATTTACCATTTGTAAGCTTACATCTGATTGGTTGGGGCAAATTAGCACCATTTTAACTAAATAAATATGTACATCATTCTGACCTTTTAGTCTACCTATGATCCCTACCTAAAAGTTGATCCAAAGGAAGAGGAAAAAACCCTGCTGCAAAAAAAATGGGGTGGGGGGAATCCTTCCTCACTCCAAATGGCAAACGGAAAGTGTATCCCTTGGATCAACCAGAACTACACTATATGTATTAATAACAGTAATTCTCAATATTATATAGTATCCCTGTACCCACCAGAACTAGTATTGTATAATACCAGTAATTCTTAATATTATATATTATCCCTAGTTCAAACCAGAACTACAGTATATGTATTAATACCATTAATTCTCAATATTATATAGTATCCCCGTACCAACCAGCCTACAGTATATGTATTAATACCAGTAATTCTCATATTATATGTATCCCCGTACCAACCAGAAATACAGTATATGTATTAATACCAGTAATTCTCAATATTATATAGTATGCCTGTACCAACCAGAATTACAGTCTATGTATTAACCAGTATTCTCAATATTATATAGTATCCCCGTACCAACCAGAACTACAGTATATTTATTAATACCAGTAATTCTCATATTATATAGTATCCCCGTACCAACCAGAACTACAGTATATGTATTAATACCAGTAATTCTCAATATTATATAGTATCCCTGTACCAACTAGAACTACAGTATATGTTTTAATATCAGTAATCTCAATATTATATAGTATCCTGTACCAACCAGAACTACAGTATATGTATTAATACCAGTAATTCTCAATATTATAGTATCCCTGTACCACTAGACTACAGTATTTTTTAATATCAGTAATCTCATATTATATAGTATCCCTGTACCAACCAGAACTACAGTTATTGTATTAATACCAGTATTCTCAATTTATAGTATCCCCGTACCAACCAGAATACAGTATATGTATTAAACCAGTAATTCTCAATTTTTAGTTCCATTGCTACATCTGCTGGAAGACAGTTCCACTTTTCTCTGCTCTCACTGTTATGAAGCCTTTCCTAACCTGAAGATAAAACAGAGCTTATTATATGGCCCATTAATATTGTATAAAGTGATCATATCCCCACGCAAATGTTGCTTCTCCAATGTAAACAGCCCTAACTTGTCTAATCTGCCTGCATAGTCAGCCCTCCATTTCCCCTATTATTTATTTGCCTTTCTGAAATCCTTCCATTTTTAAGATGTCCCCTCTATATATGGGATTCCTAAACGACACTGCGTATTCTAGTGCCTTGTAAAGAGGGAAAGTAACATTTTTCTCCTTTTAATCTATTCCCTCTTATACAAGACAGTATCTTGTAGCTCAGCCGTTGCTACCTGGCATTGTTTGCTACAGTCAGTCTGTTATCTGCCAGACCCCCAAATCTTTTTCCATTAAGATTCACTTAGTTTTATTATGATATGGAAGCAAATGCATCAACTTACATTTATCAATATTGAATCTCATCTGCCACTCTGCTGCCAATTTTGATAATCTATCTAGATTTGCTTGCAGCATACACACCTTGATCCCCACATAGAACTTCAGTCCACATAGATGAAGGTATGTTGTTGGCCACTAATCTCTTTACACAATCTATGAACCAATTCTCTATCCACATACAAATTTTTTTTTGAGGCCAACAGACCTAACTTTAAACATAAGTACCAATTAGCAAAGTATCAAAAGCCTTAGCAAAAAAAAGAGTACCATTTATGCCTGAACCTTAATTCTTACTCACATCTTAACAACAAGAAAGTTGGTTGCTTATAAGCCAATTTGAAGCTGAAATGACAACAAGTAAGGCATCCATGGAGCATTTCAAATCTGTAATGCACGGACTAAGACCATCAATATTTTACAAAGGGACATTTCTACAAAACATCTTTTTATATACAGGAAACATAACCTAATTATATTATTGCTTTAATTAATTTACAGATCGCTGAACATTCTCATTAATGTACCATACCTACCTAAAATGGGCATGTCTAGCCAGGCCATGTCCCAATTCTCAGGACAGGCCATTCTAATTATGTTTTCCCAGTGAAACTGGGGCAGTAGGGTTCTATGTTTTATATGAAGAAGTCTAGATTTACAGTATATTGGAAATGCACACCTTCATACAACCAATGCTGTGTTTTTTGCATGTATAATGGTGGAATTGGTTTAAAGGATAAGTACACTCAAAACTTCAGGTGTAATTTGTAGCAGAAGCTTAAACTAATCATCCCCCCTTATTTTCTAGCTCCCTCCTGAGCCTAGCTGTGCTGAGGAAAGGTCCTGACATCTTGGATCTTCTTTCAATTCATCTTAGCTCTGCCGTCCATGATTTGCTGACTCTCCTTCGTTGTGGTCAGGAAAAGCGATGTCTGTGTGCTGTGGGCACACGCGTGATGTTACGGCCCATGCAAAGTCACCGCGTGCCACCGACGCATGTGCATGTGACATCAGCGTGGCACCGCGCATGCATTGACGTCACATTGCGTGCGTCCTGACATCACACGCGCGCACGGGGCAGGCAGGCACGCGCCCGCAGCACACAGGCAGCACTTTTCATGACCACCAACAAAGGAGAGTCAGCAATCACAGAGGGCGGAGCTAAGACGACTTGAAAAAAATCCAAGATGTCAGGAACTTTCCTTCAGCACAGGTAGGCTTAAGAGGGAGCTAGAAAAAAAGGGAGGGGAATGATAGTTTAAGCTTCTGCTACAAATTACACTTTACTTATTTTTTGAGTGTACTTATCCTTAAATGATATATATTCACTGTTCAAATATGTTTTTTTTTATTGAAGGGTAACTGTGGTCCAAAAATGACTTTAGGTAAATTGACAGGAATTGCTTTCCTGAGTATTTTTGCAATTTAGTTTCATTATTTATTTTACATATTTTTGAAGATATTTAAATTTTTACGTGTGATATGGTAGCAGCATCACCAGACTCCCTGCACTTCCTGCTTCCTGTGCTGAAACCATGTGACAGTACCTTTTCCCTGTATCTCCTTCTCTTGTGAGCCCCATGGCCCCTCCCCTTGCAGTCCCCTTGAAATCCCCTGTGGTCTAAAGGTTTTTATCAAAGTCATTGTGTACCCCACTGCTACAGAATCAATAGGCTTGCATATTTTTGATACCTTATATGCTCGACTATGATCATCCGAGTATAAGCCAAGGTACTTATTTTTACCTTAAAAACAATAAAACTGATTGACTCAAGTATTAGCCAAGGGTTTACTTTCTCCCATAGACAGCCCCATAGATAATTACGCAGACAGTCCCATAGAAAGCCTCATACACCGTCCATAGAAAGTCCCATAACACCCCTATAGAAAGTCCAATACACACCCCATAGAAGTCCCATACACAGCCCCATAGAAAATCCCCTACACAGCCCCATAGAAAGTCCAATACACAAGCTGCTAACCCTATCCTATAAAGCACTATCCAACATAGCCCCTCCATATATCTCAGAGCTGATCCAGCGATACCGTCCCAGGCCACAACCTCCGCTCTGCAAATGATACCCTCCTCTCATCCACTCTGGTCACCTCTTCCCATGCCCCAGGACTTTACTCGTGCTGCCCCCTCTGCTCTGGAACTCCCTCCGTCTGTCTGTCACTCACCATCCCAAACCTTCAAACGTAACCTTAAAACCCATCTCTTTAGGCAAACATATAACCTGGCCTAGACATTACCCTCTTACTAGCCAATAGATCCAACCCGCCTTTCACGCTCCACTGCCAATCTATTTACAGCATACCGATTCCCGCAACCTAATGTCTCACCCCCATATGCTCTAGACTGTAAGCTCTTGGGAAGGGTCCTCTCTCCTATTGTATCACGGTATTGCTTAAGAAAACTCCTCACCCTGTTTACTATATTATATATTACCTGTGTATGTAATATGTAGGACTTTGTATAACATGTATCACCCTGTATGTAATGTATGACTATGTAATTGTAAAGTGCCACGGAATATTTGGCGCTATATAAATCAATAATAACTAGAAAGGAAAAGTTTAGTATAAACTTTGAATTTGGCTTGAAGGGCTGCATTTTGGAAGGGAATGTGTGTGTTTGCTGCAGATTTTAAAACTCAATAATGGGAATGATGAGTTTGTAGTGAACGCTTGTTTGGACAAAGTGGTGCTAATTTTGATCCAATCAATCAGAAAGCTAACATCTTATTGGTTAGGGCAAAATTAGCACCATTTTCAATGTAAGAACTTTTATTGAATCTCTCTGTATCTTTTTGATGATTGGTCAAAAATTTTTTTTACCCTTTAAGTATGGCTGCCACAGTAATGGATAAGTAGATCAGTAGGTGTGTGTACCTGGGTCGTTTGAGGGGTATGTCTTTTTTTGTGTTTATAACCATAAAACTAACTTTTATTGAGGATAAATCTAAATTAGATTTTTTTTTACTTTAGTTACCCTTTAAATATGGCTTCCATGGGAATGGAAAGTTAGGTCAGTAGGTGGGTGTACCTGGGTCTGTGTGGGTGGTTGGGGGTATCGCCCATTTGTATTTATGACCATGAAAAAAATGTTTTGAAATATCCATATTTGACGATTGTTACCATTATAGTCTATGGGAAAAAATGCCTGGAAATTCACCGATAATGCCGTAACGCTTCCGCGGATTCCTTAGCTAGAAGATAGCACACTTCTCCTATATGCCCCGCACGTCTGTACCAAATTTCATGTCTATAGCTCAAAAACTGTGGGAGGAGATATGGTCCAAAAAGCGAAGAAATAAAACGGAAGAAAAGAAGAAATAGAAGAACAGTAATTGGCTTTTTCAAGCCAAAATAATAATACAACCAGCCCCATAGAAATTTACATACACAGTCCTATAGAAAGTCCCATACACATCCCCATAGTAAGTTCAATACACAGCCTCATAGAAAGCCCCATACACAGCCCCATAGAAAGTCACATACACATCCCCATAGAAAGTCCCAAACACGCCCCTTTCTATGCAGCCTGAATATTAAAGATACTTCCATTAGAGAAGTTTGTTACTTTTCCTGTTCCCTTGCAGTCTGGGCTGATCTGCGAGAGCAGAACAATTGCCTAGCCCCCGAAATCAAGAGAGTCTGTATGTTACAGGGCAAAGCTTTTGTTTTCCCAGGGCAATGTGTTTTTGTCCAGCTGCTTCTTCTCAAGCCTCAGCTTGAGGAGACTTCCAAGATGATTTTAAGGGTAAAATTTCTCAGCTTATCTCGAGTATATACAGTATGAGTATATTTGTATATATTCCCATATCGTAGTGTACACATCATTTATATTGCATATACAGTAGTTACAGAATGATTTGCAAAATCCTCCCTTTTTTGCAACAAGAACAAGAAGAGGAAAAACAAGAAAGAATGGGCAAAGAGGAAGGAATGTGCAAGACCAATAAGATGGAAAACGTGGCCACAATAAGGAACTCAAATACCCAATGACCTTTTCTTTACATGTTTCCAAATAACCCTGTTAAAGGGAAGATTCTAGAGTATAGAACCATAAAATACTTATATTTTGGTTTTAATGATTAGGTTTACAACATGTTAAACAAGTATCTAAGGTTAAACTCTAAATGGTCAAACTTCTAGACTGTCAGTGAGAGGACAAATGGGAAGACACACTATGCAAGAAATGTATCTTCCCATTGGCTGGATTGCAGACAGCCTGCAAACACAGAAATTGACTGGGGCGACAAAGGAATATTTGGTAAGTATTACTGGACATAGAAAGTCTACCCAGGGATGAGGACTTATCCATTCAGATCTTCATCCTGGGTACATCAAGTACTGAGAAAAGGATTAGGAAGTGTAGTGTAGTTGTACCTTAAAGGTCATGTCCACCCACAAAACTAAAATGTAACCCACTACTGGCCCCACTGTGTAATGTTAATAATCCCTACCTTACATCTCTGCTCCAAATGGTTCTCCTGCAGTGCTTGTCCAAACTTGAAAAAACTGAGTAGGAGGTGTCAGTGAGTCATCCGGACCCTGCTTCCTCTCTGTCCTCTTAGCGGTTTATGGCATGCACAGGGAGCCCCCTCTCTACAGATAAACAATGGTGGAGGTGCACTCTATCCACTGTGGGTGCAGACGCCTCGTGGGTTCTTCCCTTTGGAACCATATTTTAACAGAAAAGGCAATAGAGGGTCGCACTCCAAGAAATTAACAATTTTATTGTGATCCACACATCACACGTCCACAACGTTCGGGGGGATACCCCTCTTCAGGTGATAAAGTGCAACTGTGCTCAGGGAAAATTTAAAGACTGTGACTCCATTTGGTCCCACCCCCAATCTGGGTGAACCAATAGCAGTGTCTATGCAATCAATCCAATTTGTGTCTACATATAAATAGTTAACCATATGTTGTACATCTCTAGTGTCACATTTGTACAAAAAACAATCCTTAAATATACACATTATATCAGTGATAAATGATAAAATAATAAATAAATAGATACTCATATATCTGTGTAAGATCCTTGGGTAACCAGTGTATAAAGTGCTTATCAAGTGCGAATAAAGTGCTATTGAAGACCCCTGTCTTCCATCCTTGTCTCTAAAATCATCTGTGCTATAAAAATGTGAAAGAAGAATAAGGAGTAATAATACATAATAAGTCATAATAAAACATGGCCTGGCTGTAAGATAGAGTACACAAAAACTTTTTTTCTTATCTATAAAACGAGGAGACATGTGTTTCAATCAATCCTCAAGATGGCGCCAGTGTCCACAGTATCTTCAATCTAAAGAAAATTATCATATGTCTAAGTTGAGACTAATAGAAGCTATAGTTGCTATGAAAGGCAATACTTAGTTATTAATAATTATAGAAAGCAGGACAGATTGAAATCTTCATTAAGCCCATGAGGGGCCAAGGTGCCAGCTTGTCTATCCAAACTATTTCTTTTTGTAATGTTTTCTATTAAAATCACCTCCCCTCATATCTTTTCAACGACCTCCATGTACCATCCATTTAAGTTGAGCCGCTCTGTGCTTTTTATCTAAGAAGTGCCTGCTTATTGGGGTCTCATATTTCTATTTATCCCATCAAATTGGAAACATCCCGTTTGTGTTCACAAATTCTTGTGCGCACTTCTCTCTTGGATTTGCCTACATAGGCCCATCCACATGGACATTTGAGCATATAGATTATGCCTCCGTCCTGCATGTGGCATACTGCTTAAGCTTAATCTCAAAACCTTTCCTGGGATGATTAACCACACTTCCTCTGATGATGGCATTACAAACTGAGCAGTTACGACAGGGAAAAGTACCTTTTAATTGCTCACTGAGTATGTCTGTTTGGCCCTTTCTCAGTTAGAATATCCGTCCGTATTAGTTCGTCTCCAAAGTTTTTTGATCTCTTGTAAGAGAAAAGTGGGGAATTAATAAAGAAGACCCATACTGTTGGTCCATTTGTAGGATGTGCCATTTTTCCTATTATCTGCTGGATATTATTGGACAATGCATTGTATGTCGATACAAATGGTATCTGTCACATTCTTTTCTCTGTTTTGGTACTTTTTAAGATCATTCCGTTTTATGGAGGGAGGCTTTATCTGCGCCTCTCTCAATTTTTGTTTATTATATCCTCTGGTGACAAATTTGGCTATAAGTTCACTCATCTTTGTCTACATAGTACTTCGTCTTCTACATTCTCCTGATTCTTAGGATTGCTATAGGGTAATCCAGTTATTACGCTCTTAGGATGAAAGCTGCTAGCTAGTAATAGATTTATTCCTATCTGTGCTTTTCACAAATAAGTCTGTCGGATTTTTACCCTCATGCTTAATTACCATTACGTCTAATAGTTTATTCTTATAGAAGTCATAAGTAAGAGTGAATTTCAGGGTAGAGTGTAACGAATTCAGGTAAGTACCAAATTCTATCAGACCAGCCTCATCTCCATCCCAAATAAAAACAACATCGTCTACAAATCTTACATAATGTTTGACCATGCGTCAGAAAATATCATTATTAAATAAGTAAATTTTTCAAAATAAGCAACAATAAATTAGCGTATGAAGGCGCAAAATTTGCGCCCATACTAGTCCCTGTCTCTGTAGTACCAGTCTTTATTAAAGCGGAAAAGTTTTTCTCATCAACAATTGTCATTAATTCCATAATAAAGAAACAAGTTTGTGTTCGTAGCCAATTCTAGGAGGAATTCTCTCCATTATGGTAATCCTTCCATCATGCGGAATAGACGTGTATGTGATTCAATGTCTAATACATAGAAATTTAGTTTCATTAAAGTCTGTAATGTTATCCAAACAGTTCAAGAATGCAGTAGTATCCTTTACACACGTCTTGTAACATTCACCAATGGTTGCAGGAAAAATCAATATAAATTCCTAGGGGTTGAATTAAAGATTCCACCCCTGACACAATTGGCCCCCTGGAGGATTCGTAAATTTTTATATGGATTTTAGGTAAGATGTATAAGACCGGGACTCGAGGATTTTCACAATGTAAGAAATTCTTAGTATTTAGGTCTATGACTCCATGATAAAGTGTCTCCAATAAGGTATCGATTTCCTTTTTAATGGAAGGAGTGGGATCTGCTTTGTAACTTTAATTGTTAATGTTTTCACGTTTAATTGTCTATTGCATCTATTCCTGCCATATAAAACTCCTTGTCCATAATCACCACTGCCCCTCCTTTACAGCTTTTTTGATTACAACATTTTTATTCATTTTTAATGACTGGAAATGTCTGTATTCCTGTTTCGATAGGTTAAAGTGTAATCGGGATTTTTCCATGGAAGCGCACTAACCGTGATGGTTACAATATTGTTAAATGTCTCTAATGAAGCATTATTAACTTCTGGAGTGAAATCGATTTTTTCTTGAAAACACAAGATGGAGGGCCAGTATGTCCAAAGTGCATTCTCAATTTAATGTTACGGGTGAATCTGAACCAGTCTTTCTTAAAATCCAACATGTTTCCTTATGAGGGTGGTCGAATCCCATCCCTTTATTAATTAAAGCTTCCTGTTCTTTGGTGAAAATGATGTTTGGAGATATTAACTACCAAACTATCTATACTGGCATTAGTGGGGTTAAGTGCAGTAGAATTGGTACATCAGTGTCTAATGGCAATCATGAAAGGGTACAGTACCTTGCTCTCTCTCCTCCGCTGTGGCCGCTCTTTACTCTGTACCGGCTTCTTCGTTCCTTCCTGTACCTCTGACTCCTTCTTGTCTGGGGATCTTCTTGGGGCCATCGGGGTGAGCGGGCGTGCTGTCTCTAAAAAATCATCTTTGGAGCTGTCCGAGTTCGTTGCAGGCTTGACTCCTCCTCGCTTTCAGGTTGTGCAGTGCGGCGTCCTCTCTGCTTTCCTGCAGAGCGCGTGGTTGTTCCATGGGAACCCGGCTCTGTCTCCCGGCACCACGAGGATTCAGCGTCGCTCTCGGCCCCGGTATAAACTCTTTTAAGTTCATAATCCTTAGTGTCCCTCCGGAATTTATGCAGTTTTTTTCTGGATGGATCGATCTTAATATCCTCAATGGTGGAGGAAATCGCTGTTTGATGTTATCGAATTCTTCGTCGTATTTTAGGCTTTTAGTTCTTGTTCGATAGCAAAGATATCCTGCCTTACTATCTGTAAGCCTGTTGTAAGTGTTCGATAGTTAGATATATTAAATCAATGCTACTTTATTGAGAATCATATACCATTTCTCTTTGTATTTATTGTCATCTTCGGCATAATTGGGGTGAAGATTTACCTTACCCTCTGGGGATCCGTTCGGCAATGGCATACTCTTTTAAGGTTGTACTGTGTAACTGGAGATTAATCTCCTTTTTTGCGTAGTACTTCCAATGGTCTTTATAATCCCTTTCTGAGGTGTTGAGGGGAATTGCATTCTCTTCATTATTAACCCCAGTATGCGTTTCTTTTCAGCATCACTTAGTGCAAGGTGTTAGCCTTTTCTTGTGTGGTTTTGGCAATATCAAGAACGACATAATGTCTGTTGGTTGGTTGGTGCACCTACCTAGGGAAAATCAGTTCCAACAGATAAACAATGGTGGAGGTCACTCTATCCACTGTGGTGCAGACGCCTCTGGGTTCTTCCCTTTGGAACCATTAGTTTAACACGGAAAAAGGCAATAGAGGGTCGCACTCCAAGAATTATAACAATTTATTGTGATCCACACATCACTCCACAACGTTTCGGGGGGATACCCCCTTCTTCAGGTGAAAATGCAACTGTGCTCAGGGAAAATTTAAAGACTGGACTCCATTGGTCCACCCACCAATCTGGGTGAACCAATAGGCAGTTGTCTATGCAATCAATCCAATTTGTGTCATACATATAAATAGTTACCATATGTTGTACATCTCTAGTGTCACATTGTGTACAATAAAAACAATCCTAATAATATCACATATATCAGTGATAAATGATAAAATAAAAATAAATATAATCTCATATCTGTAAGATCCCTTGGGTAACCAAGTGTATAGTGCTATCAAGTGCATAAAGTGCTATTGAAGAACCCTGTTCTTCCATCCTTGTCTCTAAACAATCATCTGTGCATAAAAATATGTGAAAGAAGAAAAAAGGATTATAATACATAATAAGTCTAATAAAACTGGCCTGGCTGTAAGATAGTGTACACAAAAAACTTTTTTTCTTATCTATAAAACGAGGAGACATGTGTTCAATCAATCCTCAAGATGGCGCCAGTGTCCACAGTATCTTCAATCTAAAAGAATTATCATATGTCTAAGTTGAGACAGTAAATAGAAGCTATGTTGCTAGTGAAAAGGAGGTGTCAGTGAGTCATCCGGACCCTGCTTCCTCTCTGTCCTCTTAGCGGTTTATGGCATGCGCAGGGGAGCCCCTCTCTACCTCTGATCCCTTCATGGCTGCTTTCCTCCTAGCTTTACACCCTCTCAGTAGTGGGGCACCCTAGCCACCCCCAACCGCCATGTTAGTTTAGTTAAAAAAAGCTGTAGAAATGTACTACATTGCTTTGTTCCCCTGGCGTTCTGCATTGCCAGTCTAACCCCCTGCTTGCAGTAATCAACACGGGCCTGGAGCAACAGGGTAACGAAGAGTACCTTTCTGCAGCTTTTTAAACTAAACAACATGGAGGTTGGGGGTGGGCTAGGGTGCCCTATATTACAGGAAACCTCATTAAATTCATGTAGTAATACTCATGTAGTAACCTCATTAATATTCATGCTCCTCATTAATTTGCAGAACCCAATTACATGTCCTAGCTCAGTAGTAAGTCACTGAGCGTGTGCTGATGGGACTCCTCTGCAAAAAAAGTTTTGTTTAGAGAGAGAATGCCCATCAATCAGAATACTCTATTGTAACAGACGAGCATTCAGTTCAACAATGCATTGTTTTCCGGTCTTTTACTAAAGTGGCCATACACATGCTGTGGGCCATACACAGCACAATCGTATAGGCTCCAAGTAAAGGGAGCCAATAGCGACAGACAAGTGCTGTACTGAGATGTGATCCACTCCTCATTCATCTTGATGAATGTAAGGTCACATTTCTCAGTGGAGAGACGGGTCCTCCTCTCCTCTTACAACAAGGTTAGTCCTAAAAGGACTGTTGGGTCTCAAGATGTGTGAATACAGGGGTGGTTAACAACAATGCTAAACCACCATACTGAAATCCACACACAGAAAGCTCAAAAAAAGCTCAAAAAGCACAAAAACTCTCTCCAACACTGTCAGGTCTCACTAACAACCACTCCAACACACTGACAAAATGGCACCTGTGAACAGCCTTTATCCCAGGGGGCTGCAATAATCATGTTGCTGCCATTGGATAATTTGGGACACTGGCTTGCTCCGTCTTCAAAATAATCCCCCAAATGCAGAAATTCCGCGATTTACAAGAATTTCTCGATGTATTTTCGAGAATTCGTATTACGAGGACCTCCGTTTTCTCCGTATTTCGAAATACAGAGGTCCTCGTAATTACGAGAATTTTGGAAAAAGACGGTAGAAGTTGGAAGAAGAAAGCAATCCGGAATAATCTGCCGTTCGCGGACGGGATAAATCCGCGGCGGATCTGGGTTCGGTCCGCGAACCGGCCATCTCTACTCAGTACATAGCTTGCGGGGGGTGCGCGACAAAATTTATATTCTCTTTTAATCTACAGATGTGTCGCTGCGACCAGGAATTGGAATCATTTAAACCGACTCTGACCAACCCCTCTATCTATTTACCGTAATGTAGCCGCGGAGTTTAATATTTCAGTAAAAAACAACATCATTTGACAACCTTTATCCAGGAGGATGTCTACATCTATAGTAAAGAAAGGCTTGCCTGTACATGGGACTCCATCTTAATATTAGTTTATTTTATTTCGGTTTCCGACACACAGCATTCTATTTTTTTTGATTGCTTTATTATGCAGCAGACAGTACAGGACTAGAAATGTTCGAAACGTTGAGTTCCGTTCCGTTTTTGAATTTTCAAATTTACAGAAAACGAAAAATCGAAAACGGACCCATGAAGTCTATGGGAGTAAAAAATTTCAAATTTTCTGTCCATTTTGAGGAACAAATAGTAATATAGGTTACTGTAAATGACCAGAAAACCTGGGGAATGGTCTGGAACCGTAAATAGAACCAAAACGTATTTTAATACTATCTTTCCTCTGATCGGGCTGTTTACCAGCTTCCGCATTCTATTTTCGAAGGTTACCGAAATCGTCATGTACTTTATTGAGGGTTACTGAAATTTCATTTTTCAAATCATAATCATTTTTTCGATATATCAGTGTAACTGTGTTTGAAGTTTGAATTTCGGACCCATGAACGTCAATGGAGAATGATAGTACGAAAAGTCCAGATAATTTGCAGCTAAACTAACAGTGGTATACTTACTGTAAATGCGCTGGGTGGCACAGTGGAAGAAGTCGTCTGGGGAACATTTCACTGTCACCAAAAACTTTGTTACAAATACATGCTTAAACACACGAGCAGGCAATTGTCAGGATTTGTGCCAAGCTACATTCAAGGGTTACGGCCAATTAGAGGGTTACAAAACGATACTTCTCGAAGGGTAGTGAAAATAGAACCATAAATTCAAGGGTTACCGAAATCGTAAAACAATAACTTTCAGATGGTATATCTGTGTGTATTCAATTAGATCAACTGGACTTGAAGTTTAGTTCTTGAAGACGTTTCGCGATAGTCTCAACTGGTCTTTCTCAATTCAGAATGACTTGTACAGAGGAATACTGTGGCAATTATGTACCCCTGGAAAATCCCAATTAGCATATCCCCAAGCCATAGTGTTAAGGGCGTGATGGATAGTGTGCTAAGAGGTGTTTTAGGAACGCCCAGGTAAGGTGTCAAAACAGCATTGTACATGCAGACAGTGTGTGTGTCGAACCCCCCCCACCTCTATTTAGACTTGGTTTCTTTATTTTCACATAAAAATGGCTCTCTTGACACCTCTCTTAGACCAGTCGCCTTCCTTGCCAATATTTTAACATTAATACTACATTATCATTAAGGTATGTCCTTTAATCCTGATAGCCGGTACACCGTCTGAGTCCTGACCCGAGGAATGGCTCTTTTGTGTCTGGGCCATAATGTTTGATGGCATGTTGCTGTGTTGGTCTCCCCTCCTAACAAATCAGAGCATTCTCACTGCACTGCACTGCGATAATGATGTCGCGTTCCTTGTTGTTCAGGTATTGGGTCTTTGTGTGTACATCATTGCTGCACCTCAGTGGTTGTGTTTGGTTTAAATCAGACAGGAATGGGATGACCATGTTCTTTCTCCTGTCTTGCTTTTCCTCTTCACTGTTGGTATTCGTGTTTCTTTTCTTTCCTTCTATCTTCTTGACAAAAGCCCAGTAGACACCCAACATGTCTGCATTCAATGCTGTTTTGACACCTTACTTTGGGCGTTTCCTAAACACCTCTTAGCCAGTATCCAATCACGCCCTTAACAACTTGGCTGTGATATGCTAATTGGGATTTTCCAGGGTACATAATTGCCACAGATTCTTGTACAAGTCATTCTGAATTGAGAAACCAGTGATGAACTAGCGAAAACGTACTTCAAGAACTAAACTTAAGTCCAGTTGATCTAATTGACTACATTGTAATACAAGATTATACCAGTGAAGCTTGGATGATGAGGAACCTTCAACAAGCAATACTGTTCGAGGGTTAGCGAAAACGATCAATATCTTTTTGAGTGGTTACATGAAACTGAATCCATAAATTTGAGGGTTACTGAAAACGATCCATACATTCGAGGTTATCGAAAACAAAACGATACTATACGAGGGTTAACGTAATGATGCTACATTTGAGGGTTGCGAACAACATACATCTAAGGGTTACCGGATGGCTTGTACATTCGTAGTTATCAAAAATACAGCCGCGAGTCCGGAAAAACAAAATCTAGACTAGTTCGAACTATTGAGAAGTATCAAGTTCATCCGAAACCTCATAAAGTCTGTCTGCAGAACTCGGGTTCGGAGTTTTAGTCCATCCCTATATTTAGTAAAAATATATATATACTTTTTTTAATCAATTTAATTTTATTGAGTTTATATAAACTTGCACAAAACAATATCAGTAAAAATGAACTATACATGCTCAATTATGGATATAAACGAATATTGCTACTCGATCAATTGAAAAAAGGGTTTTTATTTTATATCTAAGATGTTTCTACTTTCATCAATGCGCTTCTAACATTACAGTTCTCTACTACTAGTAAGTATATATATTAAATTAAACTAAAAAACAAGGCGGGATAACCGAATAATGAAAAGGGGTGGAGGAAATTAAATTAATACAGCCATCAGAATGTATTATATTTTATAAAATTCTTTAAGTTATTTTGTGATATTTAAATACATTTTCATAATGCATATTTTGTTCAAGTTGATTGTATTTCTTTTATTCTAACCCTTTTGGGAGATTACTCATTATGGATGATGAGAGTTTTGATCTGTGGAGAGTATATTGGAATTTTATTGTTTGTATAATAACAGAACAGTTCCATGATATATGTTAATTATAACATTTGTGGAGTTATGGTGTCCATAAAAATTTTGGGCATTATTTAAGGGGAAGTTCAGTGGAATACATATGCTTTTCAGAAAAAAGAGCAGTATTTTCCCATCCCAAAGACCTTTAATTCTGCCAATTCAGCATTGTGTCTGTGTATAAATAATATGCAACTGAATACTGACTTCACTGTTGTGCAGGACCCATATAGACGACCCGTTATGGTGTCTTGTTCCTTGACCCAGCGCCTGGGTTGATTCATTGCTCAGTTAGGAGATCTGAGCATGTTTTGACCCATCCAACAGCACATCAGTAGAAATTACTGTATAGGGAACATTCCAAGGATGTGGTGCATGGGAAGAAGAAGAGCATACAGAACGGAAATGTCACTCATTACATATGTCAAGCACAGGGAACAGCAAAGGGTATGAAATCAACTGATTTTCAAAAATGGGGAGAGAGAGAATATGTAGAAAAAACTAAGAAGGCCTTACACAAACTAAACAATTTAACTTAAATAGATTCATTCCGATGAACTGTCCCTTTAATATTTATTTGCCAAAATTGAATCAATGATTGAGTGCTATAAAAAGCTCATTGAGCAGAGAGTGGGTAGAATAACAACCTTTGCCAGAACAGAGAGTCGCCAGTTTTTTGTTTTAAGTTATGTTCCATCCCCCAAACAAAAATTTAATATGTTGCATGAAACGCCTGAAAACCTCGACCTCGCAAGGTTTTAAATCACTGAAATCTGTCCCCAAATATATTACCAGTCTTCGTTCCTCCCTGCCTTCCGTGCCCAGTAGCGACCGCGTACTCTGCTGCTATGATTGGCACGATATTGAGGTTTAGATTTATGTTTGGGGGGTGGACTACCCTTTAACAATCATTATAATATATTTCTATGTAACTTATTAGGTTTACTAGTTCAATCTATTCATGTGTCACCTCTATCACATTATACAATATATTTCATTATTTGTCATTAGAAACTTTTCCTTTTATATATGCATTTTCTATACAGATATATTAACTATTCAGTTGCAAATCTTAAATACACCATGTTTTCCTATTAACCGCTAGTGTGGTAGTATAGATGCACTTTTGATATCCTATATAATATAGAAAGATTTGCCGGCACAGATCACTTACATCAAGAAAAATAATGCAAGGTGTGCTCCTACCACTGATTATAACTATAATAAACAGAAGAGAACAGAAGTGGTATAACACAGGGCACACCCAACTATAATAATACATAAAATATCCTTTATTAATATAAAACTTGGGATATGGCCCAACGGTGCACAAAAAATACATTAAAAACACATCTCCAAACCTCAGTATCCACAGAGTACACACACACAGAAAATTATACCGGTATATTTCATTCATACCAATCATACAAATATGTTAGTATATACACCAGGTAAGTATTGCAAAGTAGTGCAATCAGACACTTATGTATCAATATAACTATGACCTGTAAGATGCAATAGAGCAAATGATATACAAATAATATTCTTATACATACAACAGTAATTTAGTTTCATAGGTAATAATCATATGGTATGGCTAGCTTCCCTAAACACTCTCTAGTACCCGACTAAAATAGGAGGAGGGAGCCCTAAAACCAATGGCCGAGCATAACCAGCATGATCTCACACTAAGCACGTCGCTGCATGGTCAGGATACAAAGGAGGTTTGAAGAGCTAATTAAAAAGAAGCCGGACGCGTTTCGTCCGTATAATTGGGACTTCATCCAACGGCAAGTTACATCACTAAACAAACACCTTATATACCTAAGCGGTATCAGTGAAAGGAACTGGTAAGTAACGTAAACGGGAAAAAGTCCGTGAAACACAGGTCAAGATAGAGAGTCCCAGCGATATTAGCTGAAACCACCCCCTCAGGTCTCTGCGTAAAACACAGTTGCGCATATGCACGTCATCCCAACCCCTATCGGCCCATCTTAGAAATAGGGAACCAGCGCAAAAAGATTACCCACACCTAACCATATAACTTATTCATAGTAGTACGCGTGAACTAATCATTAAAATATATATGTTGGTGGCACTCATATCGAAGTTGCCCCAACTAAACATAGTAGTTAAGCGTACTCAATCATAAATAGTTAGTAGTGGCAACTCATATCGAAATTCATAAACGCCATCCCCAAAATATCTAATCCAAGGGGCAAATAGGTCCCCTAGTGACCAATATAGCACATAACAAAAAAGACACACACAAGAAGAAAACCACCTCACATTCGCACAATGCAGAGTATAATATATACTGGTCAGTTTACATATATTATCACTGCTATCTACGGATATGTAATACTCATAAAGCATGTATCACGCATGGTCATCAATAACATCACTAATAATATGTACAATAAAAGGAGAACATGAGAATATAGCACTAAATCTAAATATCCACAATAGATACAAAGTACCCTAACTTCCAAAAAGAAGTAACATCCCCAAACTGCACAGGGAAAAAAAAAAACATCCCTAAACAGGTATAGGGAAGCCATCCTAAAGGTAAGTGTACAAAAACTGAGTAAGTCTATTCAAATGTACTCCAAGAATGATATGTCCAGACCTAATATACCTTACCCAGAACGGGGTAGGAGTAGGTACAGATCAGGAAAAAAGCATATACCTCAATATTTCCAGTGTGAGTATATGATATAATCTCAAAAATAGGCAGTCATGAAATGATGAATCTCGAACATAAAGCAGTCATAAGGTGCCCCCAAATGCACAAAACTGAGAGTGGATAAGATGACAAGACTCAAACGTCTATATGCGACAGTTGATCCAATTGATAAATAAATTCAGGAATTTGATGAGAAGTAAGATCCCCCATTTTCCAAAGTAGATGAAGTTCCATAAATACCCCCGTGATCATTATAATTCCTTGGCCAAAACGTGATTCTTATAATATGGTGTCATACAAATTCACCCAGCGATATAGTAGAGTGTCTTCTAAAGTGAATAATAAAAGGGAAATATAACTATATCGCGAAGTCCGCATGGTGGTCAGGTCATCCATTCTGATCGGAAACACATAAGGAAAAAGCCATAGTATATAAGGAGTCAAATCCCACTCTTCATTCAAACCAGCGGGGCGCATAGTGCCCAACCTATAAATCCAATGGCCTCTCTTTTTAATGTAGGTTCTCAAGATCCCCACTGTCTGGAGCTGAGTTAACATTATCAATAACCATAACATTTGAGTGCATCAGGTCTTACCATCATGCTGGTTTAAAAATGCTCAGCCACACTTGTAATGTAGCGTCCCATCCATAGAAAGTCTAGCTGGCATCTGAATGTGGACAGATGGGCACTAGTCTCTCCTTAATTTTCTGTGTCGTCTTACCACATATCTATAGAGGGCAAGTACAGGTAAGTAGATAGATTACATTCTACTATTATCAGTGTAAAATCTCTTATCTGATATTTCTTACCTTGTTATCATCAAAACATCCTTTTGATATATAAAAATTACAGGCTTACATGTCCCACATTTGTACATCAGTATATTTAGTACTCCTCTCCCGTGTATGAGAAGATTTCTCGAAATGGCTCTTGCAAAGTTTGTCAGCTAGATTTGTTACATCTTTGTGCTGTCATGAGAGGTATGCGTGGGTAGTAACCTCTCTTAGTTAAGGGTCACTTTAAGTATAGCGCCAGTTGTCGACAAGGCCTTTGGATTTTTTCTCACTGTTGGTTAAAGGGGTGATGAATCTAAGGTTATTATCTCTCATCTTCCATCTGGGACATTAATAGGTCATCCTGTAGCATTTCCTTTACCTGGACTTATGTGCATCTAGAAGTGATGCAATGGATGTCCCCTATCCAAAAAATCGTTTTTCTCGAGATCGGTAGCTGCTGTCATATAGTTCTGCACATGCTGTGCCAATTTCTCCGGACTCGCATGCATAATTGTCCCTGAGGTATACCTCTCACAAGGTGTCTGGGGTATGTGAACTTGAATGAAAGAGAGAATTGTCGCAGTGGGGTTATCGATATAGTCTAGTGCTTAATGTGGTCTCTTCATCATCACCAAAACATCCAAGAAACTCACAGCTAGAACTTAGATAATCATGCGTGTAAGGAGAATATTATATGGATTAGTATTCAATCCGC
Source organism: Hymenochirus boettgeri (assembly GCA_019447015.1). Taxonomy (NCBI): domain Eukaryota; kingdom Metazoa; phylum Chordata; class Amphibia; order Anura; family Pipidae; genus Hymenochirus; species Hymenochirus boettgeri. Next base: position 83,829 of record JAACNH010000394.1, read on the forward strand.
GTATGTATTCTTGTAGCAGTTACATATGGACCTTGCACAGCAATAAACAGGTCGTCAATGTACCTAAGCCACAAAAGTACATGTGTAGTAATATTTGTTCATCGATGGCGCCAAGTGCCACCTCCCTCTCCCCCCAACCCAAAATAGGTGGCATAGGAGGGGGCGCACTTGGCGCCCATGGCCATACCTCTGACCTGTAGATAAAAGCATTATCAACAACAGAAAAAATTATGTCGTAGAACAAACCAGCAGCAGTCAATAATGAACTTAACTTGGGACAATCCACTCGTGTTTTGCATTGACATAAAGTATTGTACAGATTTTATTCATCCTCATGATTGATGTTGGATATAAGATTCCACATCACGTGACCATCCATACGTCCCCATCAAAGGTAATATCTTTGATCTTTTAAGAAAGTCAGTAGTGGGTCCCTGATGTAGGACTCTAGAGCCGTCACATGTGGTTTGCAAGAAGGAATCAATATAAGAACATGCAGGCTCTTACATACTGGCGATGCCTGAAATAATGGGCGCTACCTGGTGGTTCCTGTGTATTCTTATGAACCTTTGGTAAAAGGTAAAAAGTAGGGTGTAACTGGGTTTTCTACCATCAGGTAACCCAACTGCCTATCCGTAATGATCTGAGATTTCTCTTGCTGTGTCCAAAAGCTGGGCTAAACGTTGTTTGAAAGCATTCGTAGGACTGGACAAAAGGTTTTTTATAATTATTAGTGTTGGATAATTGCCTCCTCGCTTCCTTAACATAGAGTTCCTCTGCCCACAAAACAATATACCGCTCTTATCAGATTTTTGTATAACCACACTCTTCAAATCTCTATAAGTTCATTATGGCTTTTACCTCCACTTAGAGAAACATTAGATAAATGTAAACCCGGTAAAATGTTTGTAATGCAGGGAATCCGAGGAAAGTGCGGGGGTATATTTAGATTTCATTATACGGAAAGGCTTACCTGAAGCTAGCGCACAAAGTTCATTAAGATTTTCATTACAATTCCGATCCTGTTAGCAACATACTGATCATCCTTAAAAGTGTGCTTCTCAGGCTATCCTCCTACAGAATAAATAAATAAATCCTTAATAATCAGTAAAAGAATCCAGTTCATGGAGGGACAAAACGACAGACCTTTTCTAGCTACTGGACGCGATTGGGGCGTACGTTAATCCTATTTGAAGATAATAATTATTTGGAAGTCGACCTGTGTTCGTCTCATGTACCGCCTTTTCTCTGAGTAATTCATTCCTTTTCCTTAATTTCTTCCCGCGATTCTACCCCTCCTGCCTTCCTTGATCTAAAAAGTGTGTAGTGCTAGTGCTGGAGTCAGTTTATCTTGTCAGATCTAATTCAGAGATCCCTTGCGGTGAATTGGTTAGAGGTGTTTAACAAAAATCGCTCCTCTCCTTTACCGAATGTCTCCACCTATTAACCTGATCCTTTCTCATCCTCTATCCCGACTCATTTATTTTTCTTTAGCTAATAATCCTTCCCTCAATTTTAGAGATCTCAAATTATGGGGATGGGATATCTATATAATAAAAACCTTGATGTGCGTCCCTGAGTGTCCTGTGTGTCTTTCCTTCTGCACATGTGCGTGGGTGGTCCTGAACGTCGCATGTACGGACAAAAGGGATTGGAAATGGCACATTGAGGGAAAGAAGCACATGGGGAGGGAGAGAGGTCTAGCGGCCGTTTAATATAACGGGCTTAACTGTCTAGTCATTAATATTGTATCCAATTTGATTCAGAGAGTTTTATAGCGTAGTGAGATTTCTCAGTCTGTATCATCAACACTTTGGAGAAATATAGAGTATATAAGTATTCTTACTGGCTGTATAGAAACTTTTTATTTAACATTTTCCTTTTTGTATGAAATTTATTATTGGGAGTTCCATAGTAATTTGAGTAATGAGGGGAGCCCATCTTGTCTTTTGTACAGCAGGTTTCCATGATTTTAGTAGTTTTATACCTTGTATTGTGTATTGATTGTATTGTAGAGTATGGGATCCGGGTTCTGGACACGGAACCACATGGTTCAGAAATCCGAATGATCCGTCGGAATCGGATGATCGTCCGGATTTCGGGACTTCTGAGCCTATTTTCTATAATTCGAACAGTGTTGAATATCAAAAAATACCTCGAATGTGCGATGATTCCTCGAATATTACTATCGAGAAAGTCGAAAGTGTACTCTAATAGTATTTTCACGATTATCGAACTTTCAAGTATAATCCTAGAAAAATGAGTCCTTGAACATTCGATAATAATCGTAAATTCGTTCTGTTTTCAGATTTTCAGGATTTGCGCTGAGATCTGGGAAATCATGGCCAGAGCTATCTTCTCCGCTGGGTATAAAGGTTGGACTTGATGGATGTATGTCTTTATACAACCTCCAATACTATGTTGCTATGTAACTGTTAGACAGACATGATGGGTAGGGTATAAAGGTTGGACTAGATGGACGTATGTCTTTATACAACCTCAATTACTATGTTACTATGTTACTGTTAGACAGACATTATGGGTAGGGTATAAAGGTTGGACTTGCGGTTTGGCCACCATTGTTGGGGGCCAGCAGGCTTGGCCCCTACTGGGACATACCCCTCCCTCACCATTGGCTACTCTCTCCCGCAAATAGGCATCGTGCAGGGAAAGCAGGGTTGAAAGGGTATGCTCGTAGGAACAGCGAGCATTGCGTTACAGCAGCGCCACTGCATTTTGCCACCATTGGTGTGGGGCGGCAACTTGCCCCACTGGACATAACCCCCTCCTCACCCATTGGCCTCTCCTCTCCCTACAAGGGATGCATCGTGCCAGGGAAAAGCCGGTGAAAGGTACTGCCTTCTTAGGAACATCAGCATTGATTTACCGCGCAGTCCCTGCAGTTTGGCCCACCATTGTTTGTTTGGCCAGCAAGCTTGGCCCAGCTGACATACCCCTCACCCATGCTACTCTCCCTCAAGGTAATTCAATCGTGCTAGGGAAAAGCAGGTGAAGGGTAAGGCTTCGTATGAACAGCCGCCATTTGTGTTACCAAGCGACCCACTGCAGTTTGCCACCATTGTTGAAGAGCCAGGACAAGCTTTGGCCCCCACTGGACTACCCTCACCGCCATTGCTCCCTTCCCCCCCCCCTCCCTCAAGGTATGCATCGTTCTAGGGAAGCGGTGAAAGGGTAATGCTTGTAGGAACAAGGCCACATTGGTGTTACAGCAGCCCACTGCATTTGCCACATTTTGTGGGCCCGGCAGGCTTGGCCCCACTGGGACCTAACCCCTCACCCCATTTGCCTACTCTCCCCTCGGTATCATCCGTCAAGGGAAAGCAGGTGAAAGATTAAAGCTTTCGTAGGAACACCACCATTGGAGTTACAAGCATGCCCACTGCAGTTGGCCACCATTAATTTGTGGTGCCAGGCAGGCTTTGCCCCCTGGTACATACCCCTCACCCCATTGGCGTGTTGTTGTGTTTGTCTCGTGGTCCCGCAATATGGCATCGTGCTAGGGAAAGCATTGTGTGTGTGTGTCATTGAGGGGTAAGGCTTCTTCGGAACACAGCCTTGAGTTCAGCAGGCACACTGCAGTTTTTGCCACCATGTTGAAGGAGCCAGGGCAGGCTTTGGCCCCGTACTGGACTATATACCCCTCACGCCCCATTGCTACTCTCCCTCAATATCATCGTGCAAGTGAAGCCAGGTGAAAGGTAATCCTTCGTATAGACGCACCAATTTTGTTACAGCGGCCCACTGCCGTTTGCCACCATTGTGAAGAGCCATGCAAAGCTATGGCCCCACTGTGACATACCCCGACCCATGGGCTACTCTCCCTCAAGGTATCAAAATCTGCTGGGGGAAAGACAGGTGAAAGGGTAAGGCTTCTAGGAACAGCACCATTGAGTTCCCGCAGGCCCACCGCAGTTGCCACCAGTGTTGGGGCCAGGCCTAGGCTTGTCCCCACTTGGACATACCCCTCACCCCATTGGCTACTCTCCCCTCAAGATATGGCTCAATCATGGCAAGGGAAAGCAGGTGAAAGGGTAATTGCTCGTAAGGCACAGCACATTGAGTTACAACACGCAGAGGCCCACTGCCAGTTTTGCCACATTGTTGTTGGGCCAGGAGCTTGGCCCCACTGGACATACCCTCACCCATTTTTGGCTACTCTCCATCATAGTATGCATCGTGCACGTGAAAGCTGAAAGTAACTTCGTATGAACACACAATTGTGTTAACATGCAGGCCCACTCATTGCCACCTTGTTGAAGAGCAGGCAGGCTTGGCCCCCACTGAGCATACCCCTCACCGCCATTGCCTCCTCCCTCAAGTAGCATCGTGCAAGGGAAAGCAGGGTGAAAGGGGAATGCTTCTTCCCTTTTCTATGAACAGCAAAACCCATTGGTTACAGCATGCCACACTGCAGTTTGCCACCATTGTTGAGAGCCAGGCAGGCCTGGCCCCCACTGGACATACCACTACACCCCATTGCCTACTCTCCCTCAGAGTATGCAGCATCGTGCAGAGGGAAAGCAGGAAAGGTTAATGCTTCATATGAAACAGCAAAGCAAACCATTGAGTTAAGGCAGCCACACTGCAGTTTGGCCACCATTGTTGAAGAGCAAGCAGGCCTGCCCCCCTGGACATGAGTTACTGCTCTCCTTCTGGCCAGGCAGGATTGACCCAGACTTGAAAACATTACCCCAGAGTAGCTGTGCGCTTTATGAGATGGTCCAAGTAGGTGACACCCACAAAGGTGCCTCATGGAGCGAGAACGAAGAATCCAATTATGGATTACCCTGGCTCTCTGGCCAGCAGATGCCCCGAAGCTTAAAACCTATTATCAGCCCAGATACTGTTGCGGCTGTATGAGATGGTCAGAGGTCAGGTGACACCCACAAAGAGTGCCTCATGGATAGAGACGAAGCTCAAAAAATTTAGGGAGTACTGCCTCGGGCCAGGTCAGGATAACCCAGCTGAAAACATTGCCACAGAAGTACTGTTGCGGCTTATAGATGGTCCAGATAGTGACACCACAAAGGTGGTCCGTCATGGAGGAGAGAACGAAGATCAAATATGTAGTACTGCTCCGGGCCAGGTCAGCTTACCCAGAGCTGAAAACATTAGCCACCGAGTACTGTTGCGGCTGTTGAGATGGTCAGAGTAAGGTGACACCACAAAGGTGCCCCAAGGGAGAGAACAAGAATCAAATATGGAGTACTGCTCTCGGGCCAGGCAAGGATTACCCAGAGCTGAAAACATTATCCACAGATAGCTGGTTGCGGCTGTAATGAGATGTCAGAGTAGGGGACACCACAAAGGGGCGTCATGGAGAGAGAACGAAGATCAAATATGGGAGTACTGCTCTCGGGGCAAGTAGGAATCGACCCATCTTAGAAATTAGCCACAGAGTAGCTGTTGTCGCTGAGCATTTGTTATTTCATAACCTGATACAGTAGGCAAGGTAGGACCATATTGGCCCCTGGCCAATAAGAAAAATTACCATTTGCCACTTAAGCTGGCATCAGCTAAGCCTCAGGTGGAAATTTAGGCGGAGGACATTATGGGTGGCCAGGGTCAGGGGCCTTTCCGTCACTGGCAATCCAGCAATAGGGTGCTTGTATTGGAGATGTATCCCGCCTCCTTCAGCTTTATGAATGTAAGGCGTCCACATTTCTCAGTGGAGAGCGGGATCCTCCTCTCCCGTTACACACCCCCTGCGCGCTGAAGGTCCTCTCCGAAAGACACGGGATGTACGGGCAATGAAAGGACCTCGATGGCATAACTGTGCCAACTCGGGCCAGATATCAAGCCTCCCACCAGTCAGTCCAGTGTAATCCTCATCTCTGATGTGGCTACACCCGGCCCTGGATCCGATGTAGTCGTGACCTGGCGACTGTGGTGTTTTGCCTGGTTGGAGTTGCCAGTGGATGGGCCTGGCACTGTGGCTGGAAGAACCCTGAAGTTGGGCCGCGAGGCCCGCCTCCAGTACTGCTGCTGATGCTCCTCCCTGTCGGCCCCAGGGGACGTGAGCCCTTTGATCCCCGAACATCAGGTCTTGTAAGCCTGCCATCACCTGGGGAAGGCATAACAGAGGCACCGTAGCTGTTGCCTCATCGTGGCTGCATTCTACCTTCCCTCTGAATGCTGTGATAACTCCGACACTTTTACCCTTATCGCGGGGATTATAAGGGTGGCCCCCACAGTACTGCTCCTGTCTCTTTGATGGCCTTAATCCGGGGGTCCTTGCGAAGGCATTGCACATGAAAGAGCCCATCTCCGCAACTGCCTGCCGCCGAGATCTCCCATGTCCTCGATGTTCACGAGGACAGTAGTGGTCGGGCTCAACCTCTCCCCCACACCACGATGACTGGTCTTGGAGGTTGAGATGGTTCCCCCCTAGATGAATTGGCCCCCTTTCCCCCTTGGTCCAGTCACCTAAATCCCCCTCCTCATCATCGACGGCTCGCTGCAACCGTGCTGTTCGGGGATTCGAAGCATCACGTGTCGGCGTCCTCCTCTTCCAGTGCCTGCTGCTCGACACGAGTGCCCTGTCGAGTAGCCGCGCAGAGTGTGCTCAAGGTAGGAACACCATTGGGATGTATCTCCGCAATGTGGCAATCATTGCGGCTTACCATCCTGTGGCCCTCCCTCAATGGCGAGAGCCACACGGCGGCCTCTCTAATCAGCAGCCATGCCTGGGTACAAGCAAACCCAGGTCCCCAGAGCCTGAATCATTGCCTCGTACTCGTACAAGTAGTCTATGATTGGCCGCCTCTGCTGAGCATCCTCAGCAGCATCATAAGACTCAGTTTCCAAGCGGGTGGGGGGATCAACAAATCAGGCCGTCCTGGGCGCGCAGAGACATTCTGCTGCTGAACACTCGGCCAGACAGCTGGCCGTGTAATGACCGCCTGAATTGGACTGACACCCTCCTAGCCATCCGCAGTACCATCCTGAGACCAGGGTACTTGGTGAGGAACCGCTGGACGACCAGGTTGATAACGTGTGCCAGCAAGGAACTTTGTGACTCTGCCCATGCGAAGGCTACAGGTATTGGTGGCATTGTCACCACACCTTGCCTATTGATAGTAGTGGTTGGGGTCAGCCACCCCTCTCACCTTCCCTTGCAGTGCTGCCAGCAACTCGGCCCCAGTTTTGGCTCCTATCACCGAGGCACCCAATCGCAACATGCATGGCACCGGTCGTCGCCTGGCACGAACATAAGCTCTGGGGGGGCAACGGAGCTGTCCGGGAAGAGGGCTCCACCTAATGAGGAGGGGGGGTGGAGACTTGCGTATACACCAATGGGCGTGGTGGTCCCCATCTCCCCATTGCGCTCCCGGCCGCGTATTCTCTGCCGGCTAGCAGAGTGAACCCATTGGCGTAAATTACACAACCGCCCCGGGCCGTGCTTGCCCTGAAGGACCACGCGTCATGATGTGACCCTTTGCCCACACTGTTGTCCCCAGCGGAAAAACAAATCAATATATGGCCCTGCAATGGTCGTGCAGGGCTGTACTTGCTTCTGGCAAATACCTACGGCCAGGGACCTGCCACTGGGTGTGCCATGGCCACAAACTCCCTGACCTGCAGACTGTCTACCAGGCTGAAAGGTAGCAGCTGCACCGCTCCGGAGTTTTGGCTAAGCCGGCAGTGAGACCTGGGCTTGGGGTGATGGGGGAACAAGTTTCTTCTGCCACCCGCTCCAACAACTGGGAAGAGAGACCTGGCCTTTTAGCTGACTCTCCAGCAGCAGTGTCCAAGAGGCCTCTTAACAACCAGCGTTGCTGGGTCCAAAGTCTGCTCTCTCCCTACCTTCCACCGAGGAAGCAGCTGATGGGTCCTGGGGGGAGGAGGATGAACGGTGTCTTACCTGGGCACAGGTATGGAACGTGTGGTGCCTTCACGTTCCCTGTCCGCTGCTCCCACCGGCAAAGTGGTGCAGATCATATGCCTCCTCATAGAGGAGGTGCCCATGTGATGTGGTCTCCCACCTAACACGTTGCAGGCACAACTTGCACAACGAACTGTTCTGTTCACCTGGAGCCAGTGAGAAAACTCCCACACCGCGTGATCCACAGACACTACCGGAGCAGAGGTCACCTTCTGCTGTGGGGCAACTGGCCCATATCTCATTGGTGCCGTACCTCCACGTGCACCACTGGTGCACTGCCTCATGCCGCCCCGGCCCCTGCCCCCCACCAGTTCCCTGCCTCTGGGTCAGGATCGTGCTCATGCTCTGAAGGGACATCCCTCAGAACCTATCCTCCCTCCCTCTTGCTCTCTCACAGAGGGCACCCCTGGCGATCGGTGACCTCATCGTCCACTTCCACCACTCCCTACAATATACTGGAGCATAGCATCACACTAAACAAACAGCAGGCATCATCTTGACCTCACCCCCATAGTTCCCCTGCTTGCTCACATAGACTGCTGCGTGACCTCGTCACCTCCTGTCCCCCCCCTGTGCACTGAGCACTTTCCTCCGCCTCGGGGACAGGGACAATTGTGCATCAGTTGCACAGCTCCTCCTCAAGCACACTATCACGCCACACATAGTGTGCAAAACATTCCTGAGACTCCTCCTGCGGATCCCCAGGTACGGGCCATGTGGCAAACAACGAACTCCTGATAGAGCGGATCAGTTTCCATGCCCACAGTAGTCCTCAGGTGAGGAAGGAGCAGGCACAATATCTACAGTAGCACATCTCGGCCCGTCTGTGCCTGTGAGGAGGTGGATGAGGAAGGCTGGGTAATCCCTCTGACTAACCCGCCTTCCTTGATGCCAGAAGGATAAGCCTACCCGGCTACCCCTAAAAATATCGGGCACGGTACCCCGGCTTCCCCTGTCGAAGGTCCATGTAGCTCCTGGCCAGAGCTTCAGTAGCTCTCCTCTTCCTCTCGCCTCTCCCTCTTCCCTCCACGTGGCAGAATCACCCCTGCTCCTTGGTCTCCCTCTTGCCCTGCCAGGCATTTCCCTCTCCCAAATTATCCCCCCAATTAATAATATACTATATATATATATATATATAATATATATAATATACACACACACACACCACCCCACACACAAAAGACCAAGCACACACAACAACACAGAAAGCAAACAAATAAACACAACGCTTTTTTTTTTTTTTTTTTTACAACTAAAAGCACAAATATGACACAAGCAGACAACTGACGCAAAACAGCAGATTCAGACAGCAAAAGCTGCTGATTCTGGGCTAAAGGCCAAGCATCTGTCCGCTACAAACAAACAAAAACACACAGACACTGACCCCCAGAGACAGAAGACAAACAAAAAACAGACACCTAACCTCAAAAGTCTCACACATTTGTCAAAGGACTTACAGAGGGGGGTTAGTCCTTAAAGGCTGTTGGTCTCACACAAGTTAGTCCTTAAAAGGCTGTTGGGTCTCAAGATGTGGAATACCAGGGGTGGGTACAACAAGTGCTAAACCACCACACTGAAATCCACACATCAGAAACTCAAAAAAGCTCAAAACGCAAAATCTCTCTCCAACTCCTACACTGGTAGTTCGCCACTAAACACACTCCAACACACCTGCAAAATGTCGGCCTGTGAAGCCCCTTTTATAACCCAGGGGGCTGGCATACTCATGTTAGCTGCCATTGGCTAATTTTTGGGTCATGTGGCTTGCCTCCGTCTTGAAAATAAGCCCCCAAAAATTCGAATTTACAAGAATGGTCTCGTTTTTTTTCCGAAATCTCGTAATTACGAGAATCGCTCTAATTACAGATCTTCGCGTTTCCGGGCCCGGAAATCGCGGATTCTCCGTAATTACGGAGATACTCGTATTTTCGAAATTTTCGTAAAAAAAAAAAATCCGCCGGGTTCGGAAGTCGGAAGGCGGAAAATCCGGAAAATCCTGAATAACCGCCGTTCAGCCGGACTGGATAAATCCGCGGCGTATCAGTTCCGGGTCCGCGAACCGGCCATCTCTATATTTGGTACCTTTTTTTTAAAACATTTTTTTTTTTACTTGGGATTTTTGGCATTATTTCTCTTTGAGAGTGGTTTCTTTTTTATATTTTTTTTAGAAATCTGCTAAAACTGGGAAACTTCTTTCTTACTAACAAGAACTACCGCGCCCACAGAGCCCATTGATGGTACGAATGAAACAAACTACAGAATTCTTGAATAAAGTTGTGTGGATTTCGAGAAATATATGGTTTGTGGGGAAAATTGGCAGACTGTTCAAAATTCAGATTTTGGCTGAATATTTGTTGCTGTTTCTGAGCCATTGTGCATTGTTTCACTTTGTAGCTTTTGGCTTCCACCACGTCCGCATTTGTCCCACACTATTGGCTACCGTTCGATCTGGACATTTGGGAGATTAAATATTTTAGTAACTTTTCTTTTATACATTCCATGAGGTTCCGGTCATGATTTCTTCTCCTTTTGAGTTGTTTTTTTGTTCATTTGTTTCAGACAAATGCGAAATTCACGACGAACTGCACCCATCAACATTGAGGTCATGAATGAACAAACTAAAGCGTTACAAGGGAGGTAGCTGAAGGTGTGTAATTTCAGAATATTAGTCTGTATTTGGTTAGGGGTTATTTCTAATTACTCGGGGGTGTTTTGTTGGAAAAAACTGCAGACTGTCATGTCCCCAATTCGGAGTTGGCTTAAAATTTTCGCCGTTTCTGAGCCAAATCGTGCATTGTCTCACTTTGGCTTTCGCTTCCACGTCTGCGTGTGGTACGCACACATATGGCATACCGTTTGATTCATGACATTTGGGAGATTGATAGTTGGTAACTTTTTTTTTTTTTACATTCCATTGGGGTTTTTGGCTGTTTTACCTTTTTGAATTTGTTTGATGTCATTTTTTGGAAAAATCTGGTAAAGGAGTGCAAATTTCTATGAAGAACTCGCGCCCCCCACCGACAGATTGATGGTATGAATGATGAACTGCCGCATTACATAGCTGAAGGTGTGTAGAAATTATGTATATATATAGTTTTTTGTGGTGGGTAGTTGCTGAGTTGTGGGGTTGTTTTGTGGAACAAACGCAGACTGTTCAATACAAAAGTGGCTAATTTTTTTTTGCTGCTACTGACTTTGCCTGGTCACGCTCTGGGTAGTTTGGGCAAGTAGCCATGTCCTCTGGTACACCCCATGAATGTTGGCATCCATTTTATTCGGGAGGGGTTAGGCTTTTCTTCATATTTTGAGATGCGTTTGAACTTTTCCTCCTCCCCAGTTTAGAGCTGAAATTCGCATTATGATTTTACTCTGATTTTACAGTTGAGAAAAAGGACATGTGAGAAATAACTTACAATTGGATCGAAGAGCTGCTCCGGGTATCTGCTTTTGATGGAAACAACCTCCTCATAAATCTTTTGGGTGTGTAGTGTCTAATATCTCACTTGTGGGGATATTTTAAGTTAATTTTGGTAATATAGTCTAATTGTTAATTGTCAGTAGTGCATACATTTTAATTTGGATGTAATAATTTTGCAGGTGCAGTTTTAGTTTGGGGGGGGTCTCCTGTACCGAAAAGTGGGCACCTACATATATCTGGTATTCGTTGTACTCTCGGGAGTATCAGAGCTTTTTAGAAACAGTTAAGATTTTTGGTGTAACCTTAAGATAACTATAAAGAAAAATTGGAAAATCCAGAACATTTCAAATTTTTTTTTTATCATATGTTACCCATAATTCCAAAAATTTCCAGAAAAGTTCCAAAATTCTTTACCATGTTAAAGACCACTTTGTGCTGAAAAAACAATGTATAATAGTCCTGATTTACTGCCAAGTTTTCCTACTGTAAGATTGTCTAAAAAGCGATTAAGGGCAACTCCTGAAATTCCTCATGGGCAGTGTTAACGCAAAAAAACAGAAATCCTCCTGCAGTGAAGGTTAAGGGCTAATGTCCAACAAGTGGGTGCAGATGTTTTTGCCTGTACTATATGTGCAGCAACCAATTGGATGTCCATTTTTAACTGGGTCAGCGTTAGATAATGTTGATTGGTTGCTGCAGATTAATAGCATTTTTGCAAACATTTGACCTATTTGCTCATTAGTAAGGTTTTATTTACAAACATAATTCACAGGAGCAATTTGTTTTCTACGATTCCCCTTTTGTGCGCGCAGACAGAAAGAATAACTTAGAAATCCAGTTTTAATGCCCTATCTTTCATACTATCTTTATTTCCCACCCCCGCCGCCCCCCTATATTCACACGATAGTATAAAGATAGGACTGATGAAACCCTAACGCACTGAACATGGTTTTAGCTCTCGGTCACATGTATAACATATTGTTTTAGTCCAAAGTTAATCACATCAATCACAAGTCGCACAGATATTGGTTATCTAATGAGTGGTCTGGCCTGGGTGGCTTGTGTCCGCCCACTATCTGTGATAAGTTTCGTACACATGTACTATTTTCTTCAGACTTCCGAGCCCTGACCGACCCCAGATCACGACAAAGTGTGACTAACTGCGTTTTGGCTGATAGTCGCTGTTGTATGCGTCGGATCATGGGTCGTTCGTCGATCCACCCGGGCCTGCATAAACTCTTTACTTGTTACGAACCTTAAGCCTAGTACTAAGTGCGGAAAAGCACAAAAGTTTCAGCGTTCATGTCCAGTATTGCCATAAAGTGAGTTCCTGGTTATCGCCCTCCTGGTTCCTGTTATACTCAAGCCGAACGCCCCACTTTATCTGTTGTTTGTGGCCCATACTGGACTATCTGAACATACACTCTGGTTAGTGGAAAGGTGAGTAATGTGCCCCATCATCCTATTGATTATACTTATTTAATAATATTTATATTAACGTAATCCCCCCACTTTCGATAAAAAACCTTTTGTGTAACATTTTTTCCATGCAGATTATCAGCTATCAGTTCTCCGGCATTCAGATTCACACATTAACCATTGCGGGACTAGGACAACAACCCAGCCATTAGCTAACCTTGGTTGCACAAACCCATTGCAGCCACCACAATCATATAGTTAGTCCACTACACAATATTCCATAGGTACGCATTACATCAGTAAGGAGCGATGTACCCAGCATTGCATTGTTCGGTAGTGACTTTCAAGTTCATAGCATAACGTTTATAATTGGAGATACTTACACAGCTAAACACGTAGCCCACTCTTTTCGGCATAGCATGGCCACCATCCGCTCATGGATTTTTTGCTCAAACATGAATCCCTTTTTGGAGTTTTGACCAAGTCAAGTACATCTAAAGTGCATTTCTCGGGAACTTGAGAGGGAAGAATTATCCGATGTACAATCAAATTCAAAAACCTAAAAAAAAATTATCCCTATTTTAGGATTATTTTATATGCAAAATTTTAATTTGTCTATGCAAGGAAGGTAAGCAGTTTTCATTTTATTTAAATACTACAAAGGAGAATATTCTCAAGAAAAAAGGAAAGAAAGACAGTCAGATGACTAGCAAACATCCTTCAATAAACGAAACTTCAAGTCCAGTTGATATAAAAATAGACCTTGGATGATGGAACCTAAAGGGCAATGTCCACCCCTTTAAAAAAACTTCTGGCACCCATGCAGGCATACACTCCACCCTCCCAACGCATATTCATAACTGGAAACTCGCTGTCAATCCTTCTACTTACACCCTCCTCGTTCCTGCACTGTTCCTGGTCCGGCTCCCCTGCCCGCCAGACCTGCAACAGGGGGCCGTACCCGGCAGCTCGCGCTGTGATTTGGCCGAGAGGCGCCAATCCACAGCCGCAGCTGCCTCATGAAAACATCGTTGAACTAGTGGTGAAAGTAGCAATTGGAACACTTATACGTTATGATATAGCGGTTGGGGTGAGAGGGTAAATGCCCTGTCATGGTGCCCAAAGCTTTTAACTAGAAGACTGCCATCCGCGGAGGGATCGGGAGGTAGGGAGAGGGGGGAAAGGGCTCTACTACTGAGCATTGCCTCAGACCTTGCTGAAGTTAGCAAAAGATACAGGCAAAACCGATGAGATCACTGCAGCTTCTAGCCTCTCATTTTCCTGGTTTTTGAAGTGGCATGACAGGAGAACTACAAGGAGCAGGGACCGTAAGGTGAAAGATTTTTTTTTTTTTGTACAGTGAGGCCAGTAGTTTGTTAAGATTTTAGTTTGGGGGTGACCATGCTCTTTAATCAACACAGGAGAATGCTGCACTACAGACAAAAAATTGGGAAGGTTTAGTCTGTATATCTATCTGCCTAACAAAAGATATCTTAAAAGAGTGCGCTTTTGGAAAAAACTTACTTCCTCCCTTCTAAGATCTTTACATTATCCTCACCTAACAAAACTTTTACACATACAAGAACACATACAGTAATCAGTGTGAGGAACGGATAGTAATAAACAAACTGTAAAAATAGGAAATTGATATTGGAATCATTTGCGGGATTGCGGTCAGTGACCTTTTAATTGCTTGGTTCCATGGCATTATCAAAAACCGACTGCGGCCCCATCAATGCTTCATTGATCATGTTAAGCCCACACTCTGGCATCGAAAAGAGTGGGATTTAACCTTATTTGGTGTGCAAAAATAGCAAGTAAGGGCTGAGGCCACACTGCAACGCACGAATCGTGCACAAAATGGCTGGATTTATTGCATCGCGATTGTGCGTGCAATTCTGTGCATTTTGCACATGCGATTTCGCCGTTTTGCATAATGGCAAACCATGGGTTAACCACACACCAAAAATGCACTAAAACCAAAACGCGAACGATACAATCGCATGGAATCGGCAGAATTTTTCGAAATTCCAGCGTTTTCCATTTTAGAAAAAATCACAAGTCTAGAGATGCCCTGTGTCTTTTTATTCATGAAGTCCAATGCTTATAAAAAGATTGAAATTACCTGCACTCCTTCCTCAATGCCCTTGTTTTTCAAATAGTTCAATACATCACAGAAGAGCCAGATAAGTACTGCATTATTCCTGTAAGTCTACCCCTAAAGCCAAATGTCAGCTCCTGCTAAAACACTAGCTATGCAGAAAAAAGGTGCGAGATTTCAATTTAACCTTAATACTATTTTAACAGCCCTGCTGCGGTTTTGATTCCTATGGGAAATTATACTTACAAAAATCCCATATCCTGCGGACAATGGTAAATGCATTTGGTTCCACGAAATCGTGAAACAAATTTTACAGAGACACTTTAGCCACCTCTTTTGAATAACTAGTACAGCTAAGCTTTATCCTTCTTGTTGGTGCCTGAATGTATAACAAAGGAATCAACATTTTCCTGCTATTACTTCATAAATGGCTATGTCCCCCCATACATTACACTTTAATAATTATGCTCCCGGCTCCCATGTCCCCCAGCCCCAACCGTGTTTTTTTTTTTTTTAAAAGCCCCCCAAATCTTACTTAACTACCTCCCTCTATCCTCCGCCGCACCTGCCGGCCTCTGCTTGCGAGAATGCATCAGAGGGGCGGAACGGCAGTCCGCGTCTGATGGCTGACGGCAGCAATCCGGACGCCGGCTGCCGTCCATATCAATGCAGCGGAGACAAGCACGAGAGGTAAGTAAGATTTGGGCAGCTTTTTTTAAAAAAAAAAACATGCGTTGGGCTGTGGATTGGGGGAGCATCAATATTAGGGGTATATAGCGATACGGGGGGGATGTGAGACGGGCAGGGAGAGGGATGCGGAAGGAGAGGGGAGGGACGGGGGGGGAGAAGGGGCTGCGTAACGTCATGGCAAACATCTACCTGATGGCCAGCAGCAGGCAGTGTCCTATATGGAATTCCTGCTGCCTCCTGGTGGGCCGTTTTTTTGGAACTTTGGGGGGGGACACAGGAGAACCAGATGCGAGTTGGGATGTGATGGTAATGGATTAAACTATACCTCCATGGTGGGGTCAGTAGTTGGGGGGATTATAGTTGTGGGGGTGGACATGCCCTTTACGGTCAAGGGATTTAATTTACCTTTATACGTATGAATGTATAGTAACAACATCTTCATTAAAGCCCGAGAACCATACTTACACACGTGAATTTTCATGACCGTGCTTGCCTGCTGTTCACCACAGTCCCTGTTTCAGGCCTTAAGAAAGGGCAACAGAAATAACATAAGATGAAACAGATTTTATTCTTTTTGTAGAAGGCCAAAGGTTCTGTGGGTGGTTAAATGAGTTTACAATGTATATCATGGGCAATACATGTCTAAGCCTGAACAGAAATACATCAAAGCAACAATGTTTAGGAACTTGAGAAACCTTACACTAAATAGTCATCCCAAGGAAAATTTGCATTCGTCCCAAATTTGAAGATTAGTCTTTGGCGGTAACTAACATTCTGTTTTGTCAAGTCCTCCAGAATGCTCTAGACATGAAATGAAGTGTGGTTCACAAAGCAGTTAATAAAATGTATTTGCTGGTCCCAATTGTCGTCTGCTATTTTCGTTAGACCAAATCTACAATTCTTCCCTCGATCACATATTTCTTTTTATTTATGTTATATAGCATTATTGGGAATTACAGTATCTACTTCACCAAAATAGCACAGTCGCCATATCTTATATTAAAGGGCATTCCACCCCCAAAACTATCACCCCCCACTAAGGTCCCACCGTGTTAGTGAATAAAATGCCTGTCCTACCCCTACGCTTCTAATGGTCTCCTTGTAGTCCCCCCCAAGTCCCAAAACTGCCTCACCAGAGGATAGGCAGAGTCCATATAGACCTCTGCCTCCTATCTGAGCCTCCGGAGAAGTTTTGGCATGCGTACTGCAAAATATCCCTCTCCCTCCCTCTCAGATTCCTCCCCCTAGTGAAAAATCCCTTTACTACAGAATCCCCCTGTCCCCCCAGCGCCAGCCCCAACACGCTATTATTGGTTGTAATCCTAATGCCTACAACATACTTGACCTATCCCTCCTTTCCTTCGCCGCCCTGACTCCCTCGCGCACCGCGTCCGTGATTGGCTACCGCTCAGCCCGAATCACAGACGCAACTGCCGGTCCCGCCCCTCTGCTTTGCCAGCAGAGGCCTGGCAGCGCGGGCGTGAGAAGAGGGAAGGTTATATAAGCTTTCTGGCATTTCTGATACATAAAAATATATGAATGTACAGCATAACTGGGTAATGAGTTTGTAACATAGAATTGAAAATGCTTACATTTAGCTACTTGAACTTATATTAAACGAAAAATATAGATGCAACTGTGTTTCATAAAAAGGTAGGCTTTTAACATGTATGGCCCGCTAAATAAGCTTATCACTGTCTAATCAAAACCTTCTGGAATGCCCTACCACGGATAATATCTGTTTGGCTCCGCCATCAAGGTGGCTAAAATGTTTTCCGTCCACATGGTCACATGTGACCATAGAACTCGCCCGCCGACCACCCGAAATTGACAGATCGTATAATTTATAATCAACAGAAAGTGATTTTAGTGCAGTTTGGTAGTTAAAGGGAATTACACCTGCCCCAACCACTTACTATCCTCACTAAATGTAACCAGGTAAGGAGCTAAATTGCTAGGTTCTTGACCCTATGTGTTTCACTGTAGATCTCTTGAATACTAACTTGGCTATGGAAATTGTCGTGGCATAAACCTTTTTAAAATGTAAGTTTTTCGAAATATCTATAAATTTATAAGACTTGTAATGCTACACAACATTGCCTTATAGGTGGGTCCTATAAACTTGCTTTATTAGACTTGAAGAAACCCACCTTGTCCTTGGGAAATGATTCAATATTGTTTCTTGCTGAGAGTAATTCAATGTGAAAACAACCACCGCGAGTCTACCAAGTTTCCTCTCTCCATTACCGTGTACCTGTGACGCTTACACGGTACTCTGTTTCAGCTTGGTTTCCCTCATTTCCCGAACTCCCTCGAATGAGAGGGTCAGCACCGTAGTTTACAGTATATTGTTATATTGTTGTTAACACACACTCCAGCTCGTATTGCCATACTTTTTGAGAACAGATGACAAGTAGTCCTATACAAAAGTTTTTCTTTTCTTATTTACTAAAGAAATCAAAATCATGATATCAGCAGTTTGTGCCCACAATACTGTGTTTTTTTAAATTTCTAAATAATGTTATACATTCTGCTTAAGGTATCTCAAATAAACAAAGCATAGTGCATGTCTATTGAAGCCTTAATAATGTGGCCCTCCACAAAGCCCTAAGAATTTCTTATATCACTGATGAAGTTTATTACCATACACGTCAACCCCCGCCGTGCATTTTGTGTAGATCTGCTTTGTACAACTATGAACAAACTGCTCAAAACCACACAGTATAGTGATCTCTTAGAAATGCCAAACAGATTTCTACAATTTAACTCATCAAAAATCCCAACATGTTATATTCATAGTTAGGTGGCGCATACATTACCTGCTTATACCCATCCAGTCTATCACTTAATGTTGCTTTTACAAAACTAATATGTACTAGAACGCAGACAAGCTAAATGTAAGCAACTAGCGAATTGCAAGGGAGCATATTGAAGATATAGACCTTTCACAATCTCATTGACTAATATATGCTTGTAGGTAGATTTAATTTTTTTAGTAATTCTTTTAAAAACTCATTACCACTACTCTCTGCATACTTGGGGTCAATAGATTACTTTAAATTGCTAGATCCACGTCAGGCATTCTAAATGCTAGGCTGATAGCAGCGGTTTACTTCTACTCAAATGCGGTAAAAAAAAAAAAACGTACCTTCGACTATATGGGCATTTATTTAGCACTAGGGGCGATAGACCTATTAGAAACATTTTTAAAGATCGTCGATTCATTCATAATCATCGTGCTGAGTTAGATCATTCATAGGCTGTAAAGTGCGACGAATTCTAGCTCCTGTACTTCTCGATCAAAAGCTCAGAATTGGTTGAACCATTCGTGCAGCCGATCCCATGACTTAATATCATTATATAATATTATATACTCCATACGATATATCTCTCTATACTATACTTTAATATATCACTATATAATATATGAGGTACATCGATGAATCTGTTGGGGCTCCTAGGGATAGGGTCATGGGCGAGGGGAAGCTGGCCTGTCGCTACGGGTTGGGGGGGTGGCGTTATTTCGGCCTTAAATGAATTATCTACAACACTGTAATTAACTTTTGACTGTTTATTTACGATTGTTTGACTTTCTTGATATTATGAGTTTTCAAACACGTTGTCAATGTTCTCGAATGGAAAAAGGTATCCATTCGGCACCACGAGAAACATTAGACTTTGGTAGTACGTCTTATAACCCCCACAAAGTCAAGGATCAGACAGAGGCAATAAATTTGGGAACTATCTCTCAATGGTAAACCCTCCTTTTTCAAATATCGACTTTCGCCATACTTATCGCAAATGAGAACTTGGCTAACCACTACATGGTAGTTCCACTGGACCTTGCATTTGGAAAAACCTAAGCCTATATTTTTTGGAACAACCACCGTCCCTGGGTGCTTCAGGTGCCCAGATTGTATCACTTGCAGATCATCTGGTGGGCACATAATGCGCCCCCACACCAGTGGTAGAAGACTTTCATTAAATACGATTCTCTTCTGCGCAGCACTGTCTTGTAATAACATAATAATTTGCCCTTCGCGGCTTATTATGGGGTAAAACTAGAACTAACTTAAAGAATGCATGCGAACCATCGAGCCTCGATATGGCATATTTAATTCTATTACTTGATAAACCGTGACAGTAATTCTCGGATGCACCAGTGGCAACGACTTTTAAACAGGCTAACCATACATTGGCAGCTGAAATGCATGAATAATTGATGGGTTGTCTAATTTTGAGATTAAATGCTAATCAGGGACTAAATAATACTATTAAGGAAAAACCCCGGTGATACACTATCTTTGAACACTGTAACCCCAAGGGGGACGTTAACAGCAACGTCATTCCATGCTTCCTATGTTACTTACTACTCAGTCTTGTGCCTGCTAAGATTACCCATGTTTTGTTTTTATATTGTATGCTGTACGGTTTATATTCCTTTTCTATCCATCTCTCTCAGATTGATTGGTGTAAGTACTTGTATATAACGCTTATGGTGTTATGATAATCTTTTTAATTTGCTTTTAGATATAAGTGGTTCACTAATGGGTTAATGGTATCTGCACTGTGATTGGGTTTCTCTGGTGTGCTATACAAGGTGTATAAAAGAACTCTTTTGTGTAACAATTCACATCTTAGGACTGCTCGCTGGGCTGAACACGCTAGATCCTTTTAATTTGTACAATAAAAGTTACTTTTATCAGTCCCTGAGTGCCTGTTCTGCGGGGAACTTTATTGTTTTATTCGAGGGTCAACCGGTCAATGATCCAATTGGAATGTGTTGCTGACCATTAATATATTACTATATTTTGGACGTATTACACTTATTTCTTTTTAGGGCATAGGGTCAGTTTTGGCTTGCAAGCATTTCAGTTTTTAGAGTTTTCTAGGAGTTTCTGCTCAAAAACCTTGACTTTGTTCTTCTTCTTTTCATGTTGATGCATTTGTAGGAGGGAGAAATCAAAAGGGCTCGCTGCAAACTTTACAAGCCTCATCATTTTCCATTCTAAGGAATTTTATTTTACACAGTTATTAATTCCCCCCCCCCTCTTGCTACCTTTTACAAAAGTCTTTACACATCCCGACTCTTCTCTCAAGGCTGAATAACCCTCCTCTGCGTTTACCATGTTAAATACATGGCACACCACAGAGTAGCTTATCCTCTGCAGCTTTGGGTAAATGAATTCACGCAGATTAGCTGTGACATAAGTTTATGGCCAAAATTGACTTCCAGTCCCGTAGGTGCAGAGGAAGACAGCAGAGACAACGATAAGGGATTGTAGCATCTGATAGTTAGCATCTTGCTAAAAGTAAGTTAGTGCAAGTTGGGTATTGGTGTGTGTGTGTGGTGGAGTCTAAATAACTGGTTAAATTCATTATTCTGGGCGAATGTCCTTTAAAAGAAGAACATTACAGTGGAACCTACACTGGGTAAATTCTCTTCTTTTAAAAAGAACATTATAATGACACTTTTTAATTTGTAACCAATCAGAGTGGCAAGTTTACTATACAATAGTGTATTCATTTCTTACGAAAAATAGCCAATTCTAATTTAAAATAAAATTAATCATAAGATGTGTATCTTACCCTTTGACATAAATACTCGCTCATTCTTCCACCATTATACTTTTCTCATCAAGGATGACATCTTTGGTCATTCCAAACAATACACGAAGAATATATCTATTACAATGTCCACTTTAGTACAATCTAATATGTTTTAAGAAGTTCTACAACAGCCCTTGTTTTTTACGAATTCTTTACTTTTTGGGCGTTGCGAGGAATAATGTTAATGGAGGCCCAGGAGGTCCTAAACTCCTTGGGAATCATCTACCACATTTCCAGTTTCCATGTTTGAAACAGCAGTATACTGGTATAAATGTTTTAAATTACTGTAACAGTCCATTTTACAGAGTTACTGTTAAGGTTTCTGAAAATCTACAGGCTTTTTCTTTGTGGTTACCTTTGTATTACTAACAAAGAAAAGTTTATGGATTGCGTCTCCAGCAGAGCTGGTAAAGCTGGTCCCAAGGGACCTTACCACATGCTGCTACAGACCTCATACCTAAACAATCATTCTGAGATGAAAATGAAAGTGGTGAAAAAATAAAACTATCAAGGATAATTCTTTGTACTGAAATTCCTCCTGTGGACTGTTTGGTGTGAAAAGTGCTATAGCAATGTCCGGGTTTCACTGCTCTGACAGCCCCTGATTTCTAAGAACATAAAGAGCAGGCCTCATTTTCCTGGCCCCTAATGCTGATAGATTTTTTTTGTTTGTCTGAAAAAAAAATGAAAGAGCAATCAGAACCAAAAATACAGTGATTTAATGAGATATCGGGCTATGTCTGAGAGCCGCTATCAGCAACTTGTGTAAAC
The DNA here is from genome assembly GCA_019447015.1 of Hymenochirus boettgeri. Taxonomy (NCBI): domain Eukaryota; kingdom Metazoa; phylum Chordata; class Amphibia; order Anura; family Pipidae; genus Hymenochirus; species Hymenochirus boettgeri. Next base: position 105,744 of record JAACNH010000394.1, read on the forward strand.
GTAACGTCTGTATCCTATACAAATAAAAAGCCTTAACGATCAATAAAAGGGTTTTGCATCAGAAAACATGGTTTTAGAAGTACATGTTCATGATGTTGATTATGGCTTCTTATTATATCATCCCATTGGGGTTTCCAACAGCTAGGTACATGGATAAAAGGCTATTTAACTAAATGTGGTAGAACCATGATACCTATACATATTATAACTTGTATATGGAATATGGCTAACCTTGTAATGAAAAGCATAGCTTACATTTAATTATTAACGGTACCTTCTTATCACTAACAGCCATAAAAGGCAATCAATTTAATTTCGGTGTATAAGCAAATGTACGTGATGTACGTACTATCAATAACAATAAACATTCATATACAATACTAGAATTGCTCCTTTATACACCTCCATTCTTCAAATCATGTATATACAGAATAGTTCACATTTGCTTTTTTTTCCCCCCTCCACAAGTCTAACCAAAACATTTTGTTATCCCTTCCTTTCATATTCCTATAAAGCTTACTTTTCCCAATCATAAGGCTACCAGCTGCGTTAATAATTGGCCTATCACTATTAGTATGCACACTGAAATACGTATACTGTCTTATATACCATAGGAAATGGGCCCAGATCTTACCAAACTCGTTCTATATATTTTCCCTGCCCAGCAAAAGAAAGTCTTGTTCCGTGTCTGAATTACAACAAGGTGGAGGAGAGATGATTTTAATTTAGCAAAGTTCTGTAATTTTGGGTGGGTTTCAATTGGTCACGCCACAAGTTTCATTTCCGGAACTAAAAAAAAAAGTAAGATTTTTTTCCTTTAGAGTCTAAAATAGTTGTTTTAGGTTCTGGTAATTATATAAAGATAGATTGAGTCAGTATGCAGTAATAAGGACAATTAATTAAACAATACATTACACATGTTTAATTAATGCAACTTTTAAATAAACATTAAACTAAAATAAAGAACGACATTTCCCGAAAATGCAGTTGCGGCTTACATGCAGTTAGTCTGAGCAATCCACACGTTGCTTCCAAACCGTGACAGAAACCTGTTTTTCCTCAGATCTAATGTTGTTGTCTTTCTCCACCTTTTCATCTCGCGTTAAGGCATCGTAAATCATATACGGCCTCTTAAGATCTTTTTCTTGCTTTGGGCTAAGAAGCAGCTTAGTTCGTACATCCTGTAATAACAAATATTGATCTTTATTATACATTACTTTATAGGCTTGTTTACTTTTACAAAGTCAAAACAAATACTAGCCTGTCTGCTATTCTCTGATTCAAGTTCGTGTATTTCTATATCTAATTGGAATTTTCTTTTTTAGCTTCCCATACAATATAAGCAATACTTCCAGATTGAATGGATCTGGAAGGACATCAGTAAACCACTTGCACTTTCAACCTTGAGCAAATTACATCTTAAAAGCTGCCCAAGGTCAGTAGCGTTGGATGGGATTACCAGGAATTATCCAACTAGTCCAATCACTATCTATTTGATAAACTGCTCAATATCGAGCTGTCCATCATACAGAAAGGGGAAAGAGTATTGCATTGAAATATTACTTATCTTTGCAAAAATATCTGGGGATGGTATATCATCCCTGCCTTACGTTACTCACTGTTCCCGGATAACTACATCGCGGGAACCTGGAAAGAAGGGGGTAAGTATTATATATATATTATATATATACAAATTACCTGCCAAACACTGGATTCAACGTGTTGGTATATATATCACCGACTTCAATAACCTTTTTGTTCAATGTAATTTTAACGTAAGGGTCACACTGGAGACAAAGAAAGAATTGTCAGGATAACTTTAGCTTTAAAGATAGAAACAAAAAAGTGCAGATGCATCACACTTTGTTACCAAATTCAAAAAGCTAATCACCCATAAAAAAACATGGTTTTAGTAACTGACCAGTAACAGTGGCAAACATATGGGAAATGTAACAATTTTATATACATGCTACAACACTATAACTGCTATAAACGTCAGCTGATCGCAATGCAAGGTACAAGCACCAATCGCTTTAACAAATAAGTGGATCAGCAGGGATTTCCAGTGTCATATCTACTAATGTATTCAAGATAAATGGTATGGATGTCACCAATAGGTCATATCAGAGGACACATGGATATCCTTTAAGATTGAAAGAAAAGAAGTTTCAGCTTCAGGTTGGGAAAGGTGAGACACTGTGAGACCACATCTGTCTTCCAGCAGATGTGGGGTCATCCGCAAGTTCGCGATAGCTTTAAAGTGGCCCAGATATTTCTAAAACTAATAATATTGAGAATCACACAGTAAGGAAGGTTGGACTTGATGTTTATGTCTTCTTCATTACTATATCACTATGTAATGGTCAGACAAACACCGCCAACGTTGCAGCCCCAGAGGCCTTTTCTCTATGCACTTGCACAATCTGGGAACACCCTCACAATATTTAATTGGATCCTTGTCCGTATTCATTTTTTTCTTGGCTATTGAAAATCTATACGGCTGGATATGGAAATTGTCCGATACCACTCACACGAATTATCTACGAATACCCATCCTCACTGATCAAATCACGTGTAACCGTGACACATATTGTGGTCCATGTTTAATGTGCAAAGGTTAGTTGTTGATAACCTTGAATATAACCCTCAATGATAAAGCAACTGAAACATTTAACGCTTGTGCAGCCATCTGTAATTGTGAAAGTAATAATATTTACATACCACACCCATTGTTTGTCCTTTGTGTGTAGATCCAATGCCTTTTCAATGGTATATTCAACATACCTCCTGTAATTACTTCCGGTATTTCTATGAAATTGGAACAGGAGTGAGGTTGGACACTGGATCACATCTGATAAAGGTAAATACGAAAGGCACCCTAGGAAAATATAACCACAGGGATGGACATTGTACCACTTTTTAAGAGATAAAGAACACATGCATAGCAAGTGCTATCAGAGTGCCACTCACCATTAGGCAGCATAGACATTTGTCTCAGGTGCACCCCTGCATTGACAGGAAAGGCATCAGACAGGCAGTGGTGAAAAAAAAAACTTTTCCCTGAACCGACAAACGTTACACATGCGTGCCAACAAAAGTGTGAGTGCGTCTCCCACATGACTCTAGGAGTTCAGCACACGCACCCAGTCTCAGCATATGTACAGCTCCTAATCAGGAAGAAGGAACCAATCAAAATGCTCCTATAATACATAGCACTATTCATTCCTTGCTGCCTATTGGTCCTCTGTGGATCCACTCTTGTGTGAGCAGGTGATTAAAAGTTCAGCAGAAGCAGCCAATAGGGAGACAGTTTTCAGATGTATTCTAATTGACCAGTTAAAAGCCAACGCCTGATTGGTTACAGCAGATTAGTAGCATGGGGGAAAGGGTTTACAGCTTATGTACATGTACAGCACTAATAGTTAATATAAACTACAGGGAGGTGCCGAATTCTGGCTCTTAGCATACATGCTTGATGCAGAATTTTCTTTTTGTTTAAAATCTTGCTATTCAAACTACATACCGGGAGAGTCATAAAGGTCTTATTAGTTTTAAAATGGTGCTAATTTTGCCCAACCAATCAGAAATCTTATTTAACATTTGAAAGCTAACATCTGATTTATTGGGGCAACTTAATGCACCATTTTAAAACGATAACAGGGATATTTAATAAAATTTCTTATTGTTTAAAATGGTGCTAAATCTTCCCCTAACCAATCAGATGTAGCTTTTCAAATGTTAATAAGATCTGATGTGGTTGTGGGCAAAATTAGCCCATTTTTACGATAAGGAACTTTTATTGAATAACCCTGTACTCTTTTGATCTCCACAACTGGAGGGGCTGTATTGTTATGGTTGAATCATTATGTAGTTTTCTAGCACATTTCTACCAATGAGTAAAATCAGTAGGCCACTGTTTATTTCGCCCCACCAATAGGTAGTCAGTCACCCACATACACATTACTTTCCTGTCAATTACAAAGGATTTGTCTTGGTGAGGGGAAGGAATCTCTGGCACTCCCCTTTAGTTTATTTTAACGATTAGTGCTGTACATGTTACATAGCCTGTAAACCCTTTTCCTCCATCTACACAATGATCTCCTCCTCTTCATCCACCCTGTCACCTCTCCCTTCACGTATTCAGGACTTTGCTCCGCTGCTGGCCCCTCTCTCGGAACTCCCTTCCTCTCAGTCTGTCCGTCCTACAACCCATACTACCTTCAAACATAACCTTAAAACCGCCTTTCAAGCAAGCATAGATCTGGCCAGACATTACCCCTCTTACTACCCATAGATCCAACCCGCCTTTCACACTCCACTGCCAATTTTATATACAGCCTACAGATTCCGCAACCGTATGGTCTCACCCCTTAATTTCCTCTAGACTGTAGCTCTCTTGGCTGGTTCGCTCCTCCTATTGTAATTACGGTATTGACGGACTTTTGGTATACATGTATTTATCCTGAATGTATGTAGACTATATAATTGTAAGCCCCACTGAGATGTTTGGCGCTATATGATCCATTAATATATAATAAGAATAATATAAGTAATAATTTTTTAGGACTTGCATTTACGTATGTTCAGCATATGAAACACACAATACCGACATATCCTGGGGTCCCGAGAAGGTCTTGTAATCATGGGACACTGTGTTGATATATTCATATCTTTTTTTTTCCGCATATTGTGTGAGTAATCCCATTCTACGTGTCATCTCAGCATAGCTCGTATCCTCGCAAACTCACGGATAGCGTATTTTTCTTTTTGTTGTTGCTCTCGCTTACTTTCTGATCAGAGGCTCCCTGGCTGGCGTCTTTTCCTAATTACTACCTTCCCCTGTGTGTGCTCATCCATTGTCTGGAGGGGTCACCTCTCCCACTTCCTGTTTGTGCTCCCAACAGAAGCCTTGACTGCATTTTTTTCCCGCTCTCAGATTTATTTTATCTTTTTTTTCTTGTCCGCGTGGGATCCCCGACGCGAGTTTTGCCAAGTTTCAGCTTTAGTTTCTCATGCTTTTATTGTTTCATGCTATTGTTCGTTTAGACTGAAAACTCCTTTTCCTGGAAAAAAAGTTTATTGACAAAAAGATTAGGCATGGCAATCCAGAATCCTGTGGCGGACCAGACTCTTCTTCCTTTTTGCTCTGTATTGTTAAGACTAGAGAATGATACTCCAGTATAGATAGAAGTTTAATGCAAACACACTGTAAATATGGTTCAGAGCTATAAACGAAATATACGTAACTACTGTAACAATGGCATCATTAAGTATCTGTCCTGAAAAAAAAAAGTGTCCCTTCTGTTTATTGGGTCATGCCGACAGGCATTGTATTTAATCTCAGTAAACTGGATTCACATCCAGCGGACATCCCTATGTGAATTCCCTCCATGATCTGTTTGATAATAGTGTTTCCTGGCAGGGGGATGTTCAAAACACATTATTTTTGGTTTAAACAACTCAGTGGCGTAACTAGGAATCACTGGGTCCCCCTGCAACAACTATGATGGCCGCCCACTATCCGTAGGCTCCTCCACAGTGGTTGTTCCTGGGAGGCTATATCGTCCATAGGAAAATAAGAAAATGGGGCCCCCTCTGCGTGTTGCTCCCCTCGCTTACACCTGTAGTTATCCCACTATTAAAACTATATATTGAAAAAAAAACAAAGTCAACTTACTTTAACGCTCCTACACAGAAGGATCATCATTGTCTTCTGCTTTTCTCTATAAAGCTAAATGTGTCACAAAGTCTGTAAGGCCACGGAACTCGGGACATTTTCCCAGCTCCTGTTATAGACCTAGTCAGGAAACAATCATGGGCATTTAGGTGAAAAAACAGAAAGATAAATACAACACTACACTAATATTAAGTATCAACTAACACTAATATTCAAGTTAAGGAGATTTTAACTTACAAAATCTTCCTAAAGCTCTTCATAAACATGAAATATCATAAAGAAAAATACTTTTTAGCATTGATTTTGAACTTCTTCTTATCCACATTACAAAATGCCCCGTCAAACTAGTTTTACAGGAGATTGGTCAGATACAAAATCTTTAAAAAGATGCCTTTTACCTTAGTACATAGCACTGTGCTAGGGGACAGTACTTCATAGGCATTTATATTTTAATGTAAGCTGCTGTTCGACTAGAGATCCGTAGAATCCTTCCTAACCCTGATGTTACCGTATATACTCAGGTTAAAACCAGGGCCTTTTTAAGGCTTAAAACAGCCGGAAACTGACCTTCGGTTTATACTCTTGTCAATCCTTACCTTCTCAGTAATCTGGCGGCCCCTTGGCTCCCAATCCTCTGCACTTCTGGATGAAGTAACTATTTGGCACATCCACTTCTGCTGGCGCCAATACAGTGTCCACCCAAAGGGCACAGATGCCACAGCAAGCCGCCGCCGAAATAACGACAAGCCCCTCTAACAAAATATCAAGAAGTGGGCTGTCCAGTCTCATACCTGCAAATAGGGGTAAACCTCCTTTAATTCGTGTATAATACAAGCCCCAAAAAGTATGGAGACTGGACACCCTTCTTTATATTTTTTTTTTTTGGGATGTCTCATTGGTGGCAATGAGGTGGCCACTGCAGATGTTTGGAAACTACCACTCCAGAAATAAAGCACTGCATGATTTGGTGACGTTGTACGTTCTAAACATCGGTGCCAAGAATGGGGGTACTGTATGGGATTTCTGGCCATTTAACGGGCAACTAATGCCTCAAAAATACAAGAACCAAAGGATGGCTTAGTTGCCCTTTAATGGACACAGAATCCCATCAGTAGTCCCATACAGTAATAGCCATACTGGATTTGTGCTATTACTGTATGGACTCTGTATGGATTCTGCTGTCCATTTTAAACGGGCAACTAAAGCCATCGAACCAATACAGAATCAGAGCAGTATTTGGTCTTATTTTTCTAACCCTCAGTTTATAGTCGAGTCGAATCCCTTTTACTCCCTTTTCAGGTCAACAATTAGGTACCATCAGTTTATAACTCGAGTATATATGGTAATAGGCTTTTGCTTAAAGGTAGGTCCCCACTCTCTTTCAGTTTTTTCTATAGTGTAGGGCTTAGTCCCACCCAGCCCACACCCCATATATTTTTTATGTAAGAATCTTCCCACATACTCGTACTACCTTTCTCTCTACCTCTGTCTCGCCACTGGCCCGGCCTCTGCCTTTCGCGAAAATGCAAGCAGATGGTGGCGGGACCGTCAGCCGCGTCTGTGATTGGCCGCCAATCAGGGAACGCGGCTGCCGAGTAGAATGATCTGAACGTAGGAAAGAGTGAAAGGTAAGTAAGGAATCCGGGGAGTTTCTCATTACAAATATGGGGGACGGGTTGGGCTGGGGACTAGCCTACACTATATAAAGGGTTTGGAGCTAGGGGTGGGAGTCCAAAACTGGGAGTGGAGGGAGGTGAGGGGAAGGCGCAGTATGCATCCAAACTTCTCCCGGAGGGGAGACAGGAAGCCAGTCCTATAATGACTCTGCTATCCTCTGGTGGGGGGCAGTTTTTGGAGCTTTGTGGGCGGGGTTACTGGAGAACCTTTGGAGGCTGGGATAGAGGTAAGGATTTTATTCAACACTACAGAGTGGGGCCGTGGGTGGGGGGGGGATTATAGTGTTTGGGGGTGGCACATGCCCTTTAATTTATGCACTGTGAACGGTGCATTGAAGTTCATTTCATCAGTAAAGAAAGAGGTGTGGGGTTGAAGGGCTGCTATGGTACAAAGAAAATATGCTGGTACCTTAAGGTTGTGCATACCTTTCTGGACATATGACCACAACTTGTCATGTTTCTCCTATTGAGGCATACGTATACTTGCTCCCCAATCAACACTTCTTTCCTCCTATAAAAAGCAGGACAACTTGAACATGTGCAGTTATGTGCAATTATAGTGCCTATAATAGTTTATTAATCACATAGTAATAAAGAAATGTGAGGTCAACCCGTCTCTTTTTTCTGTTTAGCACATGGTAATAAAAGTTTAACCAGGTAATAAATTGTAAACTGTTCGCAAGAACAATTTCATATTATTACATCAAAAATTTCTAACATAACATGAGCTCATGTTAAGCCAATCTCAGGCTTTATTGTAATGAATCTTACCTTTTTCTTGAAGCTTTTTCAAACACCATAGCAAGCAAAGGAAAAATATAAAGGGAAATAGAAAGGGAACCCAACATCATAAAAACTGAAAAACATTATTATCGGGATTGATAAAAATGGTGAAAAGATAGAGCCCTCTAGAAGCCAAACATTGTTATTTTATTTTGGAAATACCATGTTATATTACACACCCAGCTCCATAATTACAAACTTTTCATTTAAAACAATTTTCAACCACCTATTATTATCAGTTTTCTCCTTCTTCTCAAAGAATTCTAAGGGTGGCCATGACTAACAGAATGTTAAAACTCACAACAGGCTATACTCCTTCTCATCAGTGTGTAGGGGCTCTTCCCACCACTTCGTAGTGCCGCCGAACGACTGTGAGCATTAACGCTGGTCTGGAGACAACAAAGTTTCTGTTGGTCCATATACGGTCTCTTACTTAAAGATCTGACATACTGTGTCATACGCCGCCAACGGGGCGCCGACCGATCCTATGATACCGCTTATGGGGGATTGGTGGGGTCTGGGTGCGGTCCCCACAGCAATGGTGCCTGGTGATCTGTCAGCACACTGCTGTGGAAGTCGCATGTTGTATGGCCACCTTAAAAGTCCCTAACGGCATATTTATTTACTTTAGGTCTTGCCTTAACTTTGCATCATTACTGAAACTGCTATGCCTTGGACAAAAAGAAAAAGTTTGACCTTTATACTAATGCTTACTGTATGTAATAAACAAACATAATTGGAGAGTGGTGGATTGGCAAAGTTATGAAACATAAAATCAAACCGTAATAGTGATTAACATCATGCAAAACTTTAAGAAGGAATTAAAAACCAACTGACATTGTGGTGAATATAACATGATCTAAATGTTTTAGGACATTTCTGCTGTAATTTTTGAACCAAATTTCTATAGAGATTTTGAGGGAGAATTTGCTATTTTGGCAAATACCAATGTACAAACTAATCTGTACAAAATACGCCTTGACTGTATGTTAATATAGAAGGGCTAGTTAATAATAATGCTAGGACGCTACACTAGAAATAAAATCCTATTTGACATAATATATAGACATAAACCCCTATATTGACATTACATTTTATAATGTTATGGTTTTTAAATTACATGTTTTTAATTAAAATAAAATGTTTGTTATTGCTGTTTGGCTGGATTTCCCCCCCCCCCCCCGAATATAAAATATGAATGGTGAATGCCAGACTGTGATGGTTCGGTGTAAGATTCTAAACCAGCCTGGAATGTCATAGATTCCACAAGCACTTTTTGTTGTAATGATCTCATTTTGCCTTATACTATTAATACATAGTTAGAAAGCAAGGGGATAAAGTTGCCACTTTGCAGGTACCTCCCCACATCCATTTTGTCCATGCGTTTTTAAAGAAATCCCTCCTAAATATCTGCTAAAAGACAAAAAACATATTTTATATTGCTCACTCAAAATCCTCACCAGAGTGAAAAGAAAGTATCAAATGAGCACCTAGAAGCCCCCTGAAGGATTGCCCATGTGTTTACTTGAAATTACATACATGCCTGTGGTTGCAGAGGTCATTTTTTCCGACTGCTTGTAGATTACTGCTTAACAACTGGGAATTGGAACAACAGTTGTTTTATATTCTTCTCCCTTTATCTCTTAAACTGTATTTTCTGTTATTTAGTTTTCTAGAGTTATAACAATACATTCTAGTTTGTCAATGAATAAAACCAGCACAATCTTCAAGTTGATATTATTTTAAATAAAAGTGGGGGGAATTTTTGACTGTAAATATTACACTAGCGTTATTAAGATAGCCCATTCGATACACCAATATTTCAATTAGTGAAAATAACCTTCAATATTCTGGACATGTTCTTTTGGTCCGCTACACAATTTTCAAACCGCTTTATTTTAAAGTCAGTGCCTAAAGTGTGTGCCTAAATAGAAATTAATAAACCAGAAAAACAGAGGGGGGGGGGGAAACTCCTGGAATAAACTCTCTGTATTAATTGCTGCAATTTTAAAACGAAATGAAAAAGGTTACACAAACAAGTAAGTAGTTACTTACTCAAGCTTCCTGCAGACCTTCTGGGACCCATTGGAACTTGCTATAAGTGGAATTACCTGACACATGACAGTCCCCTGGCTCAAATGGAGGTATGGCATTGCAGGAAGGATAAGGCGCACTGGACATGGGTCTCTCCATTTCACTCTAGTTGTGGAGTTAATATGAGACCCCGTTATGTTTTGTTTTTGTTCCGTTCCTATCTTAGATGGACTTAGTTTGACATCAACCACCTACTTATATTTTTGCATAGGTCTATTAGGGCAACCAAATGGTAATAATGCGATATGTGTATCAAGCAAATGTTTGGATTCTCCACATTTCTGCCTCCCCCCCCCCCCAACCCCTAATATATTAAAAATTAGGCAAACAGAAGTAACATTGTAATTGTCTTTTTATATAAATCAGGTTTATGCGTAGCAAAAGGATGTCAATCAGGTGTGATTATTTAAATGCTCTTCGCAAAATATTACTTTTAAAGGGTACGTCCACCTCCTAAAAAAAAACTCTTGGCTACTGGAAACCCCAAAATTACTACCTTACCAGTCCTCATTATCATGTGCGCCTTTCCTGGGTTATCTTCCTTACATGGATGCAGTAGAAATGGCGGACTGGCAGCCACCGACAATGATGGCTGCGACGTGAATATGCTGGACCATGCAAGGTCGAGGGTATGGTGGGTTTCCAGATTCACAAGATTGGTTTTTAGGGGGTGGACATACCCTTCAAATGAACAAGCTTATCTTGATGGACAACAAACACTGCATCCCAGCAAAATAACCTGTATTCCATGTGAGGCACTGCTTAGCTTGCCACCTTGTTCGGAACAGTTTCCAGAAAATGGAAAGATATGTTTTTAAAAAATTGTTCCAGCTAATTCTAAAGATTTTTTTTATCTATATCCATCCATTAACAAGTAGCCACAATTACTTTAAAGGGCATGTCACCCTTAAAAAAAACCTGGACTGACTTGTCCATTATATAAATGTCATGGAGCCCCTGACGTAGGCAGTTAGCAAGAAATCCCATTAAAATTGCTTTAGCAATCTGTGCTGTAATGAAATTGTTTAAAACCTCTCGCATTCCAGTAATGATTAATCACATTTACCAGATTGTTTTAAGGCTAGGTGTTAATAGGCATTGGCGTGCTCAATTAACCACACTTTTTGCAAAAATATATATTCACTATTGATCATTTTCTTAAATAAACGAAGTTGAAATGTTTTAATTTTTTGTTGTTAATTGGGTTCTACGTTACTTCAGGTTGTGGGTCTTATTATTCTGAAACAAACATTTGAAAGATGTCTTACTTTAAAGCATATATAGCTCTTTGGAAGTTAGGGTTAAGTAATTCAAACTATAAACTTCCAATCCTCAAATCTGGTACAACACCATATCATTATTCCGGCTTCCACCACTTTCAGTCAGTGTTTTGGTCGATCAACGAATATTGTATGGTTTCTTCTTGCAGTGTGGTTAAAGGTCACTCACCTGTGCGTCTGTCCAGCAAAAATCCCGCTGAGCGGCGCTCCAGGCCCATGACGTTTGATCTGCGCAGTCATGACGCACTCTACGCAAGTGTGCCGCCGGCACAAGATTCAAATAGCTCCTCCGTATCTTCCCGACGCTCCGCTTGTCAATTGTAAATTTCGGTCTACAGTTCCTGTTGTTTTTCGTGCTTCTTGCCTAGCAGCTTCTCCACTTCCATATCCAGCTCCATTGTTAATAACCACGCCTTCTCCATTTTCAGTAGCCCCTCCCATAGTTACAGCTACCCATTGTTCCTGTATCCAACCACTCCATTGTTACAGAATCCAGCTTCAGGTTGTCCATATCCTACTGTTCCTCCTTCATGCTACTAAAAGTGAGTCTCCCTGTACTCTAATTCCTACTGAGTTAGGAGCGGTACATTGGCTAACCTGCTGGACAAGGCTGCTTTTTGCGTGACAGTCCTCCTCCTAGCCGCTGGCCCAAAGCCTTAAATGTCGGTCAGAGGAAGTTGGAACAGTGTGCCCCGCTTAAGAATATGGAATAAACAGTTCATTTAACTGAATGTTTTCATTTGAACCCGTTGGACTAATTTCTATTTCTCTATTATTTTGTCCTTATTTTCCTTTCCCATACAAAGTTTTGCTCAACCCCTTCCTAATCAATGCATTTGTTTTATTTAAACAATCAGGAATTAAAAGGTTATATCCACTCCTTTAATTCCATGAGAATAGAAATTCATACCAAAGAGAAGACCTCTCCAAGACGTTTCACTGAAAGGAGATCTTCTTGCCAGCTCTGGTCCTAAACATGCATCTGCCTCCTCTGCTCTATTACAAAGCAGCAGAGGAGGCTACTTGGCAAAAAAAATAAATCATTGGCCTGATGTCATCGTCCAGGCAGCTGCCCAGTGACCAGGAAGAACACCTGGATCCAGCAAGGAAGAATGGATCTCTTGTCCTTCAGAAACCCCCTCTTTTAGTATGAATTTCTGATCGGGTTTTAAAATTGTCCCTTTACTTTATTTTTAATAAAAAACTTCTTTTGGTTGAAGATCAAAAGGTCAGATGAATGTTCATTGACAGCCAAGCAAACAAACCCCATAGAAATTTAGTCTCCTATATCCTGACGGGGGAAATGAGATCTAAGAAAAGTATAATGAACATTCCATTGGTTTTGCTAAGTGATATTACAGGAGATCAAGTCCGCTAAGATGCCAAGATTGTAAGCCACCTTGTAGTCACTTGTAAGCTGCCAAGGGATAATATGGGTTCATGCTAGCATGTACATGAGCGAGGACACTATTCGTTGTTAACGGAGACTTTTACGTGTACTGAAATTGTCGCCATGATAACTTAGACTTGAAGGCACTTCATTTATCCTCGGGCAGCTCTATTTGTTCAAGACTTTGCACTAACAGCATATATGTGGGTTGTTCGTTTTTTTTTATTATATATGCTCTAACGAGTAATGATTGTATGTATTTACTTTTTATTTACTGTATTGCTGGCTTTGCACGTATCCCCTTGTTTGTATACTCTTATTTTATAATGTACATGCTGCGTACCGCAAGTGGTGCTTTATAATAACTATACATAACATACAAGCGATAAAGCAGATATACCTTATCCACTTCCGGGTTGAGTATTTGAGAGACTAAGATGGTTCACATGCTATTAAATGTTAATAGTGACCAAAATCTGCTTCTCTACTAAGACAAAACATACAAAGCCAGAGATGTCACTTACCGATACATTTTACTCTTAAGCCAATCTGCCATCAACACTAATTGTAAAACGCCATGTCCGGTTTGGGGTTAGGGCTGTACTTTTTTAATTTAAAAAATGATCAGAAAGCCCTCGGTTTTTCTCTACCACCACAGTTAGTGAACAAGACATACTGAAAGAATTAAGGAAACACCAACACCGGAATTTTTTTTTTTAAGAAATGTGGAAATTAGGATACTACACTAGGAGACTTATTTGATTATAAATTACTCATTCCTCTGTTTCAATTAACAAGTACCTTATTTCTTAAATTTACAATCCAAATTAAGTTAAGAAACCATCACCATAATTATCAAGAACATTGTACAGAGATACAAGGACTGTTAATATGTAATTCTATCTATTGCTCACTATGGCAAATCACATTATTTCAATAGTGTTTGTGTGGTGTGTGTACATGCATGGTGCATTGATTCAAAATCATTTGATTTAAATTGTTTGTCCTCCAGACAGGCCTAAGGCTTTAGTGTTAATGAGTTACAGGAAAAGGCAATAGAGGGTCGCACTCCAAAAATTATAAAACATTTTTATTGTATCCACACACTCACACGTCACACGTTCGGGGGGATACCCCTTCTTCCGGTGATAAAGTGCAACTGTGCTCAGGGAAAATTTAAAGACTTTGACTCCATTTGTCCCCCCACCAATCTGGGTGAACACTAGCAGGTGTCTATGCAATCAATACAATTTGTGTCATAACATAACTATAATTACCATATGTTATACTATCTAGTGTCACTTGTGTACAATAAAACAATCCTTAAATATCACACTATATCAGTGATATATGGATAAATAAATAAATATAATACTCATATATGTAAGTCCCTTGGGTAACCAGTGTATAAAGTGCTTATCAAGTGCGAATAAAGTGCTGTTTAAGAACCCTGTCTTCCATCCCTTGTCTCTAAAATCATCTGTGCTATAAAATAGTGAAAGAAGACTGAAGAATAAAAAGAGTAATAATACATAATAAGTCATAATAAAACATGTTTAAAGGATACTACTGCATTCCTAAATTGTTTGGACAATATTACAGACTTCAATGAAACTAAATTTCTATGTACATTAGACATTGAATCATTATACACGTCCATTCCGCATGATGATGGATTAACTATAATGGAGGAATTCCTCCTAGAATTTGGTTATGAACACAAACTTGTTTTCTTTATTATGGAATTAATGACAATCTGTTTGAAGAAAAAAATTTTCTGTTTCAATAAAGACTGGTACTTACAGAGACAAGGGACTAGTATGGGCGCAAATTTTGCGCCTGCATACGCTAATTTATTTGTTGCTTATTTTGAAAAAATGCATTTATTTAATAATGATATTTTTCTGATGCATGTTCAACATTATGTAAGATTTGTAGACGATGTGTTTTTATTTGGGATGGAGATGAGGCTGGTCTTATAGAATTTGGTACTTACCTTAATTCGTTACACTCTACCCCTAAATTTACTCTGACTTATGACTTCTATAAGATAAACTATCTATTAAGCATGAGGGTAATTCGGACAGACTTATTTGTAAAAAGCACAGATAGGAATAATCTATTACTAGCTGTAGCTTTCATCCAAGAGCGTAATAACTGGATTACCCTATAGCTAATTCCTAAGAATCAGGAGAATTGTAGAAGACGAAGTACTATGTAGACAAAGAATGAGTGAACTTATAGCCAAATTTGTCACCAGAGGATATAATAAACATAACTTAGAGAGAGACGCAGATAAAGCCCTCCACTTAAAACGGAATGATCTTTTAAAAAGTACCAAACAGAGAAAAGAATGTGACAGATTACCATTTGTATCGACATACAATGCATTGTCCAATAATATCCAGCAGATAATTAGGAAAAATTGGCACATCCTACAAATGGACCAACATTATGGGTCTCTCTTTACCAATCCCCCACTTTTCTCTTACAAGAGATCAAAAAACTTTGGAGACGAACTAATACGGACGGATATTCTGACTGAGATAGGGCCTAGACAGACATACTTCAGTGAGCAATTAAAAGGTACTTTTCCCTGTCGTAACTGCTCAGTTTGTAATGCCATCATCAGAGGAAGTGTGGTTAATCATCCCAGGAAAGGTTTTGAGATTAAGCTTAAGCAGTATGCCACATGCAGGACGGCAGGCATAATCTATATGCTCAAATGTCCATGTGGATGGGCCTATGTAGGCAAATCCAAGAGAGAAGTGCGCACAAGAATTTGTGAACACAAACGGGATGTTTCCAATTTTGATGGGATAAATAAGAAATATGAGACCCCAATAAGTAGGCACTTCTTAGAAAAAAAGCACAGAGCGGCTCAACTTAAATGGATGGTACTGGAGGTCGTTGAAAAAGATATGAGGGGAGGTGATTTTAATAGAAAACTATTACAAAAAGAAATAGTTTGGATAGACAAGCTTGGCACCTTGGCCCCTCATGGTCTTAATGAAGATTTCAATTTGTCCTGCTTTCTATAATTATTAATAACTAAGTATTGCCTTTTCACTAGCAACTATAGCTTCTATTTACTGTCTCAACTTAGACATATGATAATTTCTTTTAGATTGAAGATACTGTGGACACTGGCGCCATCTTGAGGATTGATTGAAACACATGTCTCCTCGTTTTATAGATAAGAAAAAAAGTTTTTGTGTATACTATCTTACAGCCAGGCCCATGTTTTATTATGACTTATTATGTATTATTACTCCTTTTATTCTTCTTTCACATATTTTTATAGCACAGATGATTTTAGAGACAAGGATGGAAGACAGGGTTCTTAAATAGCACTTTATTCGCACTTGATAAGCACTTTATACACTTGGTTACCCAAGGGATCTTACAGATATGAGTATTATATTTATTTATTTATTTAATCATTTATCACTGATATAGTGTGTATATTTAAGGAGTGTTTTTTATTGTACACAATGTGACACTAGAGATGTACAACATATGGTTAACTATTTATATGTATGACACAAATTGTATTGATTGCATAGACACCTGCTATTGGTTCACCCAGATTGGTGAGTGGGACCAAATGGAGTCACAGTCTTTAAATTTTCCCTGAGCACAGTTGCACTTTATCACCTGAAGAAGGGGGTATCCCCCCGAAACGTTGTGACGTGTGATGTGTGGATCACAATAAAATTGTTATAATTTCTTGGAGTGCGACCCTCTATTGCCTTTTTCCTGTAAGGCCCCAACACAGAACCCTGTGGCACCCCACTTAGCACTTTAGTCCATAATGATGAAGCCCCATTAACAACTACTCTCTGCATCCTATTCTTTAACCAATTTTCTATCCATGTACAAATGTGACTCCCCAGACCAACAGACCTTAGCTTATTCATTAGTCGCCTATGGGGGACTGTATCAAAAGCCTTTGCAAAATCCAAGTAAACTACATCTACTGCTATACCAGAGTCTAAATTTCTACTTACTTCCTCATAAAAGCCAAGCAAGTTAGTTTGACAAGATCTATTCCTCCTAAATCCATGCTGGTTACTACTTATAATGTCAGTCCTTGAAACATACTCTAGAACATGTTCCCTTATTAAACTTTCCAGGATCTTCCCCACCACTGAAGTTAAACTTACAGGCCTGTAATTACCCGGCTGTGAATGACTACCCTTTTTGAATATTGGAATAACATCAGCATTTTTCCAATCCAGAGGTACACCACCGGACATGAGGGAATCAGCAAAAATAAGAAACAATGGCCTAGATAAAACTGAACTTAGCTCCTTAAGTACCCGAGGATGTATTTTATCCGGTCCAGGAGATTTATTAATATTAACCTTATTTAGTTCTTTCTGTACCATATCCTCGGTTAACCAAAGTGAACTTGAATCTTGTATACCTTTATTGCTACTATACTCTATGATATCTGTACTTGGATCTTCTATAGTGTATACAGAGGGAAAAAAAATATTCAAGACATTTGCTTTATCGCCATCCTCCGTAACTAACTTATCCCCATTAATTAATGGTGCCACATTCTCAGTCCTCATCTTCTTACTATTAATATACTTAAAAAAATGTTTAGGCTTAGTGATGCTTTCTTCAGCTATCCTAACTTCATTATTAATTTTAGCTATTTTGATAGCTTTCTTACACTCCTTGTTACAGTTTTTATAATCCCTAAAGGCCCTTTCTGTTCCCTCGGCCTTAAAGGTTTTAAATGCCTTTTTCTTCCTTACCATTTGCCTCTTTACATCAGAATTCAGCCACATGGGCGCGGATTTATTTTTTTTACATTTATTTCCCAAGGGTATAAATTTAGATGTGAACTGGCTTAAAATCCCCTTGAACACAGTCCACTTCTGTTCAGTACCTTTACCTGATAATATATTATCCCAGTTGACATTCTGAAGAGCTGCTTTTAACCTGGGAAAATTTGCTTTCCTGAAATTAAATAAATTTAAATTAAACAAAGTCCAAATGCCACTATTTCATGGTCACTATTCCCTAAGCCTCCAGTTACCTTTATATCTATAATGCGCTCCACAATGTTAGATAGTGCAGTAAGATACATAGAACTACTGGCACAGAAATACAATGGAAAGATATACACCTACCAGGAGTAAATTGCAATACACATCTAACAATATTTAGAAGCACTGTAACCTAACTACTATCCATAGGGTAGACTGTAGGAACAGTAACTGGAATAGAAATATAAACTAACTATAACACATCAAGAAGTTAGAAGGGAATGATAAATGGTAAAATCCATTTATAACGTTTCTTACCGGCAATGCTTTCAACAGGGAACACATTACATAAAGCTGTCTCTGCTACCATGAGGCTGGAATGAATGGAGGCCTCTTTCTACCCATAAACCATTCTGCTCTAGCAGAGAAGGGAGGTGCTTAATACCTTAAAGCTATATTAAACATTAAACCCTGGGGAATTATCAACTATGCCACTAGATGGCATAAGAAATTAAATGTAAATACATATTACAACATACTTATACACAAACAACATAAATCTCTTGGCTTTCTGTCCATAGGACATGACACTCCCCATAATGTCTGTATAACAGTTACATAGTAACATAGTATTGGAGGTTGTATAAAGACATACGTCCATCTAGTCCAACCTTTATACCCTACCCATAATGTCTAACTAACAGTTACATAGTATCATAGTATTGGAGGTCATATAAAGACATACGTCCATCTAGTCCAACCTTTATACCCTATCCATAATGTCTATCTAACAGTTACATAGTATTGGAGGTTGTATAAAGACATACGTCCACTTAGTCCAACCTTTATACCCTACCCATAATGTCTGTATAACAGTTACATAGTAACATAGTATTGGAGGTTGTATAAAGACATACGTCCATCTAGTCCAACCTTTATACCCTACCCATGATGTCTGTATAACAGTTACATAGTAACATAGTATTGGAGGTTGTATAAAGACATACGTCGATCTAGTCCAACCTTTATACCCTACCCATAATGTCTCTATCTAACAGTTTACCAAGTATTGGAGGTTGTATAAAGACATACTTCCATCTAGTCCAACTTTATACCCTACCCTAATGTCTGTTAACAGTTACATAGTAACATAGTATTGGAGGTGTTAAAGACATACGTCATCTAGCCAACCTTTATACCTATCCATAATGTCTGTATAACAGTTACATAGTAACATAGTATGTTGTAGGTTGTATAATAACATAATGTCCATCTAGTACACCTTATAAATCCCTAACACCATAATGTCTGTTATAAACAGAATAGTAACATAGTATGGAGGTTGTATATAGAAACTATGTAAATTATGAGTCCAAACTTTATAGAACACTACCCAATGATCTATATAAACAGTAACACTAGAACATAGGTATGAGGTTTGTATAAAGACATACGTAACATCTAGTAAAAAATTTTTAGAAACATAAAATAATGTATGTGATAACAGTTAAATGAAGTAAGTAAAAATAGGCTGGAGGGTGGTAGTAAAGAAATAAGTAAATTATCCCTTATAATACATGAGTGGTACCCAGAGTTCCCTGTATAACTCAGTCTGTGTCCTTGTACCTTTATATAGACACAGAACTCCTCAGTGACTTCTAATATCCTTATAATTTACAATAGGGGATACATTATCCATTATAATACATGAGTGGTACCCAGAGTTCCCTGTATAACTTAGTCTGTGTCCTTGTACCTTTATATAGACACAGAACTCCTCAGTGACTTCTAATATCCTTATAATTTACAGTAGGGGATACATTACCCCTTATAATACATGAATGGTACCCAGAGTTCCCTGTATAACTCAGTCTGTGTCCTTGTACCTTTATATAGACACAGAACTCCTCAGTGACTTCTAATATCCTTATAATTTACAGTAGGGGATACATTATCCCTTATAATACATGAGTGGTACCCAGAGTTCCCTGTATAACTCAGCCTGCGGCCTCGTGCTTTTATATGGTCACAGATCTCCTTGGTGACTTCAATATCCTTATAATTTACAGTTGGGGGTGCATTATTCACTATATCAACACCCATGGAATACAATACAGCAAAAACAAGACATGTAAGTGCTATGTGAAATACATTTTATAAATTATAAATATACAAGATAAAACACAAACATATAGAAAGTGTATAAAAATGAGTATAAGTGAAGAGAAGTAAAGCACCTTAATAAATTAATAACTTTACAGACAATTTTATAAATGTAAAGGCAATTTAATAAACGATATATGATACAATCATTGTACAGTATTGATCATCACTATGTGTATCTGTCCCTTTAAGGGATCTAAGGAACAGAAAAGGGGATTTCACAGAGAATTCCTTGCAACCAGTTCAACCCATGGTCAGACATTGCCCAATAATAATCCCCGAGCAGATGGCGCAATCCCAAGAACTGAAATAACAAAGATAAGGAAAGAAACTCAATATGGAACTAGAAAGGGAAAGTTTAAGTATAAACTATAAATTTGGCTTGAAAGGCTGCATTTTGGAAGGGAATGTGTTTGTTTGTGTTGCAGATTTCAAAACCCAATTATGCCAATGATGAGAATTTTTTTTTACCTTTTAAGTTTGGCTGGGGTGGGTCAGTAGGTGTGTGTACCTGTCAGGTTGGGGGGTAAAAGGCTGACTTTGTTGATGACTGGTTAAAATGAGTTTTTTTTTATCTACAGTTACCCTTCTAGTATTGTCTGCCACAGGAATGGATGGGTAGGTCACTAGGCGTGTGTACCCTTGATGTCACAGAATTGGAAGGGTAGGTCCGGTGTGGGTGTGGTTTGGAAGTGTATGTGTGTACCTGTGTCGGGTTGGGGGGTAAATGGGTTTTGTTAATGATTGATCAAAATTAGTTATTTGAGTATAGTTACCCTTTAAGTATAGCTGCTACAGGAATGGAATTTTGGGGGCACAAAAAGAGTCTAACCTTGTGAAGTTTCCATGATGTTCCTGGAATCCCAGGTGGATAAAGCTTTGCAACCCCCTGTATCAATCCGCAGATTAATTGTACCAGTCGGTTTTTCAGAGCATCATGGGTTAGTCTAATAAATGGATGGCTGGCATTGGCCCTATTTAATAAGAGGTGTAAAGGTTTAGATGAGTTATGAATCTGCAGCAGGCAATCAGATGTTACCTTTTTACCAGTCCACTGCATTTAGAAAACCTGCTTACACCCGGTTGGTTGCTGCAGAGGATTTAAACAGGTAAGATTTTGCAGCTTCAGATATAAAACTGCTTGTGAAGAGTTAAACATTGTTATAACCTTCTTACATAACGTTATTACACAATGAGGAATAGAATAACAACAACATTCCAAACCCTACAATATGTTAGTGTGTGGTACTGACTACAGAGGTTTTTTTTTAGCATAGTAGGCAGATCCCAAGGAGGCAAAGGCATACCCTCCAATATTTACCATTAAATAGGTACATATAGTATAGTACAGTACAGTATTTGTATAGTATTGAGGTTGAATAAAGACATACATCCATCCAGTCCAACCCATCTAGCAATATCCTCAAATCCTGCCTAACTGTTGATCCAGAGGAAGGCAAAAAAAACTACCAAATTTATGAAGGGGGGAAAAATTCCTTCCTGACTCCAAGTGGCAATCGGAAATTTCCCTGAATCAACTCTACTTTATGTATCAATACCAGTAACTTGTAACATTCCTTGTTTGCAGAAACTCATCCAGCTTTTTATTAAACTGACCAATGAACCTGCCATAACAACGTCCACTGGAAGACAGTTCCATAGCTTTACCGTTCTCACAGTGACAAACCCTTTCCCAACTCTACTTTATGTATCAATACCAGTAACTTGTAACATTCCTTGTTTGTAGAAACTCATCCAGCTTTTTATTAAACTGACCAATGAACCTGCCATAACAACGTCCACTGGAAGACAGTTCCATAGCTTTACCGTTCTCAGAGTGACAAACCCTTTCCCAACTCTACTTTAAGAATCAATACCAGTAACTTTTAACATTCCTTGTTTGTAGAAATTTATCCAGCTTTTTATTAAACTGACCAATGAACCTGCCATAACAACGTCCACTGGAAGACAGTTCCATAGCTTTACCGTTCTCACAGTGACAAACCCTTTCCCAACTCTACTTTATGTATCAATCCCAGTAACTTGTAACATTCCTTGTTTGTAGAAACTCATCCAGCTTTCCTTTTCAACTATCCTATGAACCTGCTATAACAACGTCCAATGGAAAAAGAGTACCATAGTTTTACTGTTCTCACAGTGATAAACCCTTTCCCAACTTCCGAAGACTAAACTTCTTCCAGTCTTAAAGGATGTCTGCGTGTCCTCTGTCATGTTATATTGGTGAACAATGACCTAGATAGTTTATTGTATGGCCCGTTACATAGTTTACATAGTAACTTAGGTTAAATAGACACACGTCCATCAAGTCCAAACATATTCCTTTTAAACCCTAACTAACAGTTGATCCAGAGGAAGGCAAAAATGTCAGGGGGGAAATTCCTTCCTGACTCCAAATGGCAATTGGAAAGTGTCCCTGGATCAACCAGAACTACAGTACATGTATTAATACCAGTAATTCTCAATATTATATAGTATCCCCGTACCAACCTGAACTACAGTATATGTATTAATACCAATAATTCTCAATATTATATAGTATCCCCGTACCAACCAGAACTACAGTATATGTATTAATACCAATAATTCTCAATATTATATAGCTTCTAAGATATCCCTTATATTGTACGTAGGGAACATTATCCCTTATAATACATGAGTGGTACCAGATGGGTTCCTGTATAACTCAGACCTCAGCCTGGCCTCGTGCTTTATTATGATGGTGCACAGAAACTCACTTGGTGACTGCAAATCCTGATAATTTACAGTAGGGATACATTATCCCTTATAATTACGATGAGTGTGACCCGAGTTCCCTATAAACTCGCCGCGGCCATTGTACCTTTATATGAAACAGAACCATCTCATGCTTCTAAATCCTTTAATTCAGTAGGGGTAGTACATTATCCGCTTATACTACACATGCCATGTGGTACCCAGAGTTCCCTGTATAACTCAGGGTCTGTGTCCTTGTACCTTTTATAGACAACGAACTCCATCGCAGTGACTTCTAATATACCTTATATTTAAAGTGGGATACATTTCCCTTTAATACATGATTGGTACCCAGAGTTCCCTGTATAACTAGTCCTGCGGTTCCTGACGTGCTTTTCTATGTCAACAGATCTCCTTGGTGACTTCCAATATCCTTATAATTTAGCAGTGGGCTACATATTCCACATTATCAACACCCATGTGAATACAAATTACACGCAAAACAAGACATGTAGTGAATGTGAACTACATTTTATAAATTAAAATATACAATAAAACACAAACATATGATAGAAGTGTATAAAATGAGTATAAGTGAAGAAGAAGTAAAGCACCTTAAAACATTAATACTTACAGAAGACAATTTTATACAATGTAGGCATTAATAAACATATATGATACAATCATTGTTACAGTATTGATCATTACACTCTGTATCTACCCTTTAAGATCTTAAATGAAACAGACAAGGGATTCATATCAGAGATCCTTGCAACCATTCAATGACCCAGTTTGTCAGTAACTCTTGCCAGCAATATAATCCCATCAGCCTGGCCACATCCCAAGAACAAAATAAACAAAGTATAAGAAGAGAAGAACTCAATATGGTGACTAGAAAGGAACGTTTAAGTCTCAAATATAAATGTTGGCTTGAAAGGCTGCATTTTGGAAGGGAATGGTGTTTGTTTTGTGTTGCAGATTTCAAAACCCAATTATCCATGATGAGAATTTTTTTTACCTTTTAAGTTTGGCTGGGGTGGGTCAGTAGGTGTGTGTACCTGTCAGGTTGGGGGGGTAAAAGGACTGACTTTTGTTGATGACTGGTTAAAATGAGTTTTTTTTTTATCTACAGTTACCCTTCTAGTATTGTCCTGCCCAGGAATGGATGGGTAGGTCATAGGCGTGGTTACCCTGATGTCACAGAATTGGAAGGGTATGTGCCGGTGTGGTGTGGTTGTGGAAGTGTAGGTGTACCTGGTCGGGTTGGGGGGTAATGGGTTTTGTTAATGATTGATCAAAATTAGTTATTTGAGTATATTTACCCTTTAAAGTAAGCTGCTACAGGAATGGAATTTTGGGGGCACAAAAAGAGTCTAACCTTGTGAAGTTTCCATGATGTTCCTCGGAATCCCAGGTGGATAACAGCTTTGCAACCCCCGTATCAATCGCAGATTAATTTGAATGTACCAGTCGGTTTTTCAGAGCTCATGGGTTAGTTAAAATGGATGGCTGGCATTGGGCCCTATTTAATAAGAGGTGTAAAGGTTTAGATGAGTTATGAATCTGCAGCAGCATCAGATGTTACCCTTTTACCAGTCCACTGCATTTAGAAAACCTGCTTACACCCGTGGTGTGTTGCTGCAGGAGGATTTAACAGGTGATTTTTGCAGCTTCAGATATAAAACGTGCTTGTGAAGATTAAACAGTTGTATAACCTTCTTACATACGTATACAAATGAGGAATAGAATAACAACAACATTCCAAACCCTACATATGTTAGTGGTGGTACTGACTCAGAGGTTTTTTTTAGCATAGTAGGCAGATCCCAAGGAGGCAAAAGGCTACCCTCCAATATTTACCATAAATAGGTACATATAGTATAGACAGTACCAGTATTTGTGTATAGTATTGAGGTTGATAAAGACATACATCCATCCAGTCCAACCCATCTAGCAATATCCTCAAATCCTGCCTAACGTTGATCCAGAGGAAGGCAAAAAAACTACCAAATTTATGAAGGGAAAAATTCCTTCCTGACGCCAAGTGGCAATCGGAAATTCCCCTGACACTCAACTCTACTTTATGTATCAATAAACCATAACTTGTAACATCCTTGTTTGCAGAAACTCATCCAGCTTTTATTAACTGACCAATAACCTGCATAATCAACGTCCACTGGAAGACGTTCCAATAGCTTACCGTTCTCACAGTGACACCCTTTCCCAACTCTACTTATTATAATCCAGTATTGTAACATTCCTTGTTTGTAGAAACTCATCCGCTTTTTATTAAACTGACCAATGAACCTGCCATAACAACGTCCACTGGAAGACAGTTTCCATAGCTTTACCGTTCTCACAGTGACAAAAACCCTTTCCCAACCTACTTTAGTATCAATCCCCAGTAACTTGTAACATTCCTTGTTTGTACAACACCATCCAGCTTTTATTAAACTGCCAATGAACCTGCCATAACACGTCCACTGGAAGACAGTTCCTAGCTTAACGTTCTACAGTGACAAACCCTTTCCCAACTCTACTTTATTGTATCATAACCTCAGTAACTTGTAACATTCCTGTTTGCAGAAACTCATCCAGCTTTTTATTAAACTGACCAATGAACCTGCATAACAACGTCCACTGGAAGACAGTTCCATAGCTTTTATACCTTCTCGACACAGTGACAACCCCTTTCCCACTCTACTTTATGTATCAAATACCAGTAACTTGTAACATTCCTTGTTGTGTAAACTCATCCATCTTTTTATCAACTGACCATCTGACGCTCCATAACAACGTCCACTGGAAGACAGTTCCATAGCTTTACCTTTCTCCCAGTGACAAACCCTTTCCCAACTCTACTTTATGTATCATACCAGTAACTTGTAACTTCTCTTGTTTGTAGAAACTCATCCAGCTTTTTATATAACACCAATGAACCTGCCATAACAACGTCCACTGGAAGAACGTTCCATAGCTTACGTTCTCCCAGTGACAACCCTTTCCCAACTCTACTTTATTATCAATCCAGTAACTTGCATCATTCCTTGTTTGTGAAACTCTCCCAGCTTTTTATTAAACTGACCAATGAACCTGCCATACAACGTCCACTGGAAGACAGTTCCCTTAGCTTTACCGTTTCTCACAGCGACACCCTTTCCCAACTCTACTTTTGTATCATCCCAGTAACTTGTAACTTCCTTGTTTTTGTAGAACTCATCCAGCTTTTTATAACTGACCATGAACCTGCCATAACAACGTCCACTGGAAGACATTCCATAGCTTTTAAACCGTTCTCACAGTGACAAACCCTTTCCAACTCTACTTTATGTATCAATCCCAGTAACTTGTAACATTCCTTGTTTGTAAAACTCATCCAGCCTTTC
Source organism: Hymenochirus boettgeri (assembly GCA_019447015.1). Classification (NCBI taxonomy): domain Eukaryota; kingdom Metazoa; phylum Chordata; class Amphibia; order Anura; family Pipidae; genus Hymenochirus; species Hymenochirus boettgeri. Next base: position 131,929 of record JAACNH010000394.1, read on the forward strand.
CTTTTCACTATCCTATGAACCTGCTATAACAACGTCCAATGAAAAAGAGTACATAGTTTTACTGTTCATCACAGTGATAACCCTTTCCCAACTTCCGAAGACTAAACTCTTCCAGTCTTAAAGGATGTCTGCGTGTCCTCTGTCTGTTCATTGTTGAACAATGACCTGGAGTAGATTTATTGTATGCCTGTTTACAATAGTTTACATATACTAGGTTAAATAGAACACACGTCCTCAGTCCCACATATCCTTTACCCCTACTAACAGTTGATCCAGAGGAAGCCAAAATGTCGGGGTGGACATCCTTCCTGACTCCCAAAATGGCCATTGGAAAGTTCCCTGGATCAACCAGAACTACAGTACATGTTTAAATACCATAATTCTCACTATTATATAGTATCCCCGCGTTACCACCTGAACTACAGTATATGGTATTAATACACAAATAATTCTCAATATTATAGATATCTCCCCGTACAACCAGAACTACAGTACATGTACCATAATACTCACTATTATATCGATAGTATCCCCGTACCAACCAGAACTACAGTATATGTATTAATACCAGTAATTCTCAATATTATATAGTATACCTGTACCAACCAGAACTACAGTATATTTATTAATACCAATAATTCTCAATATTATATACCGTAGTATCCCTGTACTAACCAGAACTACAGTATACTGTATATACTCAAATATAAGTCGATCCGAGTATAAGTCAAGGTACCTATTTTTACCTGAAAAATTTGTAAAAACTGATTGACTCGAGGGTAAAAATTAGTTGCCCTTTAAATGGACAGCAGAATTCCCATACATGAATCCCATACAGTAACAGCCAAATCCAGTACCAGTAACCCCCAATTCCTTGGCACTCCAGATGTTTTGAAAACTACAACTCCCAGCATGCTTTGTTGCTGGGAGCTTCAGTTTCTAAACATGTGGAGTGGCAAGGTTCAGTAAACTTTGAATTAAGCTTACCATTATTTACAATACTCCTGAACCCCATATAGTAAAGGGCCCTCTACCCCATATAGTAAAGGGCCCTCTGACCCCATATAGTAAAGGGCCCTCTGACCCCCATATAGTAAAGGGCCCTCTGACCCCCATATAGTAAAGGGCCTTCTGACCCCATATAGTAAAGGGCCCTCTGACTCCCATATAGTAAAGGACTCTCTGATCCCAATAGTTAAACAGTCACCTGAGAGTTGTAGTTTCAAGCTGTCATTTGCACTGTACTAGCAGCTTTTTTTTGCCCCAAACTGAGGAGACCCATCAGATTTACAGTATCCAGATGAGCAGTCAGTGACAGTGCTGAGTGAGTCCAGCAGTCAGACTACAGGAAGCAGGAAGTGTAAAGGCAGATCAGCTCCTGTAACTTTATATGCAGGTTAACACAGCGCCACCTACTGGTTACTATCTGCAATTGCAGAATTCGGATCTAAATTAGGACTTGACCCGAGTATAAGTCGAGGTTAGGTTTTCAGGCTAACTTTAAAGCCTGAAAAATTTGACTTATACTCGAGTATATACGGTATGTATTAATACCAGTAATTATCAAAATTATATAGTATCTCCGTACCAACCAGATCTACAGTATATGTATTCATACCAGTAATTCTCAATATTATATTGTATCCCTGTACCAACCAGAATTACAGAATACGTATTAATACCAGTAATTCTCAATATTATATAGTATCCCTGTACCAACCAGAACTACAGTATATGTATTAATACCAGTAATTCTCAATATTATATAGTATCCCTGTACCAACCAGAACTACAGTATGTGTATTAATACCAGTAATACTCAATATTATATAGTATCCCCGTACCAACCTGAACTACAGTATATGTATTAATACCAGTAATTCTCAATATTATATAGTATCCCCATACCAACCAGAACTACAGTATATGTATTAATACCATTAATTCTCAATATTATATAGTATCCCTGTACCAACCAGAACTACAGTATATGTATTAATACCAGTAATTCTCAATATTATATAGTATCCGTATACCAACCAGAACTACAGTATATGTATGACTACCAGTAATTCTCAATATTATATAGTATCCCTGTACCAACCAGAACTACATTAATGTATTAATACCAGTAATTCTCAATATTATATAGTATCCCTGTACCAACCAGAACTACAGTATGTGTATTAATACCAGTAATACTCAATATTATATAGTATCCCTGTACCAACCAGTACTACAGCATATGTATTAATACCAGTAATACTCAATATTATATAGTATCCCTGTACCAACCATAACTACATTAATGTATTAATACCAGTAATTCTCAATATTATATAGTATCCCTGTACCAACCAGAACTACAGTATGTGTATTAATACCAGTAATACTCAATATTATATAGTATCCCTGTACCAACCAGAACTACAGTATATGTATTAATACCAGTAATTTTCAATATTATATAGTATCCCCGTACCAACCAGAACTACAGTATGTGTATTAATACCAGTAATACTCAATATTATATAGTATCCCTGTACCAACCAGAACTACAGTATATGTATTAATACCAGTAATTCTCAATATTATATAGTATCCCTGTACCAACCAGAACTACAGTATATGTATTAATAATAGTAATACACAATATTATACAGTATCCCCGTACCAACCAGAACTACAGTATATGTATTAATACCAGTAATTCTCAATATTATACAGTATCCCCGTACCAACCAGAACTACAGTATATGTATTAATACCAGTAATTCTCAATATTATATAGTATCCCCGTACCAACCAGAACTACAGTATATGTATTAATACCAGTAATACTCAATATTATATAGTATCCCTGTACCAACCAGAACTACAGTATATGTATTAATACCAGTAATTCTCAATATTTTTTTTTTCCTCAATAAATTTTTATTATAGTTTTTGAACATTATATACCATGAACAGAAGTGAAATAGAAAAAAAATAAATAAAAAAAAAAAATGTCTTCATTTCTGATTACCATAGTGCTCTAAATATAACATCATTTTGCATTATATTGCTATTATATAATTTATATTTTCATAAATTATTTAGTCATCGTCATTGAATAAAATAGCATTTTAAACAACATTGTCTTTTTCTCTTTTTTTTACATAACTTTATACCTGTCAGTCGAGTTTCCCTGTGTAATTGGGCTGGTGTTTCCCCCCGCGACTCTGGGCTCGCTGTGGTGATATTCATGGATAGAACATTGCAATAGAGATTCTGTCAGTTAGGTCTCCCTCTCCATCCGTAGACACCAGATATCCCAAATTTTCATAAATTTGTCTATTGTTCCTTTTGCGGCATGTAACAGATATTCTGTTTGGTAGACCCATTTGATTTTGTTTGTTAACTGTTGGTAGGTTGGGGCTGGGGATTTCCAGGTTGCTGCTATTATGCATCTAGTACAGGCGCATATGTAATGCAATAGTTTATTACCTTTATTATTGAGGGAGGGCTCGTTCTTATCGAAGAGTGCTACCCAGGGATTTTTTGGAACCTCTTTTGCAAATACCCTATTAATAACTGAGTAACAGTTATCCCATATTCTGGATACTTCGGGACACTCCCACCAACAGTGGATAGTGTCCGCTTGAATTCCACAGTTGCGGAAGCAAAATGGGGTGGTGGTTGGGAATATTTTGTTAAGCTGTTTGGGCGTCACGTACCATTTGTGCAGAATTTTACAATTCTTTTCTTGTATTAGGGTATTAACAGAGCATTTGCGCATATTTGTAAATATCTGGTTCCATTCCTCTGGTGAGAGAGTTGAGCCCAGCCCTGTTTCCCATTGACATTGGACTTTTAGTTTCTCTGTTGTCTTGTTTGTTATCAGGATGTCATATAAAGTTGTGATTGCTTTGGGGCCTAGGGGTGTGTGCATACTAAAGCGTTCAAATCTGGTTAGAGTGGGTGGTTGTCTTTGTGCTAGGAGGGTCTTGGTGTAGTGTATGATTTGTGTGTATCTGAACCACTCGGTTTCTGGAAGTTTCCATTTAATTTTTGCTTCCTCCCATGTTAGGGGTCTATCTATATGAAGTAGATGTGTTATTTTGATGATTCCCCTTTCTCTCCAGGCCGACCACCCCTGGTCCATTGTGGGAGGGAGAAAGTTTGGGTTGTGAAAAATGGGAGTGGAGAGTATGAGTTTGTGAGTTTGTATTGTGAAATTGTGTGTTGCCAGGTGTGTAGTGTATATTTTATGTATGGATTGGGGTGTTTTGGGTGTTGTATTGGGAATAGCCATAGGATAATGTCTGGTGGGGTATCTGTGAAGAGTTGGTGTTCCAATTCTACCCATCTGTTTTTGTTAGGAGAGTCGTGCCATTGTAAAGTTTGGGCTATCCTGGCTGCCAAATGGTAGTGGAGGAGGGAGGGGAGGGCTGCTCCGCCCATTTTTCTTGGTCTTGACATAGATATCTGGTTGATTCTGGCTCTTTTGTTTGACCATATGAATCTGGAGATTTGAGTTTGGCATGCTTTGAGGTCTGTTCTTTTTATTTCTAGTGGGAGAGCTCTGAAGAGGTATAAGAGTTTAGGTAAAAGGGTCATTTTGACAGCGTGGATTCGGCCGAATAGGGAAAGTTTGTAGGGGGTCCATTTCTGGAGAAGATTTTTTAGCGATTTAAAGATTGGTGTGTAGTTTGCCGTGTATGTTTCTGCTGGGGTGGGACATAAGTAGGTGCCTAAATATGGGAGCGGTTTTTCTGTCCATGTTAAGTTGAAGTTTAGTTCGATGAGTTTTCTGGCATGGTGTGGAATGGCTGTTTGTTTGGCTGTTGTTTTTGTGGGGTTGAATTTGAATCCAGATGCTTCGCTGAATTGTGATAGTTGATTGTAGAGATGTGGGAGTGAGGTTAGTGGTAATTCTCAATATTTTTTAGTTTTAGAAACTTAAGCCACTTTTAAAGCTATTTAATGAACTTGCCATTACCACATCTGCTGTTTCACCGTTCTCACTGTAAAGAAACCTTTCCTAACCTGAAGATGAAACTTCTTTTCTTCCAACCTTAAAGGATGTCCACATGTCCTCTGATATGACCTATTAGTGAACAATGCACCAGAGAGCTCATTGTATGGGCCATTAATATATTTATATAAGGTTATCATGTCCCCACGCAAACGTCGCTTCTCCAATGTAAACAGCCCTAACTTGTCTAATCTACCTGCATATTTAAGCCCCTCCATTCCCCTTATTAATTTAGTTGCCCTTTTCTGAACTGCTTCCGTTTCCCTTTTGTATATGGGATTACAAAACTGCACCGCATATTCCAAATGAGGCCTTACCAGTGCCTTGTAAAGAGGGAGAATAATATTTTTCTCTCTTGAATCTATTCCCCTTTTTATACAAGACAATATCTTGCTAGCTCTAGCTGTTGCTACCTGGCATTGTTTGCTACAGCTAAGTCTGTTATCTACCAGAACCCCCAAATCTTTTTCCATTACAGATGCACTTAACACAGAGTTATTTATGGTGTAGGTGGCACAGGGATTATTAGATCCCAAATGCATCACCTTCCATTTATCAACATTGAATCTCATCTGCCATTCTTCTGCCCATTGTGATAATCTATCTAGGTCTGCTTGCAGCACTTGCACTTCATTGTAAGTTTCCAAAGCTCTGCATAATTTAGTGTCATCAGCAAACACAGAGACCTTGCTCTCAGTGCCCCTTCTAAGTCATTTATAAACAGATTAAACAGAAGCGGCCCCAGTACAGAACCCTGAGGCACTCCGCTTAGAACTTTAGCCCACATGGATGTAGCTCCATTAACCACCACTCTCTGTTTGCGGTCCAATAACCAGTTCTCTATCCATGTAAAATGTTTTCTTCAAGGCCAACAGTCCTCAGTTTATACATTAGTACTGTGGCACAGTATCAAAAGCCTTAAAATAGGTACACTATTATAATAATATAATATACCTTTGTCCACCCCTTTTTCCAAAATTTTCTGTAGTGTAGGGCCCCCTCTCCCACCTCCAACCGCTATATTATTTTGTAAAAAAAACACTCCCAATTTCTACTTACACAGCCTCTTTCCTGCGGCGTTCACACCTGGCCCTCTGCTTGCATGAATCTGAGAGGCTGACAATCACGGACGCTGCTTCTGGCAGTGTGGGACGCCGGGGGAAACAGGCAAAGTTAGTACAGTTATGATTATATTTTTACAAGATAATAGAGCGGTTGGGGGTGGGAGAGGGAGCCCTACACTACAGAAAAGGGGATTTACAATAGGGGAAGATGAAACCAAACAGGGATCTGGAGGGAGAGAGGGAGAGGGGTAAAGGGCTGCATTGAGCATGCCTGAAACCTCTCAGAGGACACCACAGAGGCGGAAACGATTTCCCTTCAGCCAGGCTCATGCTCTTCACTCTATAGAACTTTGGACAGACATTGCAGGAGAACCATTTGGAGCAGAAAGGTAAGGTAAGGATTTTTACACACTACACAGTGGGGCCAATAGTGGGGGAGAATTTGGTTTTGGGTGTGGACATGCCTTTTAAATAGGTACAATATTATATTATAATACGTGTGATATTTTATAATGGGAGCTGCAGTGGTATATATCCTTATAAAAATCACTCATCTATGTCACTAAGTGACTCATTTCTTATATCACACTGCTCCTCCCATTTCAGTGTTCATGTCTGAACAATGACTCGGCGTTTATTTTAACTTCATTAACGGAATCTGCTGGAGATGCTTCCAATGTCTCTCTCCTCCTGGGAGATAGGGAATAGGGACAAGGCTAGAATTTAAAATGTGAATGGGGTGAAGGAATCCTATACTTTTGTATTATAAGAAATAATGCGCACCTTTACATTATAATATAAGTGTATTACTCCACCTCGGAGTTCCCTGCCCTGTATAAAAACACGCATCTCACGGCCTCGTGCTTTTCTATGATCAGGGAATTCATTGGTGGCGCATTATCCCTTATATAATATACCTTTAAATAGGTACACTATTATAATTTAGTTTCCCTTTGAAACATGAATGATAAAATCTACATGGTGATATGCTGGTCTGTATTTACATTAGAATCTTGATGCTTGTAGAAATGTATCTTTTCATTGGCCAGGATTGCGAAGGTGGAAGTGGAGTTAGAGCCACGAAGGAAACTTTAAGTATTGCAGAAGATAGAAGGTGATCTCAGGGGTGAGGACATGGCGGCTTAGGTCCTCTCCCTGGGTAATACTGACTGCCGGGTCTGGTGGAATGGGGTGGAGGGGAGTATAGTTATCCGTTAATGAACTAGTGCTTAGCCTTATAACATGGAGATGGCAAAGGTGCCAACCTTATGTGTGTATATAGCAGGTGATATCTACAGTACATATAAAAATATTTCTAACAGAGGAGAAGTAAACTAACCGGGTTCAAGGAACTCCAACTAATTGGGTAAAAATTCATATACAATGAAACTAAACTATGCAGAGCTTTGGAAACGTCAAATGATGTGCAAGTGCTTCAAGCAGACTTAGATAGATTATCAAAATGGGCAGCAGAATGGCTGGTAGCCGATAGCCGACAGCTGGTAGCCGATAGCTGGTGGTTGATAGCTGGTAGTTGATAGCAGGTAGTTGATAGCCGGTAGTTGATACCTGGTAGTTGATAGCCGGTAGCTGATAGCCGGTAGTTGATTGCTGGTAGGTGATAGCCGATAGCTGGTAGTTGATAGCCGGTAGTTGACAGCCAGTAGCTGATAGCCAATAGCTGGTAGCTGATAGCCAATAGCTGATAGCTGGTAACTGATAGCCGGTAGTTGGTAGCTGGTAGCTGATAACCGGTAGTTGATAGCTGGTAGCTGATAGCCGGTAGCTGATAGCCGAAAGCCAGTAGTTGATAGCCGGTAGTTAATAGTTGATAGCTGGTAGTTGATAGCCGGTAGTTGATAGCCAATAGCTGATAGCTGGTAGTTGATAGCCAATAGCTCATAGCTGGTAGTTGATAGCGAGTAGTTGATAGCCAATAGCTGATAGCCGGTAGTTGATAGCCGATAGCTGGTAGCCGGTAGTTGATAGCCAATAGTTGATAGCCAATAGCTGATAGCCAGTAGTTGATAGCCGGTAGTTGATAGCCAATAGATGATAGCTGGTAGTTGATAGTCAATAGCTGATAGCCAATAGCTGGTAGTTGATAGCTGATAGCTGGTAGTTGATAGCCAGTAGTTGATAGCTGGTAGTTGATAGCCAATAGCTGATAGCTGGTAGTTGATAGCCAATAGCTGATAGCTGGTAGCTTGATAGCCAATAGCTGATAGCTGGTAGTGGTAGATGAATCCAATAGCTGATAGCTGGTGCGTGGATACCATAGCTGATAGCTGGTAGTGGATAGCCATATGATAGCTGGCAGTTGATAGCGTGTGGGTCTCAATTCATCGCCCTCATGTTTCTCATTCTGCCCTATTTCCAGTTCCACTGTATCATTCGTACTACTATGAGTTTGATGTATTATTTGTATCTGGTATATTGTTTCCTGTAACACAGAGAAAAAAATGTGATTAGATCCTAAATAAATCTAAATCCCTGCACCAAACTGAGCTACTATAGTGACGGCACCAGGTACATTATCAATGTAATGTTGTCCTTTAGTAAAACCTACAGTATCTGTATGTCATGTGTAGTGGGTGGGTTGGGAATATAGCAAGCAGGTTAAAGGGCATGTCACCCCCAAAACTATCTAAACCACACTACTGGCACTCTGTTAGTTTAAACATAAACCCTACTTTACATCTCTGCTCCTTATGGTTCTCAGCTTTTCAAAGTCCAAGAAAACCTGCCTCTCAGCCAATCACAGAGTAGTAAGGTCCCGCCCCTGCTTGCAAGCAGGAGGCCGGATCCGATCCCGATCCGGAGAGAAGGAGGTGTAAGTAGAGATGTGGGATTTTTTTACAGAAATATTGTGGCAGGTGGGGTGGGTATGGGTTACCTACCTCACCCCCAAAGTTAGCTTGGGGGTGGAAATGTCCTTTAACCATTTATTTAAAGGAATCACGCCTTGGTATGATAAGAAATAGGGCACCCCTAATTATAATATAAGGATATTACATCAACTCGTATCCCTGCCCAGCGTGTGGGCGCCGGGGGAAACAGGTAAAGTAAAGTACAGTTTATGATTATTTTTTTACAGATAATAGAGCGGTTGGGGGGTGGTTAGGGGAGCCCTAACTACAGAAAAGGGATTAACACTAGGGGAAGTGGACACCCAACAGGGATCTGGAGGGAGAGAGGGAGAGGGGAAAGGGCTGCTGCACTGAGCATGCCTGAAAACCTCTCAGAGGACACCACAGAGGCGGGGACGGAAACAATTTCCCTTCAGCCAGGTCATGTCTTCACTCTATAAACTGGATAGACATTGCAGGAGAACACACATTTATGTTTGTATATAGCAGGTGATATCTACATTACATATAAAAATATTTTAACAGAGGAGAAGTAAACTAAACCGGGTCAAGAACTCCAACTAATTGGGTAAAAATTCATATACAAGAAATATAAAAAATATGCAGAGCTTTGGAAACGTCAAATGATGTGAAGTGCTTCAAGCAGACTAGATAGATTATCAAAATGGGCAGCAGAATGGCTGGTAGCCGTAGCCAACAGCTGGTAGCCGAGCTGGTGTTTGAGTAGGGGTAGCTGATAGCGATAGCTGGTAGCCGATAGCTGGTAGTGACAGCTGGTAGCCGATAGCCGGTGCGATAGCTGGTAGCCGATAGCTGGCAGTTGAGTGCCGGTAGTTGATAGCCAATAGCTGGCAGCTTATAGGCCGGTAGTTGATAGCCGTAGATGATAGCCGTAGATGCTAGCAATAGCGGTAGTGATAGCTGGTAGTTGATAGCGGTAGCTGAAAGCCGTAGGTTGATAGCTGGTAGCCGAGTATAGTCCGGTAGTGATGAAGCGATAGCGTGTAGTGATAGGTGATAGGTGGTAGTTGATAGCTGATAGCCGGAGTTGATTGCGGTAGCTGATAGCCGGTTTGATTGCTGGTAGGTGATGATAGCGTAGTTGACAAGTGATGCCAAGTAGCTATGCGGTAGTTGATAGCCAATAGCCGATAGTGGTAGTTGATAGCCGGTAGCTGATAGCCAGTGTGATAGCCGGTAGCTGATAGCGGTAGCTGTAGCGGTAGTGGATAGCTGGTAGGGATAGCCGGTAGCTGATAGCCAATAGCCGTTAGCTGAAGCCTGTAGCTAATATCCGGTAGCTGATAGCCAGTAGCTAATAGCCGGTAGCTGATAGCCGGTAGTTGATTGCTGGTAGTTTATAGCCGGTAGTTGATTGCTGGTAGTTGATAGCTGATAGCTGGTAGTTGATAGCCGGTAGTTGATAGTTGATAGCCGGTAGCTGATAGCAGGTAGTTGATAGCCAATAGCTGGTAGCTGATAGCCAGTAGCTGATTGCCGGTAGTTGATAGCCAATAGCTGATAGCTGGTAACTGATAGCCCCAGTATTGTGATGGTAGTGGTAGCCGGGTATTTTGGTAGCCGGTAGTTGGTAGCCGGTAGTTGGTAGCCGGTAGTTGGTAGCCGGTAGTTGGTAGCCGGTAGCCGAAAGCTGGTAGCTGATAGCCGGTAGTTGATAGTGGTAGCTGATAGCGGTAGTTAATAGTCGGTAGACTGGTAGTTGATAGCCAATAGCTGGTAGTTGAAAGCCAAAAGCTGGTAGCTGGTAGTTGTAGTTGATAGCCAATGGCTGGTAACTGATAGCCAGTAGTTGATAAGCCAATAGCTGATAGCTGGTGTGATAGCCAATAGCTGATACTGGTAGTGATAGCCATAGCTGATAGCTGGGTAGGGATGGTCCAATAGCTGAGAGCTGGCAGTTGATAGTGGTGGTCTCTAATTCAAGCACCCTCATGTTTCTCTATCGGCCTCTAGTTTCCAGTCACTGATTATTCCCTGTACTATCTATGAAGGTTTGAGTATTATTTATCTGGGGAGATTGTTTCCTGTTAACACAGGAGAAAACGCTGATTAGATCCCTAGATATATATAAATCCCTGCACCAAATGAGCTACTAGTGACGGGCACAAGGTAACATTATCAATGTAATGTGTCCTTTATGTAAAATCCTACAGTATTGAGGGCAGGAAGGGGTATATACACACTGTACAGGTTAATGTCAGTGTGAGTGGGTGGGTTGGGGACTATCGCAAGCAGTGAAAGGGCATGGTCCAACCCAAAACGATCATTTAACACATACTGGCCCCACTCTGTTATTTAACATTAAACCCCTATTTACACTATGCTCCTTATGGTTCTCCAGCTTTTCAAAGTCAGAAACCTGCCTATCAGCCAATCACAGACGTAGCTAAGGTTACAGCCCCTGCTTGCAAAGCAGGAGGCCGGATCCGATCATCTCGGAGAGAAGGAGGTTTGTAAGTAGAGATGTGGAGATTTAATTGTTTTTTACAGAAATTATTGTGGAAGCTTGGGGTGTGTATGGGTTACCTACCTCACCCCCAAGTTAGCTTTGGGGTTGGGAATGTCCTTTAACATTTATTAAAAGGAATCACGCCTGGTGTAGCTATAAGAAATAGGGCAACCCCTTAATATTATAATATAAGGACATGCATCAACTCGTAGTGCCGCCTGTATACAAACACGCGGCCACAGGCAGGTACATGGGTTAATACCTTCCAGACACCTGACCACTTGTACATCCTCAGAAGTGCGCCCCTTACTGGCTACTACCAGGCCAGAACATGGGTACATCCCCCAGACCCTTACACTCAGACACCCTCACAGTGCGCCCCTTACTGGCTCTCCCGCAGTACAGGGTTAACATCACCAACCCCCTTACACTCAGTACATCCCTCACAGTGCGCCCCTTACTGGCTACCTCAGGCAGTACTGGGACTACTTATACCCAGACCCCTACACTCAGTACATCCCTAACAGGCCGCCCCCTTCATTGGCTATCCCGGCACTACATGGGTTACATCCCAGCACCTACACTAAGGAACCCTCAAAGTATGCCCTTACTGGCTACCACGGCAGTACATGGGTTCCATCCGCCAAGACCCCTTACACAGTACATCCCTACAGTGCGCCCCTTACTGGCCACTCCCGCAGTACATGGGTTACATACCCAGACCCCTTACACTCGGTACATCCCTAACAGTGCGCCCACTTACTGGCTACTCACGGCAGTACATGGTTACATCCCCAGACCCCTTAAACTCAGGACATCCCTCACAGTGCGGACCCTCTACTGGTACTTACCGGCCAGTACATGGGTACATACCCAGACACCTTACACTCAGTACATCCCTCACAGTGCAACCCTGACTGGCTACTCCCGGCAGAACATGGGTTAAATACCCAGACCCCTACATCGTACATAACTTATAACACCCTTAATGGCTTACTCCCGGCAGTACATGGGTAACATCCCCAGACACCTTACAATCAGTACATCCCTCCCCGTGCTCCCCTTACTGGCTACTCCCAGCAGTACAGGTTAAATACCAGACCCTTACACTCAGTACATCCATAACAGTGCACCCCTTAATGGCTACCCCGGCAGTAATGGTGTGAACATACCAGACCCTACACCGGTAACATCCCTTACACTAACCCCCTTACTGGCTAATCCCGGCAGTACATGGGTTACAGACCAGGACCCCTTACACGCTAGTCCATCCCCACAGTGCACCCCTTACTGGCTACTCCCGGCAGTACATGGGTTACATACCCAGACCCCTTACAATCGGTACATCCTTACAATACACCCCGTTACTGGCTATCCCCGCAGTACATGGGAACATCCCCCAGCACTTACACTCAGTACATCCCTCCCAGTGCTCCCCGTACTGGTACTCACAGCAGTACAGGGTTAAATCCCCAGACCCCTACACTCAGTAATCCCTCACAGTGCGCCCGCTTACTGGCTACCCAGCAGTACATGGTTATATCCCAGATCCATTAGCACTCAGTACATCCCTCACAGTGTACCCCTTATGGCTATCCGGACATTACATGTGTGAAATCCCCAGGACCCCTTACACTCAGTACATCCCTTACGGCGGTCCCTTACTGGGTACTCCCGGCAGTACATAGGTGTTACATTCCGCAGGGACACCTTACACTCGGTACAGCATTACAATACACCCTTAATGGCTACTCAGCAGTACATGGGTAACCATTCAACAGCACCGTACACTCAGTACATACCTTACAGTGACTCCCCTTACTGGCTACTCCCACAGTACAGGGTTACATCACCAGGACACCGTACACTCAGTACATCCCTTTACAGTATGCCCCTTACTGGCTACTCCCAGCAAAGTACATGGCGTAACATCCCCAGACCCAGACCCACTTACACTCAGTACATCCCTCACAGTTTCTCCCCTACTGGCTACCACAGCAGTACTGGGTAACATCACCAGACACCTTTCCACTCAGTACATCCCTCACAGTTCTCCCTTGAGGGCTACTACCAGTAGTTACATGGGTTACATCCACCAGACCCTACACTCAGAATACATCCCGTACAGTATGCCCATTACTGGCTACTCCCAGCAGTACATGGGTAACATACACAGAAACCTACAACTCAGTACATCCCTCACAGTTCTCCCCTTATGGCTATCCCGGAGTAATGGGTAAAATGCCCCAGGACAACCTTACACTAGTACTCACTCACAGTTCTCCCATTACTGGTACTCCCGGCAGTACATGGGTACATACCCAGACAACTTACATCAGACATCCCTCACAGTGTACCTTACTGGATACTCCCGGCATACATGTGTACATACAAAGAACCCTACACTCAGTACATCCCCACAGTTCTCCCCTTACTGGCTACGCCCGGCATACATGTTGTTACAGACTCAGACCCCTTACAACTCAGTGCATCCCGCACAGTTCTCCCCTTATGGCTATCCCGGCAGTACATGGGTACATACCCAGACCCTCACACTCAGTAACATCCTCACAGTGGAGGCGTGAAAGCTTCTGTCTGTAGTAGGAGAACCGATCAAGCTGTATCAGTTAAGTAAGAAGGTGGTGGGTGGCCTTAAGTTGATCCAATGTTTTAAAGTGGCACCGGAGTTTAGAGACTTTTTGTAGGGAAACTTTGTTGTTCTTATACATTGATTGGGAAAGTTGAGATTGTTTATAGGAAATGTCATTTAGTGCAGGTATTTCCTGCTAATCCTCCCCCAGATGTATAACTACAAACTCCCCTAGCCCAGCCCTGTATGTACATACTGCCCCAGCTGGGTCCATATAAAACACCCCAGACAGGGCGACTGGTAATTAGAACATCAGGAGAGCGTAAGGATTCTGGGACAGAAACGGGGAGGAAATATTACTGGGAATGATTATTATTATATAGATAATGACATAATGGGGATCAACCTACAGTATAAAGGATAAAAAACCCAGAAAGTCTGATAGTGTGTCGTGTGTTATGTGTGTATTGTGCGTTGGTATGTTTATATGTACATATATGTGTTTCAAAATACATTAAACAGAATACCTAGAACTCATCTACACATATGGTCGGATAGTCAGGACTGCCCTGCTAGCTGTATATATATATATATATAATCTATATATCTGCCGGGTGCCCTGGACCCCTCTCGGATATACATTACATGAGTAGAAGCAACGCTCCAATGACACTCACAGTCTTGTTCAGTGACAACCAGAATTATCAAATATCAGGTGGGGGCTGGATAACGATTTCCACTTATCTCTCTATCTAATATATTATCCCCTGCTTACAATGAGTTGTGAGACCTGAATATAAGCGCCAAAGAGGAAGGCAACTATCAAAGCCACACTCGGGCTAGACCTGCGAATGTCTCGCATCATCTACTCGACGGGGGGCATCGTCGGTTGTGCCCGTTATTATAATATGAGGGGGCTTCGACGAGGAGTCTGTTAGGAGTGGGTAGCATTTCTATCAAGTGGATATATACGCGTGGTACACAGTCTTTATCTATCTCACACTCGCGGACTCTGTATTGGGGTTATATGTCGGAGACTATATCATGTGTGACTATATATGGTTACTCATCTATCAATGTGTGACTAATATGGGGTTTTATCTTATCATCAATCTGTGACTATGTATGGGGTTCTCTTTATCTATCAATGTGTGTGAATCTTAATGGGGTTAACTTATCTATCAGTTTCCTATCGTATCGGGTTTAATCTTACTGTATTTAGAACCGACGCACCCCCTTACGGGGCTATCTGAGCGTGAAGCTCGGTAGGAGTTTTAGTCCATATCACGGTGGCGTATGTCAGTCAGTCCACGAGCCCCGCGCCGCCCAGCCTACGGAGCGACGACGGCCCCGTCCCTCTCGCCCCCCCTGTGTCTCCCGGTGCGCCAGGCTCCTCGCGGGTCGCTATCGACCAGGAGACGTGTCCCGATGTTCATCTTTGTCGCAGTCCGCGGTGCACACAGCCTGACACTAGTACCACTCAACAACGATGCTACTGTGACGGTGGCAGACCACACGTGTGGGTAAGAGACTCTCGCCAGGACAGGGACAGGCAGCGAGAACCCCATGCATGTTGACGCCAACGGAGACGACCAGCAGCAGATGGACACCGCACGCGCATGAACCACAGTGTGCACACACAGGGCGACGAGACCCCAAGGACGCGGCCGACGAAGAGGCGCCACGAAGTTCTTTTTTTTTTTTGTATGGGGGGCGGACTATGAGACAGAAATAGAGCAAGGGGTTAATATTTTATCTTCAAGTGACTTGTATGGGGTTTAATCTTTATCTATCAATTGGGATATATATGGGGGTTAACTTTATTTATCAACTGTGACTATATATGGGGTTACCTTTATCTATCAATGTGACTATATATGGGGGTTAACCTTGATCTAACAATGTGACTATATATGGGGTAATCTTTATCTATCAATGGGATATGTATCGGGGTTAATTTATCTATCAATGTGGGACTATGTATGGGGTAATCTTTATTATCAATGTGTCGTGTGACTATATATGGGGTTAATCTCTATCTATCAATTTTGGACCTATATATTGGGGTTTAATCTTTATCTCTAAATGTGGACTGGTATGGGTTTTTATCTTTATCTATTCCAATGTGACTATGAGGGGTTAATCTGTATCTATTAATGTGACCTAGCTGATAGCTGGTAGTGGATAGCCAATAGCTGATAGCTGGTAGTGGATGGCCAATAGCTGATAGCTGGCAGTTGATAGCTGGTGTGTCTCTAAATTCATCGCCCTCATTGTTTCTCATTCTGCCTCTAGTGTGTCTCTAAATTCATCGCCCTCATTGTTTCTCATTCTGCCTCTATTTCCAGTTCCACTGTATCATTCCCTGTACTATCCTATGAAGGTTTGATGTATTATTTGTATCTGGTATATTGTTTCCTGTTAACACAGGAGAAAAACTGCTGATTAGATCCATAAATAAATCTAAATCCCTGCACCAAACTGAGCTACTAGTGACGGCACCAGGTACATTATCAATGTAATGTTGTCCTTTATGTAAAATCCTACAGTATCTGTATGTCAGTGTGAGTGGGTGGGTTGGGACTATAGCAAAGCAGGTTAAAGGGCATGTCCACCCCCAAAACTATCATTTAACCCACTACTGGCCCCACTCTGTAGTTTAACATAAACCCTACTTTACATCTCTGCTCCTTATGGTTCTCCAGCTTTTCAAAGTCCAAGAAACCTGCCTCTCAGCCAATCACAGAGTAGATAAGGTCCAGCCCCTGCTTGCAAGCAGGAGGCCGGATCCGATCACCTCCGGAGAGAAGGAGGTGTAAGTAGAGATGTGGGGATTTTTTTACAGAAATATTGTGGCAGTTGGGGGTGTGTATGGGTTACCTACCTCACCCCCAAAGTTAGCTTTGGGGGTGGAAATGTCCTTTAACCATTTTATTTAAAAGGAATCACGCCTTGTGTATTATAAGAAATAGGGCACCCCTTAATATTATAATATAAGGATATTACATCAACTCGTAGTTCCCTGCCCAGCAGTGTGGTACGCCGGGGAAACAGGTAAAGTAAGTACAGTTATGATTATTTTTTTACAAGAT
Source organism: Hymenochirus boettgeri (assembly GCA_019447015.1). Lineage (NCBI taxonomy): Eukaryota > Metazoa > Chordata > Amphibia > Anura > Pipidae > Hymenochirus > Hymenochirus boettgeri. The sequence continues at coordinate 149,032 of JAACNH010000394.1, forward strand.
AATAGAGCGGTTGGGGGTGGTAGAGGGAGCCCTACACTACAGAAAAGGGGATTAACACTAGGGGAAGTGGAAACCAAACAGGGATCTGGAGGGAGAGAGGGAGAGGGGTAAAGGGCTGCACTGAGCATGCCTGAAACCTCTCAGAGGACACCACAGAGGCGGAAACAATTTCCCTTCAGCCAGGCTCATGCTCTTCACTCTATAGAACTTTGGATAGACATTGCAGGAGAACACACATTTATGTGTGTATATAGCAGGTGATATCTACAGTACATATAAAAATATTTCTAACAGAGGAGAAGTAAACTAACCGGGTTCAAGGAACTCCAACTAATTGGGTAAAAATTCATATACAATGAAACTAAACTATGCAGAGCTTTGGAAACGTCAAATGATGTGCAAGTGCTTCAAGCAGACTTAGATAGATTATCAAAATGGGCAGCAGAATGGCTGGTAGCCGATAGCCAACAGCTGGTAGCCGATAGCTGGTGTTTGATAGCTGGTAGCTGATAGCCGATAGCTGGTAGCCGATAGCTGGTAGTTGACAGCTGGTAGCCGATAGCCGGTAGCTGATAGCTGGTAGCCGATAGCTGGCAGTTGATTGCCGGTAGTTGATAGCCAATAGCTGGCAGCTTATAGGCCGTAGTTGATAGCCGGTAGCTGATAGCCGGTAGCTGATAGCCAATAGCTGGTAGTTGATAGCTGGTAGTTGATAGCCGGTAGCTGAAAGCCGTTAGTTGATAGCTGGTAGCCGATAGCCGGTAGTTGATAGCCGATAGCCGGTAGTTGATAGCTGATAGGTGGTAGTTGATAGCTGATAGCCGGTAGTTGATAGCTGATAGCCGGTAGTTGATTGCTGGTAGGTGATAGCCGATAGCT
>JAACNH010000394.1:150387-228035 GCA_019447015.1 Hymenochirus boettgeri
AATTATAACAGTGTATGGATGTTTATTATAGCGCCACTTGGGGACACAGCGCTGTACATTTAAAATACAGATTAATAGTATGTATGTATATTTATATACGCTACTGGGGACACAGCGCTGTACAGTATAACAATACAGCTTATACAGTAGTATGATAGGTTTATTTAATAGGCCACTTGGGGTAGCACAGCGCTGTACATTATAACAAATACAGATTAGATAACAGTATGTATGTATATGTTATATATAGCACCACTTGGGACACAGCGCTGTACATTATAACATACAAATTATACAGTATGTTGTATATGTTTATTTATATAGCGCCACTTGGGGACACAGCGCTGTACATTATAACAATACAGATTATACAGTATGTATGTATATGTTTATTTATATAGCGCCACTTGGGGACACAGCGCTGTACATTATAACAATACAGATTATACAGTATGATGTATATGTTTATATAGCGCCACTTGGGACCAGCGCTGTACATTATAACAATACAGATTATACGTAGTTGATATGTATTTATAGCCCACTTGGGGACCAGCGCTGTACCATTATAACAACTACAGATTATACAGTATGTATGTATATGTTATTTATATAGCGCCACTTGGGGACACAGCGCTGTACATTATAAACAATACAGATATACAGTATGTAGTATATGTTTATTTATATAGCGCCACTTGGGGACACAGCGCTGTACATTATAAACATAAAGAATTATACAGTATGCATGTATATGTTTTATAATAGCGCCACTTGGGGACCAAGCGCTGTACATTATAACAATACAGATTTACAGTAGTATGTAGTATGTTTATTTATATAGCGCCACTTGGTAACAGCGGTACATTATACAATACAGATATACAGTAGTATGTATATGTTATTCTATATAGCGTCACTTGGGACAAGCACTGTACATTAAACAATACAGATTATACAGTATTATGTATATGGTATTTATATAGCGCCACTTGGGTACACAGGCGTGTACATTATAACAATACAGATTAACAGTATGTATGTATATTTATTTATATAGCCACTTGGGGCCAGCGCTGTCCATTTAACAATACAGATATACAGTATGTATGTATATTTTATTTATATAGCGCCACTTGGGTACGACAGCGCTGTACATTATAACAATACAGATTATACAGTATGTTGTATATGTTTTATTTATATAGCGCACTTGGGTCACACGCGCTGTACATTATACAATACAGATTATACGTATGTATAGTATATGTTTATTTATATAGCGCCACTGGGACCAGCGCTGTACATTTACAAATACAGATTATAAGTATGTATGTATATGTTTTATTTATATAGCGCCACTTGGGGACACAGCGCTGTACATTTATAACAATACAGATTATACAGTATGTATGTATATGTTTTATTTATATAGCGCTACTTGGGTACACAGACGTGACATTATAACAATACAGATTATAAAGTATGTATGTATATGTTTATTTATATAGCTCACTTGGGGGCGCAGCGCTGTACATATAACAATACAGAGTTATACAGTATTATTATATGTTTTATTTATATAGCGCACTTGGGTACAACAGCGCTGTACATATAACAACTACAAGATTATACAGTATGTATGTATATGTTTATTTATATAGCGCCACTTGGGGACACGCGCTGTACATTATAAACAATACAGATTACAGTAGTATGTATATGTTTATTTAATAGCGCTACTTGGGGACACAGCGGCTGTACATTATAACAATACAAATTATACAGTATGTATGTATGTTTATTGTATATGCGCACTTGGGGACACAGCGCTGATATTATAACAAACAGATTACATAGTATTGATATGTTAATTTATATAGCGCTCACTTGGGGTGACAGCGCTGTACATTATAACATACAGCTTATACAGTATGTATGTATATGTTTATTTATATAGCGCCACTTGGGGAGGCAGCGCTGTACATTATAAACATACAGATTATACAGTATGTATGTATATGTATATAGCACCACTGGGGGAAACGCGTGTACATTATAACAACACAACTTATACGTATGAGTAGTGTTTATTATAGCGTCACTTGGTAACCGCGCTGACATTATAACAATACAGATTATACAGTATGTCATGTATATGTTTTATTTATATAGCGCCACTTGGGACACAGCGCTGTTACATATAACAATACAGATTATAAAAGTATGTAGTATGTTTTATTTATTAGCGCTACTTGGGACACAGCGGCTGTACATTATAACATACAGATTAACGTAGTTGTATATGTTATTTATTATAGCGCTACTTGGGGGACACAGCCATGTACATTATAACAATACAGATATTAAAGTATGTATGTATATGTTTATTTTATATAGCGTCACTGGGGCGCAGCCGCTGTACATATAACAATACAGATATAAGTGTATGTATATGTTTATTTATATCGTGCCACTTGGGGGGTACACAGCGCTGTACATTATAACAATACAGATTATACAGATGTATGATATGTTTAGTTATATATCGCCACTTGGGGACACCAGCGCTGTACATTATAACATACAGATTATACAGTATGTATGTATATGTTTATTTATATAGCGCTACTTGGGACACAGCGCTGTGACATTATAACAATACAAGATTATACAGTATGTATCGTATTGTTTTATATAGGCCACTTGGGGACACAGCGCGATATATAACAATACAGATTATCAGTTGTATGTAATTTTATATAGCGTCACTTGGGCTACAGCGCTGTACATTATAACATACAGTTATACATATGTATGTATATGTTTATTTATATAGCGCCACTTGGGAGGCAGCGCTGTACATTATAACAATACAATTTATACAGTATGTGTATATGTTTATTATAGACCCACTTGGGGACAGCACGCTGTACATTATAACAACTACAAATTATACAGTATGTATGTATATGTTTATTTATATAGGCCACTTGGGACACGCGCTGTACATTATAACAATACAGATACTATACGTATGTAGTATATGTTTTTATTATAAGCCACTTGGGGACACAGCGCTGTACATTATAACAATACAGATTATACAGTATGGTATATGTTTATTTATATAGCGCCACTTGGGGACCAGCGCTGTACATTATAACAATACAGATTATACAGTAGTTGTATATGTTATTTATATAGCGCCACTTGGGGACACAGCGCTGTACATTATAACACACAAATTTACAGTATGTATGTATATGTTTTTATATAGCGCACTTGGGACACAGCGCTGTACATTATAACAATACAGATTATAGAATGTAGGTATATGTTTTATTATATAGCGCCACTTGGGGACACAGCGCTGTACATTTATACATACAGATTATACAGTATGATGTATATGTTTATATAGCGCCACTTGGGGACGCAGCGCTGTACATTATAACAATACAGATTATACAGTATGATGTATATGTATTATATAGCGCCACTTGGGTACACAGCGCTGTTACATTATACCATACAGATTATAAGATGTATGTATATGTTTATTTATATAGCGCACTTGGGACAGCACCTGTACATTATAACAATACAATTATACAGTGTATGTATATGTTTATATAGCGCCACTTGGGGATCAGCGCTGTACATTATAACAATACAAGATTATACGTATGATAGTATATGTTATTTATATAGTCGCCACTGGGTACACAGCGCTGTACATTATAACAATACAGATTATACGTATGTATGTATATGTTTATTTATATAGCGCCACTTGGGGACACCGCGATGTACAATTATAACAATACAGATTATACAGTATGTATGTATAGTTATTTATATAGCGCACTTGGGGACACAGCGCTGTACATTATAACAATACAAATACTACAGAATGTATGTATATGTTTATTATATAGCGCCACTTGGGGACACAGCGCTGAATATTAAACAATACAGATATACAGTAGTATGTATGTTTATTTATAATAGCGCTACTTGGGACACAGCCGCTGTACATTATAACAATACAGCTTATACAGTATGTATGTATATGTTTATTATATAGCGCCACTTGGGGACACAGCGCTGTACATTATAACAATAAGATTATACAGTATGTAGTGTATATGTTTTATATAGCGCCATTTGGGAGACAGACCTGTACATTAAACAATACAATATACAGTATGTATGTATATGTTTATTTATATAGCGCCACTTGGGGAGACAGCGCTGTCATTATAACAATACAGATTATACAGTATGTATGTATATGTATATAATAGCACACTACTTGGGACACAGCGCTGTACATTATAACAAACAAATATACAGATGTATGTATATGTTTATTTATATAGCGCACTTGGGGACACATCGCTGTACATATAACAATACAAGATTATACAGTATGTAATGTATAGTTTATTTATAGCGCACTTGGGGACACAGCGTGTCATATATAACAATACAGATATACAGTATGCTATGTATATGTTATATAGCGCCCTTGGGACCAGCGCTGTACATTATAACAATACAGAATTATACAGTAGTGATGTATTGTATATAGCACCCACTTGGGGGACACAGCGCTGTACATTATAACAACACAAATTATACAGTAGTATGTATATTTTATTTATATAGCGTCACTTGGGGACACGCGCTGTACATTATAACAATACAGATTATACAGTATGTATGTATATGTTTTATTTATATAGAGCGCACTTGGGGACACGCGCTGTACATTATAACAACAGATTATACAGTTACATGATATGTTTTATATAGCGCCACTGGGGACGCAGCGCTGTACATTATAACAATACAGAATACAGTATGTATATGTTTATTATTATAGCGCCACTTGGGTACACAAGCGCTGTACATTATAACAATACAGATTATACAGTAGGTATGTATATGTTTATTTATATATCGGCCATTGGGGACACCGCGCTGTAACATTATAACAATACAGATTATACAGTATGTATGTTAGTTTATTATATAGCGCTACTTGGGGACACAGCGCTGTACATTATAACAATACAAATTATACAGTATGTAAGTATGTTTATTTATAAAGCGTCACTTGGGGACACAGCGCTGTACATTATAACAATACAGTAAAAGTATGTAGTATATGTATTTATATAGCGGCCACTGGGGACACAGCGCTGGACATTTATAACATACAGATTACATAGTATGTATGTATATTTATATAGCGCTACTTGGGACACAGCGCTGTACATTATAACATACAGATTATAAAGTATGTATGTATTGTTTATTTATATAGCGCCACTTGGGAACAGCGCTGTACATTATAACAATACAGATTTATACAGTTGTATATGTTTATTTATATAGCGCCATTTGGGGACACAGCACTCTACATTTATAACAATACAAATTATACAGTATGATGTAATGTTTATTTATATAGCGCCACTTGGGGAGGCAGCGCGGTACATTATAACAATACAGATTATACGTATGTATGTTATATATAGCACCACTTGGGGACACAGCGCTGTACATTATAAACAACACACATTATACAGTAGTATGTATATGTTTATTTATATAGCGCACTTGGGGACACAGCGCTGTACATTATAACACAGATTATACAGTAGTATGTTATGTTTATTTATATAGGCGCCACTTGGGGACACAGCGCTGTACATTATAACAAAGTATACAGTAGTATTGATTGTTATTTATTATATTTTACGCCCCTTGGGGACACAGCGCTGTACATTATAACAATACAGATTATACAGTATGTATGTATTGTTTATTTATATAGCGCCACTTGGGGACGCAGCGCTGTACATTATAACAATACACATTATACAGTATGTATGCATATGTTTATTTATATAGCGCCACTTGGGTACACAGCGCTGTACATTATAACAATACAGATTATACAGTATGTATGTATATGTTTATTTATATAGCGCCACTTGGGGACACAGCGCTGTACATTATAACAATACAGATTATACAGTATGTATGCATATGTTTATTTATATAGCGCCACTTGGGACGCAGCGCTGTACATTATAACAATACAGATTATACAGTATGTTGTATATGTTATTTATATAGCGCCATGGGACAGCGCTGTACATTAAACATACAGATTATACAGTATTTTGTATATGTTTATTTATATAGCGCCACTTGGGTACACAGCGCTGTCATTATAACAATACAGATTATACAGTATGTATGTATATGTTTTATTATTAGCGCCACTTGGGTAGCACGCGCTGTACATTATAACAATACAGATTATACAGTATGTATGTATATGTTTATTTATATAGCGCCACTTGGGTACACAGCGCTGTAATTATAACAATACAGATTATACAGTATGTAGATATGTTTATTATATAGCGCCACTTGGGGACCCAGCGCTGTACATTATAACAATACAGATTATACAGAGTATGTATGTTATTTATATAGCGCCACTTGGGACCACAGCGCTGTACATTTATAACAATACAGATATACAGTATGTATGTATATGATTTATTTATATAGCGCCACTGGGGACACAGCGCTGTACATTAAACAATACAGATTATACAGATGTATGTAATGTTTATTTATATAGCGCCACTTGGGTAACAGCGCTGTACATTATACAATACAGATTATACAGTATGTATGTATATGTTTATTTATATAGCGCCACTTGGGGACCAGCGCTGTACATTATAACAATTACAGATTATACAGTATGTAATGTATATGTTTATTATATAGCGCACTTGGGGACGCAGCGCTGTACATTATAACTAACAGATTATACAGTATGTATGTATATGTTTATTTATATAGCGCCACTGGGGACACAGCGCTGTACATTATAACAATACAGATTATACAGTATGTATGTATATGTTTATTTATAAGCGCACTTGGGTACACAGGCTGTACATTATAACAATACAGATTACAGTATGTGTGTATATGTTTATTTATATAGCGCCACTTGGGTACACAGCGCTGTACATATAAACAATACAGATTATACAGTATGTACGTATATGTTTATTTATATAGCGTCACTGGGTACACAGCGCTGTACATTATAACAATACAGATTATACAGTATGTACTGTATATGTTTATTTATATAGCGCCACTGGGTGACACAGCGCTGTACATTATAACAATAACAGATTATACAGTATGTACGTATATGTTTATTTAATAGCGCCACTGGGTACGCATGCTGTACATATAACAATACAGATTATACAGTATGTATGTATATGTTTATTTATATAGCGCCACTTGGGGACCACGCTGTACATTATAACATACAGATTATACAGTATGTATGTATATGTTTATTTATATAGCGCCACTTGGGTACACAGCGCTGTACATTATAACAATACAGATTATACAGTATGTACGTATATGTTTATTTATATAGGTCACTTGGGTACACAGCGCTGTACATATAACAATACAGATTATACAGTATGTACGTATATGTTTATTTATATAGCGCCACTTGGGTACACGCGCTGACATTATAACATACAGATTATACAGTAGGTATGTATAGTGTTATTTATACGCGTCACTTGGGAGGCACATGCTGTACATTATAACAATACAGATTATACAGTATGTGTATATGTTTATTTATATAGCGCCACTTGGGACACAGCGCTGTACATTTAACAATACAGATTATACAGTATGTATGTAGTAGTTTATTTATATAGCGCCACTTGGGTACACACGCGTCATTATAACATACAGATATTACAGATAGTATATGTTTATTTTATATAGCGCCACTTGGGGACACATCGCTGTACATTATAACAATACAGATTATACAGTATGTAGTATATGTTTATTATATAGCGCCACTTGGGACACAGCGCTGTACATTATACCCAATACAGATTACAGTATGTATGTATATGTTTATTTTATATAGCGCCACTGGGTACACAGCGCTGTACATTAAAACAATACAGGATTATACAGTATGTATGTATATGTTTATTATCGCATCACTTGGGGACACAGCGCTGTACATTATACAATACAGATTATACAGTATGTAGTATATGTTTATTTATATAGCGCCACTTGGGTACACAGCGCTGTACATTAACAATACAGATATACAGTATGTATGTATATGTTTATTATATTAGCGCCACTTGGGTACACAGCGCTGTACATTATAACAATACAGATTATACAGTATGTATGTATATGTTTATTATATAGCGCCACTTGGGGACACAGCGCTGTACATTATAACAAACAGATTATACAGTATGTATGTATATGTTTATTTATATACCCACTTGGGGACACAGCCTGTACATTAAACAATACAGATTATACAGTATGTATGTATATGTTTATTTATATAGCGCCCACTGGGGACACAGCGCTGTACATTATAACAACACAGATTATACAGTATTTGTAGTATATGTTTATTTATATAGCGCCACTGGGTACACAGCGCTGTACATTGTAACAATACAGATTATACAGTATGTATGTATATGTTTATTATACAGCGTCACTTGGGTACACAGCGCTGACATTGTAACAATAACAGATTATACAGTATGTATGTATATGTTTATTATATAGCGGCCACTTGGGACACAGCGCTGTACATTATAACAATACATATTATACAGTATGTATGTATATGTTATTTATATAGCCCACTGGGGACACAGCGCTGTACATTATACAATACAGATTATACAGTATGTATGTATATGTTTATTTATATAGCGCCACTTGGGTACACAGCGCTATACATTATAACAATACAGATTATACAGTATGTATGTATATGTTTATTTATATAGCGCCACTTGGGTACACAGCGCTGTACATTATAACAATACAGATTATACAGTATGTATGTTATGTTTATTTATATAGCTCCACTTGGGACACAGCGCTGTACAATTATAACAATACAGATTATACAGTATATGTATATGTTTATTTATATAGCGCACTTGGGGACACAGCGCTGTACATTATAACAATACAGATTATACAGATGTATGTATATGTTTATTTATAATAGCGTCACTGGGTACACAGCGCTGTAAATTATAACAATTCCAGATTATACAGTATGTGTATATGTTTTATTTATATAGCGCCACTGGGGACACAGCGACTGTACATTATAACAATACAGATTATACAGTATGTATGTATATGTTTATTTATATAGCGCCACTTGGGGACAACAGCGCTGTACATTATAACAATACAGATTATACAGTAGTATGTATAGTTTATTTATATAGCGCCACTTGGGGACACAGCGCGTTACATTATAACAATACAGATATCAGTATGTATGTATATGTTTATTATATAGCGTCCACTTGGGGACACAGCGCTGTACATTATAACAATACAGATTCATACATGTACGTATATGTTTATTTATATAGCGCACTTGGGGACACAGCGCTGGTACATTATAAACAATCGATTATACAGTATGTATGTATATGTTTATTATATAGCGCCACTGGGGACACAGCGTGTACATTATAACAATACAGATTATACAAGTATGTAGTATATGTTATTTATATAGCGCCACTTGGGTACCACAGCGCTGTACATTATAACAATACAGATTATACAGTATGTATGTATTGATGTATTTAATAGCGCCACTTGGGGACACAGCGCTGTACATTATAACAATACAGATTTACAGTATGTTGTATATGTTTATTTATTATAGCGCCACTTGGTACACAGCGCTGTACATTATAACATACAGATATACAGTATGTATATGTTTATTTATATAGCGCCACTTGGGGTAACAGGCTGTACATTATAACAATACAGATTATACAGTATGTTGTATAGTTTATATATAGCGCCACTTGGGTACACAGCGCTGTACATTATAACAATACAGATTTACAGTATGTAGTATAGTTTATTTATATAGCGCCACTGGTGGACACAGCGCTGTACATTATAACAATACAGATTATACAGGAGTATGTATATGTTTATTTTGTATAGCGCCACTTGGGGACACAGCGCTGTACATTATAACATACAGATTATACAGTATGTATGTATATGTTTATTTATATAGCCCACTTGGTGGAACAGCGCTGTACATTATAACAATACAGATATCAGTATGTATGTATATGTTTATTTATATAGCGCCAACTTGGGTACACAGCGGCTGTACATTATAACAATACAGATTATACCGTATGTATGTATTGTTTATATAGCGCCACTTGGGACACGCCGCTGTACATTATAACAATAAAGATTATACAGTATGTAAGTATATGTTATTATTATGCGCCACTTGGGACACCGCGCTGTACATTATACAAAAACAGTTATACAGTATGTATGTATATTTATTTATTAGCGACAATTGGGGACCCGCGCTGTACATTATACAATACAGCTTATACCGTATGTTGTATATGTTTATTTATATAGCGCCACTGGGACACAGCGCTGTACATTATAAACAATACAGATTATACAGTATGTATATTATGTTATTTATATAGCGCCACTTGGGACCAGCGCTGTACATTATAACAATACAGATTATACGTATGTATGTATATGTTTATTTATATAGCCACTTGGGGGCACGCGCGTGTACATTATAACAATACAGATTATACAGTATGTATGTATATGTTTATTTATATAGCGCCACTTGGGTACCAGCGCTGTACATTATAACAAACAGATTATACAGTATGTATGTATATGTTTATTTATATAGCGCCACTTGGGTACACACGCTGTACATTATAACAATACAGATTATACAGTAGTATGTATAGTTTATTTATATACGCCACTTGGGTACACAGCAGCTGTACATTATAACAATACAGATTATACAGTATGTATGTTAAGTTTATTATATAGCGCCACTGGGGACCAGCGCTGTACATTATAACAATACATATTATACAGTATGTATGTATATGTTTATTTTATAGCGCACCTTGGGGACACAGCGCTGTTACATTATAACAATACAGATTATACAGTTATGTATGTATATGTTTATTTATATAGCGCCACTGGGTGACACAGCGCTGTACATTATAACATACAGATTACAAGTATGTACGTATATGTTTATTATATAGCGCCACTTGGGGACACAGCGCTGTACATTATAAAAATACAGATTATACAGTATGTACGTATATGTTTATTATTATAGGCCACTTGGGACACAGCGCTGTACATTATAACATACAGATTATACAGTATGTAGTATATGTTTATTTATATAGCGCCACTGGGACCAGCGCTGACATTATAACAATACAGATTATACAGTATGTGTATATGTTATTTATAGCGCACTTGGGTACACAGCGTGTACATTTAACATACAGATTATACAGTATGTATGTATATGTTTATTATATAGCGCCACTTGGGTACACAGCGCTGTACATTATAACAATACAGATTATACAGTATGTAGTAATGTTTTATATAGCGCCCACTGGGACACAGCGCTGTACATTATAACAATACAGATTAACAGTATGTATGTATATGTTTTTATATAGCGCCAATTGGGTACACAGCGCTGTACATATAACAATACAGATTATACAGTATGTATGTATATGTTTATTTATATAGCCACCTTGGGTACACAGCGCTGTACATTATAACAATAAGATTATTATACAGTATGTAGTATATGTTTATTTTATATAGCGCCACTTGGTACACAGCGCATGTAATTATAACAATACAGATTATACAGTTGTATGTATAGTTTATTTATATAGCGCCACTTGGGTACACAGCGCGTTACATTATAACAATACAGATTATACAGTATGTATGTATATGTTTATTTATATAGCGCCACTTGGGGACACGCGCTGTACATTATAACAAACAGATTATACAGTATGTATGGATATGTGTTATTTATAGCGCCACTTGGGTACACAGCGCTGTACATTTATAACAATACAGATTATACAGTATGTATGTATATGTTTATATATAGCGCCACTTGGGGACACAGCGTGCTGTACATTATAACAATACACAGATTATACAGTATGTATGTAATGTTTTATTATATAGCGCCCACTGGGGACACAGCGCTGTACATTTAAACAATACAGATTATACAGTATGTAGTTATGTTGATTATATAGCGCACTGGGTACACAGCGCGTACATTTAACAATACAGATTATACAGTATGTATGTATATGTTTATTTATATAGCTCGCACTTGGGGACACAGCGCTGTACATTATAACAATACATATTATACAGTATGTATGTATATGTTATATTTATATAGCGCCACTTGGGGACACAGCGCTGTACATTATAACAATACAGATTATACAGTATGTATGTATATGTTTATTTATATAGCGCACTTGGGTACACAGCGCTGATACATTATAACAATACAGATTATACGTATGTATGTATATGTTTATTTATATAGCGCCACTGGGGACACGCGCTGTACATTATAACAATACGATTATACATAGTATGTATATGTTTATTTATATAGCGTCCACTTGGGGACACAGCGCTGTAATTATAACAATACAGATATACAGTATGTATGTATATGTTTATTTATATAGCGTCCTTGGGACACAGGCTGTACATTATAACAATACAGATTATACAGTATGTACGTATATGTTTATTATATAGCGTCACTTGGGACACAGCGCTGTACATTATAACAATACAGATTATACAGTATGTATGTTATTGTTATTTATATAGCGCCACTTGGGGACACAGCGCTGTACATTTATAACACTACAGATTATACAGTATGTATGTAGTATGTTTATTTATATAGCGCCACTTGGGGAACAGCGTGTACATTATAACAATACAGATTATACAGTATGTATGTATATGTTTATTTATTATAGCGCACTTGGGACACAGCGCTGTACATTATAACAATAAAGATTATACAGTATGTACGTATATGTTAATTATATAGCGCCACTTGGGGACACAGCGCTGTACATTATAACACAATACAGATATAACGTATGTATGTATATGTTATTATATAGCCGCCACTTGGGGACACAGCGCTGTACAATATACATACAGATTAACAGTATGTATGTATATGTTATTTATATAGCGCCCTTGGGACACAGCGCTGTACATTATAACAATCAGTTATACAGTATGTATGTATATGTTATTATATAGCGCCACTTGGGGGGCACAGCGTGTACATTATAAAACAATACAGATTATACGTATGTAGATATGTTTATTTATATAGCGCCACTTGGGGACACAGGCGCTGTACATTATAACAATACAGATTAACAGTATGTATGTATAGTTTTTTATATAGCGCACTTGGGGACACAGTCGCTGTACATTATAACCAAACAGATTATACAGTATGTATGTATATGTTTATTATATAGCGCCACTTGGGGACCAGCGCTGTACATTGATAACAATACAGATTAACAGTATGTATGTATATGTTTATTTATATAGCGCCCCCTTGGGGACACAGCGTGTCCATATAAACAATACAAGTGTACAGTAGGAAGCATTTATATTAAAGCAATGGAAAAAGACATTGTAAATAAGAAAAATACAGATTATACAGTAGTATGTATATGTTTATTTATATAGCGCCATTGGGACACAGCGCTGTCATTATAACAATACAGATTATACAGTATTATGTATATGTTTATCTATATAGCGCCACTTGGGGACACAGCGCGTACATTATAACAATAAAGATTATACAGTATGATGTGTATGTTTTATTTATATAGCGCCACTTGGGGACACAGCGCTGTAAAATTATACAATACAGATTATACAGTATGTATGTATATGTTTATTTATATAGCGCCAACTTGGGGACACAGCGTGTACATTATAACAATACAGATTATACAGTATGTATGTATATGTTTATTTATATAGCGCCACTTGGGGACACAGCGCTGTACATTATAACAATACAGATTATACAGATGTATGTATATGTTTATTTATATAGCGCCACTTGGGGACCACAGCGCTGTACATTATAACAATACAGATTATCAGTATGTATGTATATGTTTATTATATAGCGCCACTTGGGGACACAGCGCTGTACATTATAACATAACAGTTATACAGTATGTATGTATATGTTTATTTATATAGCGCCACTTGGAACACAGCGCTGACATTATAAACAATACAGATATACAGTATGTATGTATATGTTTATTTATATAGCGCCACTTGGGGACACAGGCTGTACATTATAACAATACAGATTATACAGTTGTATGTATATGTTTCTTTTATATGCGCCACTTGGGGGACACAGCGCTGTCATACATACTATAACAATACAGATTATTACAGTATGTATATGTTTATTTATATAGCGCCACTTGGGGACACAGCGCTGTAACATTATAACTATACAGATTATACCAGATGTGTATTGTTTATTATTTCGCACCTTGGGTACGCGCGCTGACATATAACTATACAGATTATACAGATGTTGTAATGTTATTTATATAGCGCCACTTGGGTACACAGCGCTGTACATTGAACAATACAGATATCAGTACTGTATTATATGTTATTTATATAGCGTCCACTTGGAACACGGCTGTACATTTAACAATTACATGATTATACAGTATGTATGATATGTTTATTATATAGCGCCACTTGGGTACACAGCGCTGTACATTATAAACAATACAGATTATACAGTATGTATATAGTTTATTTATATAGCGCCACTTTGGGTACACAGGCTGTAACATATAACAATACAGATTATACAGTGATGTATGTATATGTTTATTTATAAGCGCCACTGGGGACACGCGCTGTACATTAAACAATACACGATTATACAGTAGTATGTATATGTTTGTTTATATAGCGCCACTTGGGACACAGCGCTGTAATATAACAATACAGATTATACAGTAGTAGTATATGTTATTTATATAGCGCACTTGGGGACACGCGCTGTACATTCTTAACAATACAGATTATACAGTATGTTGTATAGTTTTATTTATATAGCGCACATTGGGACCAAGCGTGTACATATAACAATACAGATTATACAAGTATGTAATATGTTTATTTAATAGCGCCACTTGGGACCAGCGCTGTGCAATTAAACAATACAGATTATACAGTGGTATGTATATGTTTATTTCTATAGCGCCACTTGGGGACGCAGCGCTGTTACATTATAACAATACACATATACAGTATGTGATGATATGTTATTTTATAGCCACTTGGGTACACAGCGCTGTACATTATAACAATACAGATTATACAGTGTGTATGTATATGTTTATTTATAGGCCACTTGGGGGACACAGCGTGTACATTATAACAATACAGATTATACAGTACGTATGTATATGTTTATTTATAAGCGTCACTTGGATACACAGCGCTGTACATTATACAATACAGATTATACAGTAGGTATGATATGTTTATTTATATCGCCACTTGGGGACGCAGCGCTGTGCATTATAACAAAATACAGATATACAGTGTGTAGTATATGTTTATTTATATAGCGCCACTTGGGGACGCAGCGCTGTACATTTAAACAATACAATTATACTTGTATGTATATGTTTATTTATATAGCCCACTTGGGCACAGCGCTGTACATTATAACAATACAGATTTACAGTGTGTATGTATATGTTTATTTATATAGCCACTTGGGGACACAGCGCTGTACATGATAACAATCAGATTATACTACGTATGTATATGTTTATTATATAGCGCACTGGATACACAGCGATGACATTATAACAATACAGATTTATACAGTATGTATGTTATGTTTATTTATACGCCACTTGGGACACAGCGCTCATTATAACAATACAGATTATACAGTATGTATGTATATGTTTATTTATATACGCCCACTTGGGGAGCAGCGCGTACCATTAAACAATACAGATATTTACAGTAGTAGTATATGTTTATTATATAGCCACCACTGGGCCACAGCGCTGTACATTATACAATCAGATTATACAGTATGTACGTATATGTTTATTTTATATAGCCACTTGGGACACAGTCGCTGTACATGATACAATACAGATTATACGTTGTGTATATGTTATTTATATAGGCCATGGGTACACAGCGCTAACATTATAACATACAGATTATACGATGTATGTATATGTTTATTTATTAGCGCCACTTGGGTACACAGCGCTGTCATTATAACAATACAGATTATACAGTAATGTTATGTTATTTATATAGTCGCCACTTGGGGACACAGCGCTGTACATATAACAAACAGATTATACAGTTGTATGTATATGTTTATTTATATAGCGCCACTTGGGTACACAGCCGATGTACATTATAAACAATAAAGATTTACAGTATGTACGTAATGTTTTATTTATATAGCGCCACTGGGGCACAGGCTGTACATTTAAAAAATACAGATTATACAGTATGTATCGTATATGTTTATTTATATAGCGCCACTTGGGTCACGCAGCGCTGACATTATAAAATATCAGATTATACAGTATGTGTATATGTTTATTATATAGCGCCACTTGGGTACACAGCGCTTGGACATTTATAACAATCAGATTATAAGATCGTATTATGTCTTATTATATGCGCCACTTGGACAGCAGCGCTGTAACATTATAACACAGATTATACAGTATGTATGTATATGTTTATTTATATAGCGCCACTTGGGTACACAGACGCTGTACATTAACATACAGATAAACAGTATGTAGTATATGTTATTTATATGCGCCACTTGGGTACACAGAGCTGTTACATTAAACAATACAGATTATACAGTATGTATGTATATGTTTATTATAGCGCCACTGGGGGAAACCAGAGCTTGTACATTATACAATTACAGATTTACAGTATGTATGTATATGTTTATTTATAACGCCACTGGGACAGGCAGCGCTGTACATTATTAACAATCAGATTAACAGTATGTACGTATATGTTTATTTGATATAGCGCCACTTGGGGACACAGCGCTGTACATTAAACAATACAGATTATACAGTATGTGTATATGTTATTTATATAGCGCCACTTGGATACACAGCAGCTGGTACATTATAACAATACAGATTATACGTGATGTATGTATGTATTATTTATATATCGCCACTTGGGTACACAGCCCTTATACCTTATAACAATACAGATTATACAGTATGTATGTAATATTTATATAGCCACACTTGGGGACACAGCGCTGTACATTAACAATACAGATTATACAGTATGTACGTATATGTTTATTTATATAGCGCCACTTGGGTACACAGCGGATGTACATTATGAAATACAGATTATACAGTATGTATGTATAGTTTATTTATATAGCGCCACTTGGGGACGCAGCGCTGTGCATCTATAACAATACAGATTATACAGTAGTATGTATATGTTATTTATATAGCGCCACTGGGAGGCGCTGTACATTATAACAATACAGATTAACAGTAGTTGTATATGTTTATTTATATAGCGCACTTGGGTACACACGCTGTACATTATAACAATACAGATAAACATTATGTATGTATATGTTTATTTATATAGCCACTTGGGGACACAGCGCTGACATATAACAATACAGATTATACAAGTAGTATATAGATGTTTTTTATATAGCGCCACTTGGGAGCAGCGCTGTAACATATAAACAATACAGATTATACAGTATGTAGTATATGTTTATTTATAGCGCCACTTGGGTACACAGCGCTGTACATTATAACATACAGATTATACAGTATGTATGTATATGTTATTATATAGAGCCACTTGGGTACCAGCGCTGTACATTATAACAATACAGATTATTCAGTATGTATGTATGTTTATTTATATAGCGCCACTTGGGTACACAGCAGGGCGCACTGTACATATAACAATACAGATTAACAGTATGTGTATGTTTATTTATATAGCGCCACTTGGTACACAGTCACTGTACATTATAACAATACAGATTATTAAGTATGTATGTATATGTTTATTTATATAGCACCACTTGGGGAACGCAGCATGTACATTATAACAATACAGATTATACAGTATTGATGTATATGTTTATTTAATAGCGCCACTGGGTACACAAGCGCTGTACATTATACAATACAGATAACAGTATGTATGTATAGTGTTTTATTATAGCGCCACTTGGGTACCAGCGCTGTACATTATAACAATACAGATTATACAGTTATGTAGTATTGTTTATTTATAGCGCCAGTGGTACACAGCGCTGTACATTATGACAATACAGTTATCAGTATGTATGTATATGTTTATTTATAGAGCCCACTTGGGACGCAGCGCTGTACATTAACAATACAGATTTATCAGTATGTATGTATATGTTTATTTATATAGCGCCACTTGGGGACCAGATGTACATTTAACAATTACAGATTATACAGTATGATGTATATGTTTATTATATAGCCCCACTGGGACACGCAGCGCTGTACATTATAACAATAAGATTATACAGTATGTATAGTTGTTTTATTTATATAGCGGCACTTGGGTACACAGCGCTGTACATTATAACAATAAAGATATACAGTAGTGTATGTAATGTTATTATATAGCGTCTTGGGTACACAGCGCTGTACATTATAACAATACAGATTATACAGATGTAGTTGATGTGTTATTTATATAGCGCCACTTGGAAACAGCGTGTACATTATAACAATACAGATTATACAGTATGTACGATATGTTTATTTATATAGCGCCACTTGGGGTACACAGCTGCTGTACATTATAACAATACAGATTATACGTAGTATGTATATGTTTATTATAGCGCGCCTTGGGACACAGCGCGTACATTATAACAATACAGATTATACAGGTGTATGTATATGTTTATTTATATAGCCCACTTGGGTACACAGCGCTGTACATTATAACAATACAGATTATACAGTATGTATGGATATGTTTATTTATATAGCGCACTTGGGTACCAGCGCTGTACATTATAACAATACAGATTATACAGTATGTAGTATATGTTTATTTATATAGCGCCACTTGGGGACACAGCGCTGTACATTATAACAATACAAATATACAGTATGTATGTATATGTTTATTTATATAGCACATGGGTACACAGCGCTGTACATTATAAAATACAGATATACAGTAGTATGTATATGTTATTATATAGCGCCACTAGGGGACACAGCGCTGTACATTATAACAATACAGATTAACAGTATGTATGTATATGTTTATTTACATAGCGCCACTTGGGACACAGCGCTGTACATTATAACAATACAGATTATACAGTATGTATGTATATGTTATTTATATAGCGCCAACTTGGGGACACAGCGCTGTACATTATAACAATACAGATTATACAGTATGTAAGTATATGTTTATTTATATAGCGCCACTTGGGGACACAGCGCTGTACATTGTAACATATACAGATTATACAGTATGTATGTATATGTTATTTATATAGGCACTTGGGGGACACAGCGTAGTACATTATAACAATACAGATTATACAGTATGTAGTATATGTTATTATATAGCCCACTGGGTCACAGCGATGTACATATAACAATACAGATTATACAGTATGATATATGTTTATTATATAGCGCCACTTGGGACACAGCGTGTACATTAACAATACAGATTATACAGTATGTATGTATATGTTATTTATTATAGGCACTTGGGTACACAGCGCTGTACATTATAACAATACAGATTATACAGTATGTATGTATATGTTTATTTATATAGCGCCACTTGGGTACACAGCCTGTACATTATAACAATACAGATTATACAGTATGTTACATATATGTTATTTATATAGCGCACTTGGGGACACAGCGATGTACATTATAACAATACAGATTATACAGTATGTACGTATATGTTTATTTATATAGCGTCCACTTGGGACACAGGCCTGTACATTATAACAATACAGATTATACAGATGTTGTATATGTTTATTTATATAGCGCCAATTGGGGACACAGCGCTGATACATTATAACAATACAGATTATACAGTAGTATGTATTGTTATTTATATAGCGCCACTTGGGTACACACGTGTACATTATAACAATACAGATTATACAGTATGTATGTATATGTTTATTTATATAGCGCCACTTGGGACACAGCGCTGTAACATCTTTATAAACACAATACAGATTATACAGTATGTATGTATATGTTTATTTATATAGCGCCACTTGGGTACACAGCGCTATACATTATAACAATACAGATTATACAGTATGTATGTATATGTTTATTTATATAGCGCCACTTGGGGACACAGCGCTGTACATTATAACAATGCAGATTATACAGTATGTACGTATATGTTTATTTATATAGCGCCACTTGGGGACACAGCGCTGTACATTATAACAATACAGATTATACAGTATGTATGTATATGTTTATTTATATAGCGCCACTTGGGGACACAGCGCTGTACATTATAACAATACAGATTATACAGTATGTACGTATATGTTTATTTATATAGCGCCACTTGGGTACACAGCGCTGTACATTATAACAATACAGATTATACAGTATGTATATGTTTATTTATATAGCGCCACTTGGGTACGCAGTGCTGTACATTATAACAATACAGATTATACAGTATGTATGTATATGTTTATTTATATAGCGCCACTTGGGTACGCAGTGCTGTACATTATAACAATACAGATTATACAGTATGTATATGTATCTGTACATGATAAAATACAGAGTATTATAACTATAGAGATTCTCTATTTCCAGGTGACATTTTGCTCAGAACCTGAGCGATAATCTATCGGGATGAAGTTCTGTCTCTTACTGATCTTTCTGGTTACGGCTCAAGTTTTCTCCGGAGAAGTTTCCATTCGGCACAATGAGTGTACAATGTCCGACCTGTTATCCCTCATAGCAGAAGTCAAATCCCTGTGTAAGAACTTTAACCAACCCAGCGATATCTCCAGGCAGGAGCAAGTTCTCCTACCTCCAGTTCTGCTTTATTTATAAAGTTATTAGGACATTTACTATCCGTCTCCCTGGTTGAGTTCAATGAAAATTGTTACCAATATTGTAAACGGACAATTACAAGGCCGTATTTCTAAACAATCGATAAAGCTCCATTAACTGTTATTTGACTGCAATTGTACAATTTCCATCACTGCCGTAGAACTGTTAGCCAGATTGTCTTGGTAAGTACAATGACGATTAATGATCACAATGGTGATTATACGATCGCACATACGATACCATCGCGGTAATTTAATATATTGTACGCACGAACGTCCATAAACGCACAACCAATATTTACGATTGTCAAGCGGATTATAAAATACAGATCTACTTAAAGTCTTTTCTATTGGACATTAACAGGGAACTTCCGATTAGCTACCTCCCCGGGAATTTATTAGAAATAACTTATATGTCTTTCTAGGGAGTTTTTGATGGACAGAAGGGGAGGTTCTGTAAGTATTATTGCCCTTTTATCATTTTTCTTCCTCTGACACTTTTATAAACAATATTTAATTTGTAACAATTTTGTTTAACTTTTAACTCAGCCAGGGAGAGTGACATTTGCAAGAACTGCAAAACAGAAGGTAGGGATACTATCTCCTACCTCTTATAGAACTATAGGGGATATAGTTACCCTTTAAGTTCTCTGACATATCTTGAACCCAGATTGACTGATCTAACACCAGCACACTGATTGGTATAGCACCATGATTGGTCTAGAACCAGCACATTGATTGGTCTAGCAACATGATTGGTCTAGAACCTAGATTGATCTAACACCAGCAAACTGATTGGTCTAGCACCATGATTGGTATAAAACCAGCACACTGATTGGCCTAGCACCATGATTGGTCTAGAACCTAGATTGATCTAACACCAGCACACTGATTGGCCTAGCACCATGATTGGTCTAGAACCCTGCTTTATTGCCAGGTAAAGTGTAAAAATGTGCCTGTATTTCTCCATAGAGCTCAGAAAGAGATATACGTTATTACTAATAAATTCCTGGGGAAGTAGCCAATCAGAAGTTCCCTGATTGCATACAATATCACGCAATATTAAATTACCGCGATGGTATCGTTTGTGCGATCGTACAATTACCATTGTGATCATTAATCGTCATTGTACTTACTTAGATTTTCATACTTTTCCTTTCAGTGATTTCTTCCTGATTATTATGATTTGATCATTTTGTTTCAGCTTCCACTGTCCTGGAGTATGGCAAGATTTCCTGCATTGACGTTAACCAGAGGGGTGCATATGCCTCCTGTTCCGCAGGTACATTGGGGAGGGGGTTGGGGGGGGTTACTGCCGTGAGGTTTTTATTGAACTATTAAATGTCAAATGGAACTGAATTGGTAACAGAACTGAGCAATGGAATTGATTCTTTACATATTATCCACCAAGTGTTTATGTACACGTGGGAAGTTTAAACGTTTGCATGTTACATACGTGGACAGTTTATAAATTGCTATGTTACATTACGTGGACAGTTTATACATTGCTATGTTACATTATGTGGACAGTTTATACATTGCTATGTTACATTACGTGGACAGTTTATACATTGCTATGTAATTACGTGGACAGTTTATACATTGCTATGTTACATTACGTGGACAGTTTATACATTGCTATGTTACATTACGTGACACGTTTATACATTGCTATGTTACTTCTGCAGTTTACATTGCTATGTTACATTACGTGGACATGTTTATACATTGCTTGTTACACTACGTGGGCAGTTTATACTTGCTATGTCTTACAGTGGACGTTTATACATTGCTATGTTACATTACGTGGACAGTTTATACATTGCTATGTTACATTACGTGGACAGTTTATACATTGCTATGTTACATTACTTGACATTATTATACATGCTAGTTACTTACGTGACTTTATCATTGCTATGTTACATTACGTGGACACGTTTATACATGTTATGTTACATTACGTGGACAGTTTATACATTGCTATGTTACATTACGTGACAGTATTATACAATTGCTATGTTCCATTACGTGGACAGTTTATACATGTCTATGTTACATTACTTGGCAGTTTAACATTGCCTATGTACATACGTGGACAGTTTATACATTGGCTATGTACATTGGGCAGTTTTACATTCTGTGTTACTACTGACAGATTACATTTGCTATGTTACATTACGTGGACAGTTTATACATTGCTATTTACAGTCTGTTGTATTCAATTAGATTCAACTCGGACTTGAAATGTAGTTCTTGAAGACTTTGCTCAGTCATACCGACTGGCTTTCTCAATTCAGAATGACTTGTACAAGAATCTGTGGCAATTATTTACCCTGGAAAATCCCAATTAGCATATCACAGCCAGTTGTTAAGGGCGTGATTGGATAGTGCTAAGAGGTGTTATAGGAACGCCCAGAGTAGGTGTTTAAAACAGCATTGTACATGGCAGACAGTTGGTGTCGAACCCCCCACCCCTCTATTTAGGGCTTGTTTCTTTTTTCACATAAAGGCCTCCTTACACACTCTCTTGAACCAGTCACGTTCCTTCGCCAGTATGTTAACATTACAATCTTCAAAGGTATGTCTTTATCCTAAGATCAGATACACGGCTGAGTCCTGACCCGGGAATTGGCTCTTCGCTGGGCCATACGTTTGATGCAGTTGCTGTTGTCCCCTTCCCCCACAATCAGAGCATTCTTCACTGCACTGCACACACGCATATAGATGTCGCTTTTCTTGTGTTTTGTATTGGGTCTTTTTGGATGTACCAATTGCTGCTCAGTGTGTTGTCGGTTTAAAAGCAGACAGGGATACGATGTTTTTTGAAAATTCTTCTTAATTTTCTCGAGACCCCTGCTACATATGGGATGACCCATGTTTCTTACCTCCTGTCTTGCTTTTCCCCTTCACTGTTGGTATTCGTGTTCTTTTCTTTCCTTCTACTTCTTTGACAAAGGCCCAGTCTGAGATATCCACAAGTTTTAAGGGCTCCTCTGAGATGTTTAATTTCTTTAGTACCTTCCTCTGTGCTATGGGGATGTTCTCGCTGTGTTGCAGGGTTTGATGACACCCCAGCTTGTGATCTAAAGGGTGGTGGGAGTCAACATCAAATACTGATCTGTGTTGTTGGTTTTCTGTAAACCTCTACTTCCAGTTACCATTCTCCCTGACTTCTACCAAGCAGTCCAAAAAGCAGTTTGTTGTTTTGTACCTCTTCCCTTGTGAATTTGATGTTTTGGTCTATACCGCATTAATGTGTTCTGTGAAAGCTTTACTTCCTTCTGGTGGATTTTAACCCAGTGTCATCAACATATCTGACCAGATGGCTGGGTGCTATGCCCTTAAAGGTATTAAGCGCCTGTGTTTCTACCTCCTCCATGTAAAGGTTGCCACAATAGGTGAAACTGGAGATCCCATAGCACATCCATGTTTTGCTTATAGAACTTCCCTGTATTTGAAATAGGTGGTATTCAGGCACAAGTCCACAAGAACACAACTGTTCTGGGTTGAGATCAGTCTGCTGGTTGAGAAAGAGTGCTGTCTGGCGCCAGCCGTTTTCTCACCATGTCAACAGCCTCCTGGGGGTATACAAGTGAAGAGAGAAGTCACCATCATAGGACACAAGTTTCTTCTCTACAACCGAGTACTATATCTTCAATCTTGTTGGTGAAATCCGGAGAGTTCTGGATGTGATGCTTAGAATTCCCACCAAAGGTCCTAAGATGTTGGGGCTAGGTATTTTGCCACCTTGTATGTTAGCAGAGTTGATGCTGCTGACTATAGGGTCTTAGTGGGGCCCCTTCCTATGTATCTTGGGAGTCCATTATGCATGGATGTGCCTCACCAGGGTAGAGGCGATGATACATTGCTCGGGTCAATGGCTTTATCTTTTGAAGCTGTTGTGTAGAGTCTATGATCTTTTCTTGTAACGGCTGTGGGATCCCTTTTTAAAGCCTCATATGTGTTGTTATCGGCCAGGAGCATGGTCAACTTATCATGGTAGTATCTGAGGTGTTAGTACCACTGTGCATCTTCCTTTATCTGCCGGTAGAATGGTGTATATGGAATCTTTCTGTGAGGATGTTTTAAGGCTCTTCTTTCCTGTGTAGTCAGGTTAGATGAGGAGTTTTGCACTGGCTAGGCTGCAGATACCTTAAGGCGAAGTTGTTCTGCCTCACTCTGTGATACCTTATTACTGTGATAGAGGCTTCTGTGGCTGCTATCATATCCACCACAGGGATGGCTTAGGGGTGATGGCAAAATCAAACCCTTACCAAGGACTCCATTTCTGGCTGGGTCAGGGTCCCACAACTGTCTGCCATGTACAATGCGGTTTTAAAAACACCTTACTCTGGGCGTTCCTATAACACCTCTTAGCCCCTATCTTAATCACAACAATCCATTCACACTTAACACTGCTGTGATATGCTAATTGGATTTTCCAGGGTACATAATTGCCACAGATTCTTGTACAAGTCATTCTGAATTGAGAAAGCCAGTCGGATGACTAGCGAAACGTCTTCCAGACTACATTTCAAGTCATTTGATCTAATTGAATACAACAGATATACCATGACCTGGATGAATGAGAACCTTCACAAGCACATGCTATTTACAATACGTGGAAGTTTATACATTGCTATGTTACATTACGTGGACAGTTTAACATGCTATTGTTACATTACGTGGACAGTTTATACATTGCTATTTTTACATTCAGTGGACAGATTATACATTGCTATGTTACAATACGTGGACAGTTTATACATTGCTATGTTATACTTCGTGGACAGTTATACTTGCTGGTACATCTCTGGAAATTTATACATTGCTATGTTACATTCATGGACAGTTTATACATTGCTATGTTACATATGTGAACGTTTATACATCTGCTATGTTTACATTACGTGAAAGTTTTATACATTGCTATGTTACATTACGTGGACAGTTTATACAGGTATGTTAATCCTACGTGGACAGTTTAAACATTGCTATGTTACATTCATTGACAGTTTAACATTGCTATGTTACATTCGTGAACAGTTTATACATTGCTATGTTAACATTACGTGGACAGTTTATACATTGCTATGTTACATAGTGGGCAGTTTACCATTGTATGTTACATTACCGTACGTGGACAGTTTTAACATTGCTATGTTACATACTGTGGACAGTTTATACATTGCTATGTTACTTACGTGGACAGTTTATACATTGCTATGTTATATACGTGGACAGTTTATACATTGCTATGTTATATACGTGGACAGTTTATACATTGCTATGTTACATACGTGGACAGTTTATACATTGCTATGTTACAATACGCGGACAGTTATGCATTGCTATGTTATTACGTGGACAGTTTATACATTGCTATGTTACATACGTGGACAGTTTATACATGCTATGTTACATACGTGGACCGTTTATACATTGCTATGTTATATAAGTGGGCAGTTTATACATTGCTATGTTACATTACGTGGACAGTTTATACATTGCTATGTTACATACGTGGACAGTTTATACATTGCTATGTCACATACGTGGACAGTTTATACATTGCTATGTTACAGTCACGTGGACAGTTTAATACACTTGCCATGTTACATTCGTGGACAGATTATACATTGCTGTGTTACATACGTGGAAGTTTATACATGCTATGTTACATTTATGGACAGATTTATACATTGCTATGTTACATACGTGGACAGTTTATACATTGCTATGTTACATTCATGGACAGATTATACATTGCTATGTTACATACGTGGACAGTTTATACATTGCTATGTTACATTTATGGACAGATTATACATTACTATGTTACATACGTGGACGGTTTATACATTGCTATGTTACATACGTGGACGGTTTATACATTGCTATGTTACATACGTGGACAGTTTATACATTGCTATGTTACATTCGTGGACAGTTTATACATTGCTATGTTACATTCGTGGACAGATTATACATTGCTATGTTACATACGTGGACAGTTTATACATTGCTATGTTTATCTTACATTACGGCCATTTTACATTGCTATGTTACATTCGTGGACAGATATACATTGCTGTTTTACATTCGTGACAGTTTATACATTGCTATGTTACATTTATGGACAGTTATACATTGCTATGTTACATTACTGGACAGTTTTAACATGCTATGTTACATTAGTGGACAGATATACATTGCTATGTTACAGACAACGTGGACAGTTTATACTTGCTTGTTACATTCATGGACAGATTATACATTGCTATGTTACATACGTGGACAGTTTATACATTGGCTATTATGGGTAACATCCCCAGACACCTTACACTCAGTACATCCCTCACAGTGTACCCCTTACTGGCTACTCCCGGCATTACATGTGTTACATACAAAGACCCCTTACACTCAGTACATCCCTCACAGTTCTCCCCTTACTGGCTACTCCCGGCATTACATGTGTTACATACTCAGACCCCTTACACTCAGTGCATCCCTCACAGTTCTCCCCTTACTGGCTACTCCCGGCAGTACATGGGTTACATACCCAGACCCCTCACACTCAGTACATCTCTCACAGTGGTAGTCTGTGAAAGTTCTGTTCATGTAGTAGGAGACAGATCACTGCTTTCATCAGTTAAGAAAGGTTTGGTTGGCCTTTAAGTTTTGATCCCATTGTTAAAGTGGAACCGGATTTAGAGACTTTTTGTAGGGAAACTTTGTGGTTCTTTATAAATGATTGGGAAAGTTGAGATTGTTTATAGGAAATGTCATTTAGTGCAGGTATTTCCTGTAATCCTCCTCCCAGATGTAATACAACTCCCCTAGCCCAGCCCTGTATGTACATCACTGCCCCAGCCTGGTCCTATATAAACACCCCAGACAGGGGACTGGTAATTAGAACCATCAGGAGAGGTAAGTGATTCTGTGACAGACAAGGGGAGAAATATTACTGGGACTGATTATTATTATATAGATATGACATAATGGGGATCAACCTACAGTATAAAGGATAAAAAACCCAGAAATGTCTATAGTGTGTGTTTATGTGTGTATTGTGCTTTTGTGTATGTTTATATGTTACATATATGTGTTTAAAAATACATTACACAGAATACCTTAGAACTCAGATTTCCACTTATATATATATATATATATATATATATATATATACACACTGCAATGATGTGTAAAGGGCTAACACTGTAGAAAATGAATATTGGTGCTGCAGTCATCTATCAATGTGTGACTATATATACGGGGTTAATCTTTATCTATCAATGTGAATATATACGGGGTTAATCTTTATCTATCAATGTGACTATGTATGGGGTTAATCTTGTATCTATCAATGTGTGACTATATATGGGGTTAATCTTTATCTATCAATGTGTGACTATATGAATTGGGCGGATTAATCTTGTATCTATCTCAATGTGACTATGTATGGGGTTAAAATCTTTATTATCTATCATTGCTATATATGGGTGGTTAATCTTTATCCTATCATGTGAACTATTATGTGTTTAATCTTTATCTATCAATGTGACTATATTGGTGTTAATAAAATGCATGCTGGGTTATGTATCTTTAATGTGAATATATATGGGGTTAATCTTTATCTATCAATGTGACTATGGGGTTAATCTTTATCTATCAATGTGAATATATATGGGGTTAATCTTTATCTATCAATGTGACTATATATGGGGTTAATCTTTATCTATCAATGTGTGACTATATATGGGGTTAACCTTTATTTACAATGTGACGATATATGGGGTACCTTTAATCTATCATGTGACATATAATGGGGTTAACCTTATCTTACAATGTGACTATATCTGGGGTAATCTTTATCATCAATGTGACTATGTAAATGGGGTTAATCTTTATCTATCATGTGTGACTATGTTGGGGTAATCTTTTATCTATCAATTGGACTATATATGGGGTTATCTTTACTTCAATGTGACTATATATGGGGTTATCTTTATCTATCCATGTGACTATGGTAGGGGTTTATCTTTATCTATCAATGTGCCTATGTATGGGTTTCTTTATCTACAATTGTGACTATATATGGGGGGTTTAATCTTTTATCTATCAGTGTGACTATATAGGTGTTAATCTTTATATCTATCAATGTGGACTATATATTGGTGGTTAATCCTTTTCTATTAATAATTGAATATATATGGGGTTAACTTATCTATCAATGTGACTATGTGGTTTCATCTTTAATATCGAAATCAATGTTGAATATTATGGGTTAATCTTTATCTATCAAGTTGACTATAGATGGGGTTAATCTTTAATTATCAGTGACTATTGTAATGGGGTTTAATCTTTATCAATGTGACTAATATGGGGTTGAATCTTATCCTATCTTGTATCTATCAAAGTAAAGAGGGACAGTTGAGCAGTAGTGGAAAGTTGGAAGTAAAGAAGGAAAGTAAGCTTTACTAGGTTTTAACGAGAATAACATTAAACATATGTGGTATTTAAGGTACATACAACTTTTGAATGGGCTGAACTGTCATTTACACTGTAATTGCCAAATTCCTTTAGGCATTGGGAAATTACCCCCACCCTACATTAGTTGAATTCCCAGTAAAACCATACCCTGTTGGTACCAATGCAAAGATGAATATCATGTTACTCAAATCCAGATTGTTCTGGTTTCACCTCACCAAACAGCCAGACACTCTCTATCATGTTACCTGTAGCTGGTATGTTAACAATACGTACAGTCTAACATCTATACTACAACAGATACATCATACATAGTCTACAACTAACAGAAGTACCCCTTTAATCATACCATCTAAATCTAAATTCATAAAGTCTACACACATACAGTCTCATACATGTACACATGCAAGCCCCACTCACATACAGTCTAACTACATAAATCCTATTGCTATAGTCTACACACATACGTCTACCTCCTACATAAAGTCTTTGTACATAGCTCTACCTACATACAGTTACCACCATACCTTTCTACAAGTCGACCTACCTACATCCAGTTTTACCCAACCTACCTACAGTACGTACAGTTTATCAACCTACCTCCAGTCGAGCCCCATATAAAATTCAGTTGCTTCAAATGCTTACTAACAACGTCCAAATTTTGCAGAAAATAAATATCCTGGGGAATCTCCCTGAATACAAGATAATAAATTTCACTATTTTCGCTGTCTGAACAACTGAACTTAACCCTGTCCTTTCCCATTCCCACAATAACCCAGGGTGAGATTGAATTGTGCTTGTCTGTTTAATATATTATATGTATGACTATTTTATTATACAGTGACAACCTGGGTAACTCCCACGCTGTCTGTAAATGATAAATACAGATTATACATTATGTATGTATATGTTTATTTTAATATAGCGTCACTTGGGGACTCGCGTCTTACATTATAACAAGACGATATACAGTATGTATGCATATGTTTTTTTTAAGCGCTACTTGGGTGACGCAGGCGCGTACATTATAACAATCCAGAATTATACAGTAATGTACGTATATGTTTTATTTATATAGCGCCACTTGAGGGGACCAGCGCTGTAACATTATAACAATACAGATTATACAGTATGTATGTATATGTTTATTTATAAGCGCCACTTTGGACACAGCGCTTACCTTAATAACAGACAGATTATCAGTATGTCGTATAGTTTTATTAATAGCGTCACACTTGGGGACACGCGCTGTACATTATACCATACAATATACAGTATGTACGTATATGTTTATTTATATAGCGCCACTTGGGTACACAGCGCTGTATCTTCATAACAATACAGATATACGTATGGTATTTTATTGTTTATTTATATAGCCGCCACTTGGGGACGCAGCGCTGTCAATTATAACATACAGATTCAATACAGTATGTATGTATATGTTTATTTTTATAGCGGCAACTTGGGTACACAGGCCGCTGTACATTATAACAATACAGAATATACAGAGTATGTATATGTTTATATTTATATAGCGCCACTTTGGTACAACGCCTGTACATTATAACATACAGATTACGTATGTAATGTATAATTGTGTTATTTATAATAAGCGCACATTGGGGACGAGCACTGTACATTAATAACATACAGATTACTACAGTATGTTGTATATGTTGTATTTAATGCACGGCCACTTGGGACCGCACGCTGTACATTCCTATAACACATCCAGGATACAGTATGATGTATATGTTTTATTTATACTAGCGAAACTTGGGAACCAGCGCTGTAATTCATACATACAGAATTATACAGTATGTATTGTATATGTTTATTTATATAGCGCCACTTGGGTAGCACGCGCTGTACATTATAACAAGTAAGATTATACAGTTTATGGTTATATTTTATTTATATGCGTCCACTTGGGTACAACACCGCGGGTAACATTAAACAATACAGATTATACATATGATGTATAGTGTATTTATTATAAGCGCCACTTGTGGACGCAGAGCGCTGACATTATAACAATACAGATATACAGTCTGTATGTTATAGGTTTATTTATAGCGCAACTTGGGTACAGCAGCGCTGTTACATATAACATATACAGATTATCAGTATGGTATGTATATGTTCTATTTATATAGCGCCACTTGGGTGGTACACGACGACTGGAAATTAAACAATACAGATTATTACAGTATGTATGTATATGTTTATTTTATCGCGCCACTTGGGGACACGCGCTGTACATTATACAATACAGATTTATAAAGTATGTATGTATAGTTTTATTTATATAGCCACGTGGGGACACAGCGCTGACCTTCATAACAATACAGATTCATACAGTATGTAAGTATATGTTGTTATCTATAATCGCTAACTTTGGGACACAGTCGCTGGTACATTATAACAATAAGTTATAAAGTATGTAGTATATGTGTATATTATATAGCGCTCACTGGGGCCAGCGTGTATACATTATAACAATAAGATTGAACAGTTTGTTGATGATGTTATTTATATATGCCATTGGGGTAACAGCGCTGACCATTATAACAAACCAGATTAAACAGTATGTATGTATATGTTTATTTATATATCGCCACTTCGGGAAACACCGCGGCGGTCCATTATAAACAATACAGATTATACAGTATGTCTGTTAGTTATTTATATGCGCTACTTGGGGCCCAGCGCTGTAACTTATAACCAAACAATGAATACAGTAGTATGTATGTTTTTTATTTATATAGCGCCACTTGGAACACAGCGCTGATATTATAACATACAGATAAATAGTATGTATGTTATATTTATATAGCGCTACTTGGGGCTACAGACAGCGCTGTACATATAACAATACAGCCTTATACATATTATTTATATGTTTTTTTATATAGCCCACTTGGGGAGGCAGCGCTGTACATTATAACAATACAGATTATACAGTATTTATGTATAATGTAATATATAAGCACCCTTGGGGACCCACCGCTGGTCCATTATACCAACAACAATTATACAGTATGTATGTAAATATGTTTTATTTATATAAGCGTCACTTGGGGACAACAGCGCGCTGTTACATGTATAACAATAAAAACAGATTTTATAACCAGTCAAACCCAAAATGTATGTTTATAAAGTGTTTTTTTTTTGTTTTATTTATATAGGCGCCACTTTGGGGGACAACAAGCGCTTTGGGTTACATGTAAATTACATCGAAATTACATTAAAATAACAGTAACATGGCATGTTATAACTGTTTTATATAAGCGGCCCACTTGGGGGACGGCAGGCGCGTACAAATTAATAACAAATACAGATTTTATGCCAGTAAATGTCATGTTTATAGCAAGGCACCCACCCTTGGGGAAACACAAGCCCGCTGGTCATTATAACACCACCAAAAATTTAATTACATAAAATGGTTTAAAAGGTAATATGGTTTTTTATTTTTTATATACAGTCACTTTGGGGAACCAACACAGCGCTGTAACATAATAACCAAATACGAATTAAAATCAGTTAAAAAAAATCGGTTAAACGTATATTTTTTTTTATTTATCTCGTCGACGCCCACTTGTGGGGACACAAGCCCGCCTGTAAAAAACAAATATAACAAACTACAGAAATTTCTAACCAAGTCCATGCCCAAATTATATGTTTTTTTTATTATAAGCGCCCAACTTTGGGGGCACGCAGCCTGTCAAAACACATTTATCAACAATACATATTTTTACAGTACATGTTAATTGTTATCTGTTGTTATTTTCTATATAGCGCCCACTTTGGTTTTACACAGCGCTTGGGTACCATTTATAAGACAATTACCGGATTTTTCTAAGTTAATGGGTGAAATTAATATGTTTTTATTTATTATAAGCGCTAACAACTTGGGGGAACTCGCCCAACTTGTTAAACCATTATAACAACATACGATTTATAACATTAAAGAAATGTTGATGTTATAACATGTTTATTATGCGCCAACTTTGGGGAGTTACACATTTGGCCCCTGTAATCATTTAACAATTACAAAGAATTATACAGTACCAAATTTAATGAGTATATTGTTTTTTTATTGTTATCTAAAAAGGCCACTTGGGGACCGCCAGCCTGTACCATTAATAACAATACAGATTTATAACCGTTATGTCAAAATGGTATATGTTTTTTTTTTTTTATTTAATAATAAGCGCCACTTGGGGACCCGCCAGCGGGCGGCTGGTTAACATTATAACATACAGTTCTACGTATGTATGTTTTATAATGTTGTTATTTATAATAGCTGCCAACTTGGGGACGCAGCCGCTGTACAATTATAACAAATACCAGAACATTTACCAGTAATGTTTCAATGTATATGTTTAGGGGGTTATATAGCCGCCACTTTTGGGTGACACTAACACAAACCCGCGCCTGTACCTTAAATTACCACAAGAAAGATTTTCTATGCAGTCACTGTAATGGGGTCATAAATGTTTTTATTTAAGTATAAGCTCCCCTTGGGTGTAACGCACGGCCGCTGGTAACATTTATAACAATCAGATTTATAAAGTATGTTATGTAATTTGTTTTTATTTAATAAATGCCTACTTGGGGGACCACAGCCGCTTTACATTATAACAATAACCAGATTAATACAGTAAATTGGTTACAATGTAAAAAATATGTTTGTTTTTGTAATTTAATATGAGACTAATGGCGCTAACCTTGGGTTTAACACCGAACGGTACATTAAACAAACAGATTATAAAGTAATGTATGTCATAATGTTTTTTTATTTTTTTATAAATTAGCCCGCGTTCCACTTTAGGGGGCCGCAGTCGCTGTTACCACTTCCCCCCCTCCCCCGCTTTCTACCCGTTCTGTCTGATCTCCCGTGTTTTTCCTTTTTCTCTCGTGGGCCCCTCTTGGCGGGTCCCCCCCGCGCTTGTCCCTGTCTCTCAACCATCCCGCCTTTTTCATCACCCGTCCACACCACCTGTCTGTCTTCCTGTTTTAAACTCTTTTTATTTATATTAATTCGCACAACTTTTGGGGACACCCACCGCGCGTCACAATTATACACAATGAAACAGATTTTTTATACAGTATGGTTTATGTTTAAATGTTTTAATTTATATCTCCTGCTAACTTGGGGGAACAACACCAGCTTGTAAAAAAACCATTAATACAAATACAAATTTAATAAACAGTAACATGTTATTTATTGTTTTATTTTATATAGCCCGCCCCACTTTTTGGGGAACACAGCAAACAGCGCTGAATATTATAACATTACAGCATTCACATAGTATGTGTATATGTTAATATAGCGCTTACTTTGGGCCCCAACCAAAAACAAACAGCGCTGTTGACAAAATTAAAGAACAATTACAAGCTTATACAATAATTAATGTCAATAAATGGTTTTTTAATTTTATAATAAGCCGCCCACTTTTGGGGAGGCCAGCCGGCTGTAAAAAAAAACAAATTAATCACAATAACGATTTAAGACAGTATGGTTAATGTTAAATCAAGTGTATATATACGCCACACGCCACCACCTTTTGGGGGGGACCATGCAGCGCTGCACATTATAAACAACCACAAATTCAATAACAGTATGTCTGTAATATGTTTTTTTTGTTTTATATAGCCCGTCACTTTTGGGGGACACAAGCCCCCGCTGTTACCAAAAAACCATTATAAACACTACAAGGATTATTACAGTAAATGTAATGTCAAATTGTTTTTTTTTTATTTTTAATATAGCGGCCCCAACTTGGGGACACAGCGCTGGTATAACAATTATAACCAATACAGATTAAACAGTAAAAAAATTCCCACTGTAATATGTTTTTATAATAGTCCCGCCACTTGGGGGGCCCGCAAGCGCTTGTAAACATTATCAACAATAACAAGAAAAATTTATACAGTCAAATGTCTGTAAAGCAGGCAACCAACTTTGGGGACCACAGCGCTTTTGTACAATTATAAAACAAACCAACACAAATTATACATATGTAATGGTAAAATTTTATTTATATAGCGTCACTTTGGGGGGCACAGCCAGCCCGGCTGGTACATTAAATTAACAATTACAGATTTATACAGTTTTCAATGTTACTTTATCAAATTGTTTTTTTTTACTTTTAATAATATCGCCAACTTGGGGACAACAGAGCTTGTACACATTAATCACAAATACGAAATTATACAGTAAAATACAATTACGTGACAGTTTATACATTGCTATGTTCACATTACGTGGACAGTTTATACATCTATGTTACATTACTTGGTAGTTTAACATTGCTATGTTGACATTACGTGGGACAGTTTATACATTGGCTATGTGACATACGCTGGGCAGTTTATACTTGCTGTGGTTACATACGTGACAGATTCACATTTGCTATGTTACATTACGTGGACAGTTTATACATTGCTATTTACATCTGTTGTATTCAATTAGATCAGCTCTGGACTTGAAATGTAGTTCTTGAAGACTTTTCTCAGTCATCCGACTGGCTTTCTCAATTCAGAATGACTTGTACAAGAATCTGTGGCAATTATTTACCCTGGAAAATCCCAATTAGCATATCACAGCCAGTTGTTAAGGGCGTGATTGGATAGTGCTAGAGGTGTTATAGGACGCCCAGAGTAGGTGTTTAAAACAGCATTGTACATGGCAGACAGTTGGTGTCGAACCCCCCCCCCTCTATTTAGGCTTGTTTTCTTTATTTCAACATAAAGGGCCTCCTTACACACTCTCTTGAACCATTCACGTTCCTTCGCCAGTATGTTAACATTACAATCTTCAAAGGTATGTCTTTATCCTAAGATCAGATACACGCTGAGTCTCTGACCCGGGAATTGGCTCTTCTGCTGGGCCATACGTTTGATGCAGTTGCTGTTGGTCCTTCCCCCACAATCAGAGCATTCTTCACTGCACTGCACCAGCATATAGATGTCGCTTTTCTTGTGTTTTGTATTGGGTCTTTTGGATGTACCAATTGCTGCTCAGTGTGTTGTTCGGTTTAAAAGCAGACAGGGATACGATGTTTTTTGAAAATTCTTCTTAATTTTCTCGAGACCCCTGCTACATATGGGATGACCCATGTTTCTTCCTCCTGTCTGCTTTTCCCCTTCACTGTTGGTATTCGTGTTCTTTTCTTTCCTTCTACTTCTTTGACAAAGGCCCAGTCTGGATATCCACAAGTTTTAAGGGCTCCTCTGAGATGTTTAATTTCTTTAGTTAGCCTTCCTCTGTGCTATGGGGATGTTCTCGCTGTGTTGCAGGGTTCTGATGACACCCCAGCTTGTGATCTAAAGGGTGGTGGGAGTCAACCATCAAATACTGATCTGTGTTTGTTGGTTTTCTGTAAACCTCTACTTCCAGTTTACCATTCTCCCTGACTTCTACCAAGCAGTCCAAGAAAGCCAGTTTGTTGTTTTGTACCTCTTCCCTTGTGAATTTGATGTTTTGGTCTATACCGCTTAATGTGTTCTGTGAAAGCTTGTACTTCCTTCTGGTGGATTTTAACCCAGGTGTCATCAACATATCTGACCAGTGGCTGGGTGCTATGCCCTTAAAGGTATTAAGCGCCTGTGTTTCTACCTCCTCCATGTAAAGGTTGGCCACATAGGTGAAACTGGAGATCCCATAGCACATCCATGTTTTGCTTATAGAACTTCTCCCTGTATTTGAAATAGGTGGTATTCAGGCACAAGTCCACAAGAACACAACCTGTTTCTGGGTTTGAGATCAGTCTGCTGGTTAGAAGAGTGCTGTCTGGTGGCCACGCCGTTTTCTCACCATGTCAACAGCCTCCTGGTGGTATACAAGTGAAGAGAGAAGTCACCATCATAGGACACCATAGTTTCTTCTCACAACCGAGTACTATATCTTCAATCTTGTTGGTGAATCCGAGAGTTCTGGATGGTGATGCTTAGAAATTCCCACCAAAGGTCCTAAGATGTTGGCTAGGTATTTTGCCACCTTGTATGTTAGCAGAGTTGATGCTGCTGACTATAGGGGTCTTAGTGGGGCCCCTTCCTTATGTATCTTTGGGAGTCCATTATGCATGGATGTGCCTCACCAGGGTAGAGGCGATGATACATTGCTCGGTCAATGGCTTTAATCTTTTGAAGCTGTTGTGTAGAGTCTATGATCTTTTCTTGTAACGGCTGGGGATCCCTTTTTAAAGCCTCATATGTGTTGTTATCGGCCAGGAGCATGGTCAACTTATCATGGTAGTGTCTGAGGTGTTTAGTACCACTGTGCATCTTCCTTTATCTGCCGGTAGAATGGTGATCCTGGAATCTTTCTGTGAGGATGTTTTTTTAAGGCTCTTCTTTCCTGTGTAGTCAGGTTAGATGAGGAGTTTTAGCACTGGCTAAGGCTGCAGATACCTTAAGGCGAAAGTTGTTCTGCCTCACTCTGTGATACCTTATTACTGTGGATAGAGGCTTCTGTGGCTGCTATATATCCACCACAGGGATGGCTTTAGGGGTGATGGCAAAAGTAAGCCCTTACCAAGGACTTCCATTTCTTCGGCTGGGTCAGGGTCCACACAACTGTCTGCCATGTACAATGCGTTTTAACACCTTACTCTGGGCGTTCCTATAACACCTCTTAGCCCCTATCTCTAATCACAAACAATCCATCACACCTTAACACTGCTGTGATATGCTAATTGGGATTTTCCAGGGTACATAATTGCCACAGATTCTTGTACAAGTCATTCTGAATTGAGAAAGCCAGTCGGATGACTAGCGAAACGTCTTCAGAACTACATTTCAAGTCCAGTTGATCTAATTGAATACAACAGATATACCATGACCTGGATGAATGAGAACCTTCACAAGCACATTGCTATTTACATACGTGGACAGTTTATACATTGCTATGTTACATTACGTGGACAGTTTATACATTGCTATGTTACATTACGTGGACAGTTTATACATTGCTATTTTACATTCAGTGGAC
The DNA here is from genome assembly GCA_019447015.1 of Hymenochirus boettgeri. NCBI lineage: Eukaryota > Metazoa > Chordata > Amphibia > Anura > Pipidae > Hymenochirus > Hymenochirus boettgeri. The sequence goes on from JAACNH010000394.1 coordinate 189,162, forward strand.
AGATTATACATTGCTATGTTACATACGTGGACAGTTTATACATTGCTATGTTATACTTCGTGGACGTTATACATTGCTGGTACATCTGGAAATTTATACATTGCTTGTTACATTCATGGACAGTTTATAACATTGCTCTGTTACTATGTGACACGTTTATACATGCTATGTTTACATTACGTGAACAGTTTTATACATTGCTATGTTACATTACGTGGACAGTTTATACATTGGTATGTTACATACCGTACGTGGACAGTTTAAACATTGCTATGTTACATTCATGGACAGTTTAAACATTGCTATGTTACATTCGTGAACAGTTTATACATTGCTATGTTAACATTACGTGGACAGTTTATACATTGCTATGTTACATTACGTGGACAGTTTTACCATTGGTATGTTACATACCGTACGTGGACAGTTTAAACATTGCTATGTTACATATGTGGACAGTTTATACATTGCTATGTTACATTACGTGGACAGTTTATACATTGCTATGTTATATACGTGGACAGTTTATACATTGCTATGTTATATACGTGGACAGTTTATACATTGCTATGTTACATACGTGGACAGTTTATACATTGCTAGTTACATACGGGACATTATGCATTGCTATGTTATTACGTGGACAGTTTACATTGCTATGTTACATACGTGGACGTTTATACATTGCTATGTTACATACGTGGACCGTTATACATTGCTATGTTATTAAGTGGGCAGTTTAGTAACATTGCTATGTTACAAAATTACGTGGACAGTTTATACACATTGCTATGTTACATACGTGACAGTTTATACATTGCTATGTCACAATACGTGGGCGATTATACATTGCTTATGTTACATTACGTGGACAGTTTAATACATTGCATGTTACAATTCGTGGACAGATTATAACATTGCTGTGTTACATACGTGGACAGTTTATACATGCTATGTTACATTTATGGACGATTATACATTGCTATGTTACATACGTGGACAGTTTTAACATGCTATGTTACATTATAGACAGATTATACATTGCTATGTTACAGACGTGGACAGTTTTACATTGCTATGTTACATTCATGGACAGATTACATTGCTATGTTACATACGTGGACAGTTTATACATTGCTATGTTTATATAAGTGGGCAGTTTAACATTCTATGTTTCATTACGTGCAGTTTATACATTGCTAGTACATACGTGGACAGATTATACATTGCTATGTCACATACGTGGACAGATTATAATTGTTATGTACATTACGTGGACAGTTTATACATTGCTATGTTCCATCGTGGACAGATTATACATTGCTGTGTTACCTACGTGGACAGTTTATACATTGCTATGTTACATTTACTGGACAGATTATACATTCTATGTTACATCGTGGACAGTTTATACATTGCTATGTTACATTTATGGACAGATATACATTGCATGTTACATACTTGGACATTTTTACATTGCTATGTTACATTATGGACAGATTATCCATTGCTATGTTACATACGTGGACAGTTTATACATTGCTATGTTCCTATGGACAGATATACATGCTGTACAACGTGGACGTTTATACATTGCTAGTTACATTCGTGGACAGTTTTTAACATTGCTTGACATCGTGGACAGTTTTATACATTGCTATGTTACAGATTCATGGACAGTATTACATTGCTATGTTACTCGTGGACAGTTTTATACATTGCTATGTACTTATGGACAGATTATACATTACTATGTACATACGTGGACAGTTTATACATTGCTATGTTACTATGTGGACATGTTAAACATACATTAAATACGAGGACATGACCATTAATCCCCCTTTCCTCTCTGTTCAGGTAAATATTATAGTGATTTAATGGTTTAATGTGTATTTTTAATTTACTTTCAGCTTCTTTGGACGGCCTGTTCTTGTGGGATGGGCTGTGCTCGTGGGATATCAGTCTCAGACTACATGTCACTGTCGTGTAATACATGGACTGGACCACGGCTCGTTGCTGCAAATTACCACCAAACTGTGACCTAATGGGCACAGTAACCCTCGCTTCTCCCACGACAGGGAACGTTACAGCCCTGAAGAATTCCCCACTCCCTATTTTCCATCTGCTGTCTGTAATAACGTGGGGGGCGCTGTCGCTCAGTGGGGTGGCGACGAGACTCAATTAACCAAATAAACCTTATGAAATTTACTAAGTGTTAATGACTGATCTTTATACCCACAATACACAGGAATTCCCACTGTACAGATGGGAGATCTCAATACACAGCAACATATTATTATTTAATAAAAAACACTATCCAGAACCTTCATAAAGGGACATTCTCACCCCTGGAACCTGTTTTTGTAAAACCAGCTCTTAACAAATACATTGTTTGTAATAAAAACATTGCAATGGTCAGAATTACAAATACACATTCCTGGCCCATCTCCCAATTCTCTACAGGGAGGGACATTCAGGAGAAAACACATTAACAGTCACTGTCGCCCCCTACAGGCTGTCTCCTTGTACTGCACTTACTTGGGCATATTTATAAATAACCATATTGCGCCTTTAACGATCATTGCTGCCATCGTAGATTTCACGAACGCCCATACAATACCATTGCGGTATTTTGCTACCGTATGGTATTTTTCCAACAAGCCTTTACCGGCGTGATCATAACCTTTATGGTAACCCGTGGTATGGCAAGTTTTACATATGCCCCATACTAACATAATATTGAAAGGGGCATCTCCACCCTGAATGAAAACATCTTGTATATTGTAGCCCCCCCTAACCACCAAGTTAGATTTGTAACAAAATGCAGCAGAAATGTACCTTACTTTGTTCCATAGGCTGTCTGCTTTGGCCCTCGGCTTCCGGAAGATGCAGCCAATCACAGATGCGGCTGCCGGCTATGAAGTATATTTCTGCTGCTTTATTTACTAATATGACTTTGCGTTTGAGGGTGGGCTGGGTACCCTACACTATGGAAATGTAATGTAATTTAAAGGTAGGGGTTGAGGCAGCCATATAGGGATCTGGAGGGTGGGAGAGAGGGGGGAAGGGCTCTTATAGCACAGGTCAACAGTCCTCAGGGAGGACAGAGAAGAAGGCAGATCATTTTCACACACAGACAGGCTTCTACTTTCAGTTTTACTGGACTTTGGACAGACTCTGCAGGAGAACCATAAGGAGCAAAGATTTAAGGTAAGGATGTATTAAACTACACAGTGAAGCAGTCAATGGGGCAAATTTCAGTTTTTAGGGTTGGACAGCATGCCCTTCAAAGACATCCTTCCAGCTAGGCCAACCTTTATACCCTACCCATAATGTCGTATAACAGTTACATTAACATAGTATTGGAGGTTGTATAAAGACTACGTCAGTCTAGTCCACCTTTATACCCTACCATAATGTCTGTATAACAGTTACATAGTAACATAGTATTGAGAGTTGTATAAAGACATACGTCCATCTAGTCCAACCTTTATACCCTACCCATAATGTCTGTATAACAGTTACATAGTACATATATTGGAGGTTTATAAACATACTGTCCATCTAGTCCAACCTTTATACCTCTCCCATATGTCTGTATAACAGTTTCCAGTAACATAGTATTGGAGGTTGTATAAAGACCTACGTCCATCTAGTCCAACCTTTATACCCTACCCATATGTCTGTATAACATTTACATAGTAACATAGTATTGGAGGTGGTATAAAGACATACGTCCATCTAGTCCAACCTTTTTAACCCACCCATATGTCTGTATAAACGTTAATAGTAACACAGTATTGGAGGTTTGTATAAGACATACGTCCATCTAGTCCAACCTTTATACCCTACCCATAAGTCTTTAACAGTTACATAGTAACTAGTATTGGAGGTTGTATAAGACATACTCCATCTAGTCCAACCTTTATACCCTACCCATATGTCTGTATAACAGTTACATAGTAACATAGTATTGGAGGTTGTATAAAGACAATACGTCCATCTAGTCCAACCTTATACCCTACCCATAATGTCTATCTAACAGTTACATAGTATTGGAGGTTGTATAAGACATACGTCCATCTATTCAACTTTTATATACCCTACCCATAATGTCTATCTAACAGTTACACAGTATGGAGGTTGTATAAAGACATACCATCTAGTCCAACCTTTATACCCTACCCATAATGTCTATCTAACGTTACACAGTATTGGAGTGTTGTATAAGACATACGTCCATCTAGTCCAACTTTTATCCCCTACCCTAATGTCTGTATAACATTTACATAGTAACTAGTATTGGAGGTTTTATAAAGACATCGTCCATCTAGTCCAACCTTTATACCCTACTACCCATAATGTCGTATAACAGTTCTGTAACATAGTATTGGAGGTTGTATAAAGACATACGTCCATCTAGTCCAACCTTTAACCTAACCCATAATGTCCTATCTAACAGTTACATAGTACATAGTATTGGAGGTTGTATAAGACATACATCCACTAGCCACCCTTTATACCCTACCCATAATGTCTGTATAACAGTTACATAGTATTGGAGGTTGTATAAAGACATACGTCCTGGTGTTATATAAGTGGGCAGTTTATACATTGCTATGTTACATTACGTGGACAGTTTATACATTGCTATGTTACATACGTGGACAGTTTATACATTGCTATGTTACATTTATGGACAGATTATACATTACTATGTTACATACGTGGACAGTTTATACATTGCTATGTTACATATGTGGACATGTTAAACATACATTAAATACGAGGACAGTGACCAGTAATCCCCTTTCCTCTTCCTGTTCAGGTAAATATTAATAGTGATTTAATGGTTTAATGTGTATTTTTATATTTACTTTACAGATTACTCTGTGACGGCCTGTTCTTGTGGGATGGGCTGTGGCTCGTGGGATATCCAGTCTCAGACTACATGTCACTGTCAGTGTAATAACATGGACTGGACCACGGCTCGTTGCTGCAAAATTACCACCAAACTGTGACCTAATGGGCACAGTAACCCCGACTTCTCCCACGTACAGGGAACGTTACAGCCCTGAAGACATTCCCCACTCCCTATTTTCCCTCTGCTGGTCTGTAATAACGTGGGGGGCGCTGTCTGCTCAGTGGGGTGGCGACGAGACTTCAATTAACCAAATAAACCTTATGAAATTTACTAAGTGTTAATGACTGATCTTTATACCCACAATACACAGGGAATTCCCACTGTACAGATGGGAGATCTCAATACACAGCAACATATTATTTATTAATAAATAAACCTATCCAGAACCTTCATAAAGGGACATTCTCACCCCTGGAACCTGTTTATTGTAAAACCAGCTCTTAACAAATACATTGTTTGTAATAAAAACATTGCAATGGTCAGAATTACAAATACACATTCCTGGCCCAATCTCCCAATTCTCAGTACAGGGAGGGACATTCAGGAGAAAACACATATAACAGTCACTGTCGCCCCCTACAGGCTGTCTCCTTGTACTGCACTTACATTGGGCCATATTTATAAATAACCATATTGCACCTTTAACGATCATTGCTGCCATCGTAGATTTACGAACGCCCATACAATACCATTGCGGTATTTTGCTACCGTATGGTATTTTTCCAACAAGCCTTTACCGGCGTGATCATACCTTTATGGTAACCCGTGGTATGGCAAGTTTTACATATGCCCCATACTAACATAATATTGAAAGGGGCATCTCCACCCTGAATGAAAACATCTTGTATATTGTAGCCCACCCCTAACCACCAAGTTAGATTTGTAAACAAATGCAGCAGAAATGTACTTACATTTGTTCCATCGGCTGTCTGCTTTGGCCCTCGGCTTGCCGGAAGATGCAGCCAATCACAGATGCGGCTGCCGGCTATGAAGTATATTTCTGCTGCTTTATTTACTAATATGACTTTGCGGTTGGAGGTGGGCTGGGGTACCCTACACTATGGAAATGTAATGTAATTTAAAGGTAGGGGGTGAGGCAGCCATATAGGGATCTGGAGGGTGGGAGAGAGGGGGGAAGGGCTCTTATGCACATGTCACAGTCCTCAGGGAGGACAGAGAAGAGGCAGATCATTTTCACACACAGACAGGCTTCTACTTTCAGTTTACTGGACTTTGGACAGACTCTGCAGGAGAACCATAAGGAGCAAAGATGTAAGGTAAGGATTGTATTAAACTACACAGTGAAGCCAGTAATGGGGCAAATTTCAGTTTTAGGGTTGGGCATGCCCTTCAAAGACATCCTTCCAGCTAGGCCAACCTTTATACCCTACCCATAATGTCTGTATAACAGTTACATAGTAACATAGTATTGGAGGTTGTATAAAGACATACGTCCATCTAGTCCAACCTTTATACCCTACCTATAATGTCTGTAAACAGTTACATAGTAACATATTATTGGAGGTTGTATAAAGACATCGTCCATCTAGTCCAACCTTTATACCCTCCAATGATGTCTGTAAACAGTACATAGTAACATAGTATTGGAGGTTGTATAAAGACATACGTCCATCTAGTCCAACCTTTATACCCTACCCATAAGGTCTATCTAACAGTTACATAGTATTGGAGGTTGTATAAAGACATACGTCCATCTAGTACAACTTTTATACCCTACCCATAATGTCTATCTAACAGTTACACAGTATTGGAGGTTGTATAAAGACATACATCCATCTAGTCCAACCTTTATACCCTACCATAATGTCTATCTAACAGTTACACAGTATTGGAGGTTGTATAAAGACATACTTCCATCTAGTCCAACTTTTATACCCTACCCATAATGTCTGTATAACAGTTACATAGTAACATAGTATGGATTGTATAAAGACATACGTCCATCTAGTAACCTTTATACCCTACCCATAATGTCTATTCACAGTTACATAGTATTGGAGGTTGTTAAAGACATACGTCCATCTAGTACAACTTTATACCCTACCCATAATGTCTATCTAACAGTTACACAGTATTGGAGGTTGTATAAAGACATACATCCATCTAGTCCAACCTTTATACCCACCCATAATGTCTATATAACAGTACACAGTATTGGAGGTTGTATAAAGACATACTTCCATCTAGTCCAACTTTTATACCCTACCCAAATGTCTGTATAACAGTTGCATAGTAACATTGTATTGGAGGTTGTATAAGACATACGTCCATCTAGTCCAACCTTTATACCCTACCCATAATGTCTGTATAACAGTTACATAGTAACATAGTATTGAGGTTGTATAAAGACATACGTCCATCTAGTCCAACCTTTTACCATCCCCATAATGTCTATCTAACAGTTACATAGTACATAGTATTGGAGGTTGTTTATAAACACATAATCCATCTAGTCCAACCTTTATACCCTACCCTAATGTCTGTATAACAGTTACATAGTATTGGAGGTTGTATAAAGACATAACGTCCATCTAGTCAACTTTATACCCTACCTAATGTGTATAAAGTTACATAGTAACATAGTATTGGAGGTTGTATAAAGACATACGTCCATCTAGTCCAACCTTTATACCCTACCCATATGTCTATAACAGTTACATAGTAAAATAGTTTGGAGGTTGTATAAAGAACATACGTCCATCTAGTCCAACCTTTATACCCTACCCATAATGTCTGTATAACAGTTACATAGTAACATAGTATTGGAGGTTGTATAAAGACATACGTCCATCTAGTCCAACCTTATACCCTACCCATAATGTCTGTATAACAGTTACATAGTAACATAGTATTGGAGGTGTATAAAGACATACGTCCATCTAGTCAACCTTATGTCCTACCCATAATGTCTGTATAACAGTTACAGTACATAGTATTGGAGGTTGTATAAAGACATACGTCCATCTAGTCCAACCTTTATACCCTACCCATAATGTCTGTATAACAGTTACATAGTAACATAGTATTGGAGGTTTGTATAAGACATACGTCCATCTAGTCCAACCTTTATACCCTATCCATAATGTCTGTATAACAGTTACATAGTAACATAGTATTGGAGGTTGTATAAAGACATACGTCCATCTAGTCCACCCTTATACCCTATCATAATGTTATCATAAACAGTTACACAGTATTGGAGGTTGTATAAAGACATAGTCCCATCTAGTCCAACCTTTATACCCTATCCATAATGTCTATTAACAGTTACACAGTATTGGAGGTTGTATAAAGACATACGTCCATCTAGTCCAACCTTTATACCCTATAAATGTCTATCTAACAGTTACACAGTATTGGAGGTTGTATAAAGACATACGTCCATCTAGTCCAACCTTTATACCCTACCATAATGTCTGTATAACAGTTACATAGTAACATAGTATTGGAGGTTGTATAAACAACGTCATCTAGTCCAACCTTTATACCCTATCCATAATGTTGCTAACAGTTCATAGTAACATAGTATTGGAGGTTGTATAAAGACATACGTCCATCTAGTCCAACCTTTATACCCTATCCATAGTCTGTATAACGTTACATAGTAACATAGTATGGAGGTTGTATAAAGATATGTCCATCTGTCCAACCTTATACCCTACCCATAATGTCTGTATAACAGTTACATAGTAACATGATTGGAGGTTGTATAAAGACATACGTCCATTAGTCCAACTTTATACCCTACCCATAATGTCTGTATAACAGTTACATAGTAAATAAGTATTGGAGGTTGTATAAAGACATACGTCCATCTAGTCCAACCTTTATACCTACCATAATGTCTGTATAACAGTTACATGAAACATAGTATTGGAGGTTGTATAAAGACATATGTCCATCTAGTCCAACCTTTATACCTACCTATAATGTCTGTATAACAGTTACATAGTAACATAGTATTGGAGGTTGTATAAAGACATATGTCCATCTAGTCCACCTTTATACCCTACCCATAATGTCTGTATAACAGTTACATAGTAACATAGTATTGGAGGTTGTATAAAGACATACGCATCTAGTCCAACCTTATACCCTACCCATAATGTCTGTATAACAGTTACATAGTAACATAGTATTGGAGGTTGTATAAAGACATACGTCCATCTAGTCCAACCTTTATACCATCCATAATGTCTGTTAACAGTTACTAGTAACATAGTATTGGGGTTGTATAAAGACATACGTCCATCTAGTCCAACCTTTATACCCTATCCATAATGTCTACTAACAGTTTCATAGTATTGGAGGTTGTATAAAGACATACGTCCATCTAGTCCAACCTTTATACCCTATCCATAATGTCTATCTAACAGTTACATTGTATTGGAGGTTGTATAAAGACATACGTCCATCTAGTCCAACCTTTATACCCTATCCATAATGTCTATCTAACAGTACATAGTATTGGAGGTTGTATAAAGACTACGTCCATCTAGACCACACTTTATACCCTACCCATAATGTCGTATAACAGTTACATAGTATTGGAGGTTGTATAAAGACATACGTCCATCTAGTCCATCCTTTATACCCTACCCATAATGTCTGTAAAACAGTTACATAGTAACATAGTATTGGAGGTTGTATAAAGACATACCGTATATACTCGAGTATAAGTCGAATTTTTCAGGCTTTAAAGTTAGCCTGAAAACCTAACCTCAACTTATACTCGGGTCAAGTCCTAATTTAGATCCGAATTCTTCAATTGCAGTAGTAACCAGTGGTGGCGCTGTGTAAACATGCATAGAAAGTTAAAGGAGCTGATCTTGCCTTTACACTTCCTGCTTCGTAGTCTGACTGTGGACTCACTCAGCTCTGTCATTGAATGCTCATCTGGATACTGTAAATCTGATGGGTCTCCTCAGTTTGGGGCAAAAAAAAAGCTGCTAGTACAGTGCAAATGACAGCTTGAAACTACAACTCTCAGGTGACTGTTTAACTATTGGGATCAGGAGAGTCCTTTACTATATGGGGGTCAGAGACCCTTTACTATATGGGGGTCAAGAAGGCCCTTTACTATATGGGGGTAGAGGTCCTTATTATGGGGATCAGAGTGACCCTTTACTATAGGGAGTCAGAGGGCCCTTTACTATATGGGGGTCAGAGGGCCCTTTACTATATGGGGGTCAGAGGGCCCTTTATATATGGGGTCAGAGGACCCTTACTTATGGGAGGTCAGAGGGCCCTTTACTATATGGGGGTCAGAGGGCCCTTTACTATATGGGGTCAGTGGGCCCTTTACTCTAGGGGTCAGGGGCCCTTTACTATATGGGAGTCAGAGGGCCCTTTACTATATGGGGGTCAGAGGGCCCTTTACTATATGGGGGTCAGAGGGCCCTTTACTATATGGTGCCAGTGAGCCCTTTACTATATGGGAGTCAGAGGGCCCTTTACTATATGGGGTCATAGGACCCTTTACTATATGGGGCCAGAGGGCCCTTTACTATATGGGGGTCAGAGGGCCCTTTACTATATGGGGGTCAGAGGGCCCTTTACTATATGGGGGTCAGAGGGCCCTTAATATATGGGGTCAGTGAGCCCTTTACTTAAGGGGTCAGAGACCCTTACTATATGGGGGTCAGAGGGCCTTTACATATGGGGTCGGGCCCTTTACTATATGGGGGTCAGAGGGCCCTTTTACTATATGGGGGTCAGAGGGCCGTTACTATATGGGGGTCAGAGGGCCCGTTTACTATATGGGGGTCAGAGGGCCCTTACATATGGGGGTCAGAGGGCCCTTTAATATATGGGGTCAGAGGGCCCTTACTATGGGGTCAGAGGCCCTTACTTAGGGGTCAGAGACCTTATTATGGGGGTAGAGGACCCTTACTATATGGGGGTCAGAGGCCCTACTATATGGGGTCAGAAGGCCCTTTACTATATGGGGCCAGAGGGCCCTTTACTATATGGGGGTCAGAGGGCCCTTTACTATATTGGGTCAGAGGGCCCTTTACTATATGGGGGTCAGAGGACCCTTTTATATTGGGGTCAGAGGGCCCTTTACTATATGGGGGTCAGAGGACCCTTTACTATATGGGGGTCAGAGGGCCCTTTACTATATGGAGTCATAAGGCCCTTTACTATATGGGGCCAGAGGGCCCTTTACTATATGGGGGTCAGAGGGCCCTTACTATATGGGGGTCAGAGGGCCCTTTACTATATGGGGTCAGAAGGCCCTTTACTATATGGGGGTCAGAGGACCCTTTACTATATGGGGGTCAGAGGACCCTTTACTATATGGGGGTCAGAGGGCCCTTTACTATATGGGGTCAGAAGGCCCTTTACTATATGGGGCCAGAGGCCCCTTTACTTTATGGGGTCAGAGGGCCCTTTACTATATGGGGGTCAGAGAGCCCTTTACTATATGGGGTCAGAGGGCCCTTTACTATATGGGGGTCAGAGGGCCCTTACTATATGGGGTCAGAGGCCCTTACTATGTGGGGGTCAGGAGCCCTTACTATATGGGGGTCAGAGGGCACTTTAAACTATATGGGGTCAGAGGGCCCTTTACATATGGGCAGAGGGCCCTTACTATATGGGGCAGGGGCCCTTTACTAATGAGGGGTCAGAGGGCCGTTACTATATGGGGGCCAGAGGGCCCTTTACTATATGGGGGCCAGAGGGTTTACTATATGGGGTCAGAGGGCCCTTTACTATATGGGGTCAGAAGGCCCTTTACTATATGGGGGTCAGAGGACCCTTTACTATATGGGGGTGAGAGGACCCTTTACTATATGGGGGTCAGAGGGCCCTTTACTATATGGGGTCAGAAGGCCCTTTACTATATGGGGCCAGAGGGCCCTTTACTATATGGGGGTCAGAGGGCCCTTTACTATATTGGGTCAGAGGGCCCTTTACTATATGGGGGTCAGAGGACCCTTTACTATATGGGGGTCAGAGGGCCCTTTACTATATGGGGGTCAGAGGACCCTTTACTATATGGGGGTCAGAGGCCCTTTATAATGGAGGTCATAAGGCCCTTTACTATATGGGCAGAGGGCCCTTTACTATATGGGGGTCAGAGGGCCCTTTACTATATGGGGGTCAGAGGGCCCTTTACTATATGGGGTCAGAAGGCCTTTACTATATGGGGTCAGAGGACCCTTTACATATGGGGGTCAGAGGGACCCTTTACTATATGGGGGTCAGAGGGCCTTTACATATGGGTCAGAAGGCCCTTTACTATATGGGGCCAGAGGACCCTTTACTTTATGGGGTCAGAGGGCCCTTTACTATATGGGGGTCAGAGAGCCCTTTACTATATGGGGTCAGAGGGCCCTTTACTATATGGGGTCAGAGGGCCCTTTACTATTGGGGGTCAGGGGGCCCTTACTATATGGGGTCAGAGGGCCCTTTACTATGTGGGGGTCAGAGAGCCCTTTACTATATGGGGTCAGAGGGCCCTTTACTAATGGGGGTCGAGGGCCCTTTACTATATGGGGTAGAGGGCCCTTTACTATGGGGTCAGAGGGCCCTTTACTATATGGGGGTCAGAGGATCCTTTACTATATGGGGGTCAGAGGGCCCTTACTATATGGGGGCCAGAGGGTCCTTAATATGTGGGTCAGAGGGCCCTTTACTATATGGGGGTCAGTGAGCCTTACTATATGGGGTCAGAGGGCCCTTTACTATATGGGGGTCAGAGGGCCCTTTACTATATGGGGGTCAGAGGGCCCTTTCATATGGGGGTCAGAGGGCCCTTTACTATATGGGGGTCAGAGGGCCCTTTACTATATGGGGTCAGAGGGCACTTACTATATGGGGGTCAGTGGGCCCTTTACTATATGGGGGTCAGGGGGCCCTTTACTATATGGGGGTCAGAGGGTCCTTTACTATATGTGGGTCGAGGGCCCTTTACATATGGGGTCAGAGGGCCTTTACTATATGGGGGGCAGAGGCCCTTTCTTAGTGGGTCAGAGGGCCTTTACTATATGGGGGGTCAGTGGGCCCTTTACTATATGGGGGTCCGAGGGCCCTTTCTATATGGGGGTCAGAGGGCCCTTTACAATATGGGGTTCAGTAGAATTGTAAATGATGGTAAGCTTAATTCAAAGTTTACTGAACCTTGCCACTCCACATGTTAGAAACGAAACTCCCAGCAACAAAGCATGCTGGGAGTTGTAGTTTCCAAACATCTGGAGTGCCAAGGAATTGGGGATTACTGTAATGGATTTGGCTGTGTTACTGTATGGGATTCATGTATGGGAATTCTGCTTTCCATTTAAAGGGCAACTAATTTTCACCCCGGCTATTACTCGGCTGGTTCTAGTCCTCTCTCATAGACTAGATGTGGATGAATAAACTGATGAATTATCACATATTATCTCCCTTTCTAATGGTCTCTAATGGTTACTGCAAAAGTAGCCGCGTCCCACAATTAGGCGCGAGTGATCGTGTGGTCCATAGAGGACCACGCGATCGGTTGTGATTTTTACGACCTGTCCGATCGTTCATTCATCCGATTTGGATGAACGGTCTGCGATCGGTCGCTGCCGCAAAAAGCCGCCATACAATAAATCGGCCCGACCAACCGAAACGCGAATTATTGTATCGTGTGTACCCAGCTTTCATTCTTACGCCCTGTTACACAGATAGACTTTCTATATCGATATAGTTCCTATGTTTGTAATACACCCAATGAAATTTGGTTTTATATAACATTCACACTTTCTATCCAGTGCTTTGTGGACACACATTGCTGTATGCAGTTTAGTGCAATAACACATTCAATTAAAGTCTACAGGAAAAACAAAAAAGTGTAAAATTGCAGAAATACACATATACATTCGCAGTTGTGGGCAATTTAACCCTTTGAAACACACTGCACACAGCTGCACCACATATAATAATCCTATAGCGATGAAGTCCTGAGTTCGATTCCACCCTTGGACATATCTGCAAGGAGTTTGTATGTTCTCCCCGTGCTTGTGTGGGTTTCCTCCGGGCACTCCGGTTTCCCCCACAATCATAAACACATACTGATAGGTTGTATGTGTCATATATGTGCTTAGATTGCAAGCTCTTCAGGACAGGGCCTGGTGTGAATGTACACATGTCATTGTACAGCGCTACGGAAGATGTTGGCGCTATATAAATCCATAATAATAAAAATAATATTATAAAATGCCTAGTGCTGCGTCCATAAAAAAATGTGTGCCTGTGTGTATGTCACTGCAGTTCCTATGGACTCATAGGATAGATATAATCTATCCTATAGTCTATCTATACATTTATATAATCTATCCTATAGTCCATCTATACATTTATATAATCTATCCTATAGTCTATCTATACATTCATATAATCTATCCTATAGTCCATCTATACATTTATATAATCTATCCTATAGTCTATCTATAATGATTTAATCCATATTAGTACATGTATATGCAGTCTGTATAGTCCATCTATACATTTATATAATCTATCTGTATAGTCTATCTATATGATTTAATCCATATTAGTACATGTGATATGCGAGTCTGTATAGTCCATCTATACATTTATATAATCTATCATAGTCTATCTATAATGATTTAATCCATATTAGTACACGTATATGCAGTCTGTATAGTCCATCTATACATTTATATAATCTATCCTATAGTCTATCTATAATGATTTAATCCATATTAGTACACGTATATACAGTCTGTATAGTCCATCTATACATTTATATAATCTATCCCATAGTCTATCTATAATGATTTAATCCATATTAGTACATGTATATACAGTCTGTATAGTCCATCTATACATTTATATAATCTATCCCATAGTCTATCTATAATGATTTAATCCATATTAGTACATGTATATACAGTCTGTATAGTCCATATACATTTATATAATCTATCCATAGCTATCTATAATGATTTACCATATTAGTACATGTATTACAGTCTGTATAGTCCATCTATACATTATATAGTCTATCCCAGTCTATCTATAATTATTTGATCCATATTAGTACATGTATATGCAGTCTGTATGTCCATCTATACATTTATATATCTATCCTATAGTCTATCTATAATTATTGATCCATATTATACAGTATATACAGTCTGTATAGTCATCTAACTTATATAATCTTATCCCATAGTCTATCTATAATGATTTAATCCATATTAGTACATGTATATACAGTCTGTATAGTCCCTCTATACATTTATATAATCTATCCTATAGTCTATCTATAATTATTTGATCCATATTAGTACATGTATATACAGTTTGTATAGTCCATCTATACATTTATATAATCTATCCCATAGTCTATCTATAATTATTTGATCCATATTAGTACATGTATATGCAGTCTGTATAGTCCATCTATACATTTATAATCATATCCTATAGTCTATCTATAATTATTTGATCCATATTAGTACATGTATATACAGTCGTATAGTCCATCTATACATTTATATAATCTATCCCATAGTCTATCTATATATTATTGATCATATTAGTACAGTATATACAGTCTGTATAGTCCATCTATACATTTATATAATCTATCCCATAGTCTATCTATAATGATTTAATCCATATTAGTACATGCATATACAGTCTGTATAGTCCATCTATACATTTATATAATCTATCCCATAGTCTATCTATAATTATTTGATCCATATTAGTACATGTATATACAGTCTATATAGTCCATCTATACATTTATATAATCTATCCTATAGTCTATCTATAATGATTTAATCCATATTAGTACATGTATATACAGTCTGTATAGTCCATCTATACATTTATATAATCTATCCCATAGTCTATCTATAATGATTTAATCCATATTAGTACATGTATATACAGTCTATATAGTCCATCTATACATTATATAATCTATCCCATCGTTCTATCTAATTATTTGATCCATACTAGTACATGTATATACAGTCTATATAGTCCATCTAACATTTATATAATCTATCTATAGTCTATCTATAATTATTTGATCCATATTGTACATGTATTGCAGTCTGTATAGTCCATCTATACATTTATATAATCTCCATAGTCTATCTATAATTATTTGATCCATATTAGTACATGTATATGCAGTCTGTATATGTCCATTATACATTATAAATCTATCCCATAGTCTATCTTAATTATTTGATCCATATTAGTACATGTATATACAGTTGTATAGTCCATCTATACATTTATATAATCTATCCCATAGTCTATCTATAATTATTTGATCCATATTAGTACATGTATATGCAGTCTGTATAGTCCATCTATACATTATTATAATCTATCCCATAGTCTATCTATAATTATTTGATCCATATTAGTACATGTATATGCAGTCTGTATAGTCCATCTATACATTTATATAATCTATCCCATAGTCTATCTATAATGATTTAATCCATATTAGTACATGTATATGCAGTCTGTATAGTCCATCTATACATTTATATAACTACCCCATAGTCTATCTATAATTATTTGATCCATATTAGTACATGTATATGCAGTCTGTATCCATCATACATTTTATAATCTATCCTATAGTCTATCTATAATGATTTAATCCATATTAGTACATGTATATGCAGTCTGTATAGTCCATCTATACATTTATTAGTCTACCCGTAGTCTATCTATAATGATTTAGTCCATATTAGTACATGTATATGCAGTCTGTATAGTCCATCTATACATTTATATAGTCTACCCCGTAGTCTATCTATATGATTAGTCCATATTAGTACATGTATATGCAGTCTGTATAGCCCATCTATACATTTATATAATCTACCCCGTAGTCTATCTATAATTATTTGATCCATATTAGTACATGTATATGCAGTCTGTATAGCCCATCTATACATTTATATAATCTACCCGTAGTCTATCTATAATTATTTGATCCATATTAGTACATGTATGCAGTCTGTATAGCCCATCTATACATTTATATAATCTACCCTGTAGTCTATCTATAATTATTTGATCCATATTAGTACATGTATATGCAGTCTGTATAGCCCATCTATACATTATATAATCTACCCTGTAGTCTATCTATAATTATTGATCCATATTAGTACATGTATATGCAGTCGTATAGCCCATCTATACATTTATATAATCTACCCTGTAGTCTATCTATAATTGATTACATATTGTACATGTTTATGCAGTCTGTATAGCCCATTATACATTTATATAATCTACCTAGTCTACTATAATTATTTGATTCCAATTAGTACATGTATAGCAGTCTGTATAGCCCATCTATACATTTATATAATCTACCCTGTAGTCTATCTTAATTATTTGATCCATATTAGTACTGTATTGCCGTCTGTATAGCCCATCTATACATTTATATAATCTACCCTATAGTCTATCTATAATTATTTGATCCATATTAGTACATGTATATGCAGTCTGTATAGCCCATCTATACATTTATATAATCTACCGTATAGTCTATCTATAATTATTTAATCCATATTAGTACATGTATATGCAGTCTGTATAGCCCATCTATACATTTATATAATCTACCGTATAGTCTATCTATAATTATTTAATCCATATTAGTACATGTATATGCAGTCTGTATAGCCCATCTATACATTTATATAATCTATCGTATAGTCTATCTATAATTATTTAATCCATATTAGTACATGTATATGCAGTCTGTATAGCTCATCTATACATTTATATAATCTACCCTGTAGTCTATCTATAATTATTTGATCCATATTAGTACATGTATATGCAGTCTGTATAGCCATCTATACATTTATATAATCTATCCTATAGTCTATCTATAATTATTTGATCCATATTAGTACATGTATATGCAGTCTGTATAGCCCATCTATACATTTATATAGTCTATCCCATAGTCTATCTATAATGATTTGATCCATATTAGTACATGTATATGCAGTCTGTATATAGCCCATCTATACATTTATATAGTCTATCCCATAGTCTATCTATAATGATTTGATCCATATTAGTACATGTATATGCAGTCTGTATAGCCCATCTATACATTTATATAATCTATCCCATAGTCTATCTATAATGATTTGATCCCTATTAGTACATGTATATGCAGTCTGTATAGCCCATCTATACATTTATATAGTCTATCCCATAGTCTATCTATAATGATTGATCCATATTAGTACATGTATATGCAGTCTGTATGCCCATCTATACATTTATATAGTTATCCCATAGTCATCTATAATGATTGACCATATTGTACAATATGCAGTCTGTATAGTCTCCATAACATTATATAGTCTATCCCATAGTCTATCTATATGATTTGATCCATATTAGTACATGTATATGCAGTCTGTATAGTCCATCTATACATTTATATAGTCTACCCCATAGTCTATCTATAATGATTTGATCCATATTAGTACATGTATATGCAGTCTGTATAGTCCATCTATACATTTATATAATCTATCGTATAGTCTATCTATAATTATTTAATCCATATTAGTACATGTATATGCAGTCTGTATAGTCCATATCATTATATAATCTACCTATAGTCTATCTATAATTATTTAATCCATATTAGTACATGTAATACAGTCTATATAGTCCATCTATACATTTATATAATCTACCTATGTCTATCTATAATTATTTTAATCCATAAGTACATGTATATACAGTCTATATAGTCCATCTATATATTTATATAATCTATCCATGTTAGAATTGGGTTCCAAAATCTGAATGATCCGTCCGAAGCCGGACAGATTATCCGGATTCGTGGGAATTCGGAGCGAATTTTTGTAATTATCGAACGTTCGATAATCCTAAATAGATCGTAACTCAAAAGATAGTCTGTGATTGTATTTTTAGGGTTATCGAACGTTCGAGGCTATTTACAAAGAAATATCAAAATAGCCTTGAACATTCGATGATAATCGAAAATCGTTCCATTTTGGATTTTCGGATTTCGAGATTCTGAGATCCGGGATCCGACAAATGGGAATGAAACTGGGGAGTTTCAACCACCTCTTATCCTAGTACAGGTCTATATAGTCTATCTATAAATTATATATACATATTAGTACATGTTATAACAGTCATATAGTCTAGTATATATAATCTATCCTAGTACAGGTCTATATAGTCTATCATAAATATATATAATTATCCTAGTACAGGTCTATATAGTCTATCTATATATTATATAATCTATCCTAGTACAGGTCTATATAGTCTATGTATATATTTATATAATCTATCCTAGTACAGGTCTATATAGTCTATCTACATATTTATATAATCTATGCTAGTACAGGTCAATATAGTCTATCTATATATTTATATAATCTATCCTAGTACAGGTCTATATAGTCTATATATTTATATAATCTATCCTAGTACAGGTCTATATAGTCTATGTATATATTTATAAATCTATCCTAGTACAGGTCTATATAGTCTAGTTGTATTATTTATATATTATCCTAGTACAGTCTAATAGTCTATCTATATATTTATAAATCTATCTAGTACAGGTCTATATAGTCTATGTATATTTATAAATTATCCTAGTACAGGTCTATATAGTCTATCTATATATTATATAATCTATCCTAGTTAGGGTCTATATAGTCTATGTATATTTATATAATCTATTCCTAGTACAGGTCTATATAGATATCTAAAATATATATAATCTATCCTGTACAGGTCTATATAGTCTATGTATATATTTATATAATTATCCTAGTACAGGTCTATATAGTCTATCTATAAATATATATAATCTATCCTAGTACAGGTCTATATAGTCTATGTATATATTATATAATCTATCCTAGTACAGGTCTATATAGTCTATCTATATATTTATATAATCTATCCTAGTACAGGTCTATATAGTCTATCTATATATTTATATAATCTATCCTGTACAGGTCTATATAGTCTATCTATATATTATATAATCTATCTCGTACAGGTCTATATAGTCTATAATATATATGTATATTATCTATCAGTAAGGTCTATAAGTCTATGTATATATTATATAATCTATCCTAGTATGGGTCTATATAGTCCATCTATATATTTATATAATGTATCCTAGTACAGGTCTATATAGTCTCTGTATATATTTATATAATATATCCTAGTACAGGTCTATATAGTCTATCTATAAATATATATAATCTATCCTAGTACAGGTCTATATAGTCTATGTATATATTTATATAATCTATCCTAGTACAGGTCTAATAGTCTATCTATAAATATATATAATCTATCCTAGTACAGGTCTATTAGTCTATGTATATATTTAATAATCTATCCTAGTACAGGTCTATATAGTCCATTCTATAATATAATAATCTATCCTAGTACAGGTCTATATAGTCTATGTTTATATTTATATAATCTATCCTAGTACAGGTCTATATAGTCTATGTATATATTTATATAATCTATCCTAGTACAGGTCTTTATAGTCTATGTATATATTTATATAATATATCCTAGTATGGGTCTATATAGTCCATCTATATATTTATATAATCTATCCTAGTACAGATCTATATAGTCTCTGTATATATTTATATAATCTATCCTAGTACAGGTCTATATAGTCTATCTATAAATATATATAATCTATCCTAGTACAGGTCTATATAGTCTATGTATATATTTATATAATCTATCCTAGTACAGGTCTCTATAGTCATCTATAAATATATATAATATATCCTAGTACAGGTCTAATAGTTCTATGATATATATTTATATAATCTATCCTAGTACAGGTCTATATAGCTATCTATAAATATATAAATCTATCCTAGTACAGGTCTATATAGTCTATCTATAATTTATATAATCTATCCAGTACAGGTCTATTAGTCTATTCTATAAATATATATAATCTATCCTAGTACAGGTCTATATAGTCTATCTATATATTTATATAATCTATCCTAGTACGGGTCTATATATAGTCTATCTATAAATATATATAATCTATCCTAGTACAGGTCTATATATATATATGTATATATTTATATAATCTATCCTAGTACAGGTCTATATAGTCTATGATATATATTTATCTATCTATCCAGTACAGGTCTATATATAGTCTATCTATAAATATAGATAATCAGCCTAGTACAGGTCTATATTCTATGTATATATTTATTAATCTATCCTAGTCGGTCTATATAGTCTAGTATAATTATATAATCATCCTAGTACAGGTCTATATAGTCTATCATAAATATATAAATCTATCCTAGTACAGGTGTATATAGTCTATGTATATATTTATATAATCTCCCAGTCGGTCTATATAGTCTATGTATATATTATATTCTATCTTATGATTATATAATGTAAGATGGACTATACAGACTGTATATAACATGTACTTAATGGATTAAATATTATAGATAGATATAGGATAGATTAAAAATGATAGATGGACTATACAGACTGATATACATGTACTAATATGGATTAAATCATATAGACTCTAGGATAGATATAAATGTATAGATGGACATATACAGAATGTATATAATTTGTACTAATATGGATTAATAATTATAGATGACTATTAGGATAAGATTATATAATGTATAGATGGACTATACAGACTGTATATACATGTACTAAATGGATATTAAATCATTATAGACTATAGGATAGATTATATAAATGTATAGATGGACTATACAGACTGATAACATGTACTAATAGGATTAAATAATTATTATAGACTATAGGATAGATTATATAAATGTATATAGATGGATTATAGAACTGTATATACATGTACTAATATGGATAAATAATTATAGATAGACTATAGGATAGATTATATAAATGTATAGATGAACTTATACAGACTGTATATAATGTACTAATATGGATAAATAATTATCGATAGACTATAGGATAGATTTATATAAATGTATAGATGGGACAATACAGACTGTATATAACATGTACTATATGGAATAAATAATTATAGATAGACTATAGGATAGATTATATAAATGTATAGATGGGACTATCAGACTGCATATACATGTACTAATATGGATCAAATAATATAATAGACTATAGGATAGATTATATAATGTATAGATGGGCTATACAGACTGCATATACATGTACTTATATGGATTCAATAATATAGATAGACTATAGGATAGATTATATAAATGTATAGAGGACTATAACAGACTGCATATACATGTACTAATATGGATCAAATAATTATAGATAGACATAGGATGTAGATTATATAAATGTATAGATGGACTATAGACTGCATATACATGTACTAATATGGAATAAATATATGAATAGACTAGCGGATGGATTATATAAATGTTATAGATAGACTAATGATAGATTATTAAATGTATCGATTAGAGATGTAAGATATAATAGACTTATAGATCGACTATGGATGATTATATAAAAATGTTAGATAGACTATAGGATGGATTATATGAATGTATAGATAGACTATAGGATAGATTATATAAAATGTATAGATAGACTATAGTGGTTATATGAATTATAGATAGACTATAGGATGATTATATAAATGTATAGATAGACTATAGGATGGATTATATGAATGTATAGATAGACTATGGGATAGATATATAAATTGTATAGATGACTATAGGATAGAATTAATAAATGTATAGTAGTGACTATAGGATATTATATAATGTATAGATAGATATAGGATAGATTATATATGAATGTATAGATGACTATAGGATAGATTTATAAATGTATAGATAGACATAGATGATTATATGAATGTAAATAGCTATAGGATGGATTATATGAATGTATAGATAGACTATAGGATGGATTATATGAATGTATAGATAGACTATAGGATGGATTATATGAATGTATAGATAGACTATAGGATGGATTATATGAATGTATAGATAGACTATAGGATGGATTATATGAATGTATAGATAGACTAGGAGGATTTTGAGTTAGATAGACTATAGGATGATTATATGAATGTATAGTAGACATAGTGGATTATAGAATGTATAGATAGACTATAGGTATTGGTAACTTTCCACTTTCTCCTCGAACCAGACAGGACAGAGTAGAGCGAGTGGCTACTTCAGCTCTGGTCTTATTGCTGGTAACCAGTGTACTCCTGCAGTCGGTGAATATTTGGCTCCGACTCCGTTTGACCAGTAAGTATTTGTGGCCAGAAACACCCAGATAGACCCTAAACATGACTACATCTCCGAACCTCCCAACCCCTCCCTAAGGTTTCATTTCCAGTCTAACCTTTCATTTTTATTTCCAGGGGACCCTCCATGTGCCATAAACCAGACAGGTGGGTGACAAGAATTCAACAAAACATATATAAAGGGGAATAGAGGTAAAGCCTATATTTATTCTTACCTTAAAGTGACCTGAAAACCACACCATTAAAAGGGGAATAAAATATAAACAATGTAAATATTGACTTTAGTCTGTTAACCTTATTGAAGATCCATATTGAACTAGTTACATAGAGGAACGTTACACAGTGAATTGGGATCCATATTGAACTAGTTACATAGAGGAACGTTACACGGTGAATTGGGATCCATATTGAACTAGTACATAGAAGGAACGTTACACAGTGAATTGGGATCCATATTGAACTAGTCACTAAGGAAAACGTTACACAGTGAAGTGGATCCATATTGACTATTACATAGAGGAACGTTACACAGTGAATTGGGATCCATATTGAACTAGTTACATAGAGGAACGTTACACAGTGAATTGGGATCCATATTGAATAGTTACATAGAGGAACGTTACACGGTGAATTGGATCCATATTGAACTAGTCACATAGAGGAACGTTACACAGTGAATTGGGATCCATATTGAACTAGTCACATAGAGGAACGTTACACAGTGAATTGGGATCCATATTGAACTAGTCACATAGAGGAACGTTACACGGTGAATTGGGATCCATATTGAACTAGTTACATAGAGAACGTTACACGTTGAATTGGGATCCATTTGAACTAGTCACATAGAGGAACGTTACACGGTGAATTGGATCCATATTGAACTAGTCACATAGAGGAACGTTACACAGTGAATTGGGATCCATATTGAACTAGTTACATAGAGGAACGTTACACAGTGATTGGGATCCATATTGAACTAGTCACATAGAGGAACGTTACTCGGTGAATTGGGATCCATATTGAACTAGTCACATAAAGGAACGTTACACGGTGAATTGGGATCCATATTGAACTAGTCACATAGAGGAACGTTACACCAGTGAATTGGGGATCCATATTGAACTAGTCACATAGAAGGAACGTTACACGGTGAATTGGGATCCATATTGAACTAGTCACATAGAGGAACGTTACACAGTGAATTGGGATCCATATTGAACTAGTTACATAGAGGAACGTTACACAGTGAATTGGGATCCATATTGAACTAGTCACATAGAGGAACGTTACACAGTGAATTGGGATCCATATTGAACTAGTTCACATAGAGGAACGTTACACAGTGATTGGGATCCATATTGAACTAGTTTACATAAAGGAACGTTACTCGGTGAATTGGGATCCATATTGAACTAGTCCATAGAGGAACGTTACACCGTGAATTGGGATCCATATTGTAACTAGTCACAAGAGGAACGTTACAACAGTGAATTGGGATCCATTTGAACTAGTCACATAGAGGAACGTTACACGGTGAATTGGGATCCACATTGAACTAGTACATAGTGGAACGTTACACAGTGAATGGGATCCATATTGAACTAGTCACAATAGAGGAACGTTACACGGTGAATTGGGATCCATATTGAACTAGTTGAAATAGAGGAACGTACACGGTGAATTGGGATCCATATTGAACTATTACATAGAGGAACGTTACACCGTTGATGGGGATCATATTGAACTAGTACATAGAGGAACGTTACACGGTGAATTGGGATCCCATATTGAACTAGTTACATAGAGGAACGTTACACGGTGAACTGGGATCCATATTGAACTAGTTACATAGAGGAACGTTACACGGTGAACTGGGATCCATATTGAACTAGTTACATAGAGGAACGTTACACAGTGAATTGGGATCCATATTGAACTAGTCACCTAGAGGAACGTTACACAGTGAATTGGGATCCATATTGAACTAGTTACATAGAGGAACGTTACACAGTGAATTGGGATCCATATTGAACTAGTCACATAGAGGAACGTTACACGGTGAATTGGGATCCATATTGAACTAGTTCACATAGAGAACGTTACACGGTGTATGGGATCCCTATTGAACTAGTAATAGAGGAACGCCTTACACAGTGAATGGGATCCATATGAACTAGTTCATAGAGGAACGTTAAAAGTGAATTGGGATCCATATTGAACTAGTTATCATAGAGGAACGTTACACAGTGAATTGGGATCCATATTGAACTAGTACATAGAGGAACGTTACCAGTGACATGGATCCATATTGAACTAAGTACATGGGAACGTCACGGTGAATTGGACCATATGATCTAGTCACATAGAGGACGTTACACAGTGAATTGGGATCCATATTGAACTAGTCACATAGAGGAAACGTTACACGGTGAATTGGTATCCCAATTGAACTAGTCACATAGAGGAACGTTACACAGTGAATTGGGATCCATATTGAACTAGTCACATAGTGGAACGTTACACGGTGAATTGGGATCCATATTGAACTAGTCACATAGAGGAACGTTACACAGTGAATTGGGATCCATATTGAACTAGACACATAGAGGAACGTACACAGTGAATTGGGATCCATATTGAACTAGTACATAGAGGAACGTTACACAGTGAATGGGATCCATATTGACTAGCCACATAGAGGAACGTTACACAGTGAATTGGGATCCATAGTGAACTAGTTAATAGAGGAACGTTACACAGTGAATTGGGATTCATATTGAACTAGTCACATAGAGGAACGTTACACAGTAATTGGGATCCATATTGAACTAGTCACCATAGAGGAACATTACACAGTGAATTGGGATCCATATTGAACTAGCTACATTAGAGGAACGTTACACAGTGATTGGATCCATATTGAACTATTTACATAGAGACGTTACCAGTGATTGGGATCCATATTGAACTAGTTACATAGAGGAACGTTACACAGTGAATTGGGATCCATATATTGAACTAGTCACATAGAGGAACTTTACACAGTGAATTGGGATCATATTGAACCTAGTCACATAGAGGAACGTTACACAGGAATTGGGATCCATATTGAACTAGTTACATAGAGGAACGTTAACAGTGAATTGGGATCCATATTGAACTAGTACATAGAGAACATACACATGATTGGGACATTTGACTAGTTACATAGGAACGTTACACAGTGAATTGGGATCCATATTGAACTAGTTACATAGAGGAACGGTACACAGTGAATTGGGATCCATATTGAACTGTTTACATAGAGGAACGTTACACGGAGTGGGATCCCTATTGAACTAGTTACATAGAGGAACGTTACACAGTGAAATTGGGAATCATATTGAACTAGTCACATAGGGAACGTTACCGGTGAATTGGGGATCCATATTGAACTAGTCACATAGAGGAACGTTACACAGTGAATTGGGATCCATATGAACTAGTCACAAGAGGAACGTTACACAGTGAATTGGGATCCCATAGTGAACTAGTTCACCATAGAGGAACGTTACACAGTGAATTGGGATCCATATTGAACTAGTCACATCAAGAGAACGTTCAAACTGAATTGGGATCCATATGAACTAGTTACATAGAGGAAGTTACACATTGAATTGGGTACCCATATTGAACTAGTTACATAGAGGAACGTTAGCACAGTGAATTGGGATCCATATTGAACTAGTCACATAGAGGAACGTTACACAGTGAATTGGGATCCATATTGAACTAGTTCACATAGGAACGTTACACAGTGATTGGGATCCATATTGAAATCGTCACATAGAGAACGTTACACTGTGAATTGGGATCCATATTGAACAGTTACATAGAGGAACGTTAACACAGTGAATTGGGATCCATATTGAACTAGTTACATAGAGGAACGTTACACAGTGAATTGGGATCCATATTGAACTAGTTACATAGAGGAACGTTACACGCTGAATTGGGATCCATATTGAACTAGTTACCATAGAGAACGTTACAACAGTGAATGGGATTCCATATTGAACTTAGTCACATAGAGGAACGTTACAGGTGAACTGGGATCCATATTGAACTAGTTACATAGAGGAACGTTACCAGTGAATTGGGATCCATATTGAACTAGTACCATAGAGGAACGTTCACAGTGAATTGGGATCCATATTGAACTAGTTCACATAGAGGCAACGTTACACAAGTGATTGGGATCCATATTGAACTAGTTACATAGAGAACGTTACACAGTGAATTGGGATCCATATTGAACTAGTTACATAGAGGAACGTTACACAGTGAATTGGGATCCATATTAAACTAGTCACATAGAGGAACGTTACACGGTGAATTGGGATCCATATTGAACTAGTTACATAGAGGAACGTTACACAGTGAATTGGGATCCATATTGAACTAGTTACATAGAGGGAACGTTACACAGTGAATTGGGATCCAATTAACTAGTCACATAGAGGAACGTATTACACGGTGAATTGGGATCCATATTGAACTAGTTACATAGAGGAACGTTACACGGTGAATTGGGTCCATATTGAACTCGTTACATAGAGGAACGTTACACGTTGAATTGGGACCATATTGAACTAGTCACATAGAGGACGTTACACGGTGAATTGGATCCATATTGAACTAGTTACATAGAGGAACGTTACCAGTGAATTGGGATCCATATTGAAACTAGTCACATAGAGGAACGTTACACAGTGAATGGGATCTATTGAACTAGTCACTAGAGGAACGTTACACAGTGAATTGGGATTCCATATTGAACTAGTCACAAGAGGAACGGTACACCAGTGAATTGGGATCCATATTGAACTAGTCACACGAGGAAACGTTACACGTGGAATTGGGATCCATATTGAACTAGTCACATAGAGGAACGTTACACCGTGAATTGGGATCCATATTGAATAGTTACATAGAGGAACGTTACACGTGTGAATTGGGATCCATATGAACTATGTTACATAGAGGAAGTTACACAGTGATTGGGATCCATATTGAACTAGTCACATAGAGGGAACGTTACACGGTGAATTGGGATCCATATTGAACTAGTCACATAGAGGAAGTACACGTGAATTGAGGATCCATATTAACTAGTCACATAGAGGAACGTTAACAGTTGAATTGGGATCCATATGAACTAGTCACATAGGGACGTTTAACAGTGAATGTGGGATCCATATTGAACTAGTTACATAGAGGGAGTACACGGTGAATTGGGATCCATTTGAACTAGTTACATAGAGGAACGTTAAACGGATGAATTGGGATCCAATTGAACTAGTTACATAGAGGAACGTTACACAGTGAATTGGGATCCATATTGAACTAGTTCACATAGAGGAACGTTACACAGTGAATTGGATCCATATTGAACTAGTCATAGAGGAACGTTCACAGTGAATTGGGATCTTATTGAACTAGTCACATAGAGGAACGTTACACAGTGAATTGGGATCCATATTGAACTAGTCACATAGAGGAACGTTACACAGTGAATTGGGATCCATATGAACTAGTCAATAGAGGAACGTACCACAGTGGAATTGGGATCCATATTGAACTAGTCACATAGGGAACAGTACACGTGAATTGGGATCCATATTGAAACTAGTCACTAAGAGGAACGTTACACAGTGAATGGGATCCATATTGAACTAGTCACATAGAGGAACCGTTACACAGTGAATTGGGATCCATATGAACTAGTCACTAGAGGAACGTGACACAGTGAATTGGGATCCATTGAACTAGTCAATAGAGGAAGTTACACAGTGAATGGATCCATATTGAACTAGTCACATAGAGGAACGTTACACAGTGAATTGGGGATCCATATTGAACTAGTACATAGAGAACGTTTACACAGGAATTGGGATCCATATTGAACTAAGTCACATAGAGGAACGTTACAAAAGTGGAATTGGGATCCATATTGAAGTTTCGTACGTCACATAGAGGAACGTTACACAGTGAATTGGGTACCATATTAAACTAGTTACATAGAGGAACGTTACACAGTGAATTGGGATCCATATTGAACTAGTTACATAGAGGCACGTACAACGGTGAATTGGGATCCATATTGAACTAGTTTACATAGAGGAACGTTTACACAGTGAATTGGGATCCATAGTGAACGAGCACATAGAGGAACGTTTACACGGTGAATTGGGATCCAATATTGAAACTAGTTACATAGAGGAACGTTACACGTGGAATTGGGACATATTGAACTAGTACATAGAGGAACGTTACACTGCCGTGAATTGGGATCCATATTGAAATAGTCCTAGAGGAACGTTACACAGTGAATTGGGATCCTATTGAACTAGTCACATAGAGGAACGTTACCCAGTGATTGGGATCCATATTGAACTAGTCACATAGAGGAACGTTCACAGTGAATGTTGGGATCCATATTGAAACTGTCACATAGAGGAACGTTACACAGTGAATTGGGATCCATATTGAACTAGGCACATGAGGAACGTTACACGCGTGAATTGGGATCCATATTGAACTAGTACATAGAGGAACGTTACACAGTGAATTGGGATCATATGAACTGGTTACATAGAGGAAAGTTACACAGTGAATTGGGATCCCTATTGAACTAGTTACTAGAGAACGTTACACAGTTGAATTGGGATCCATATTGAATAGTTACATAGAGGAACGTTACACGTGAATTGGGATCCATATTGAACTAGTCACATAGAGGCAACGTACACAGTGAATTGGGATCCACTATTGAACTAGTACATAGAGGACAGTTACACAGTGAATTGGGTCATATTGAACTGTTCACATAGAGAACGTTAACAGTGAATGGGATCCATTTGAACTAGTACCATAGAGGAACGTTTCACAGTGAATTGGGATCCATATTGAACTAGTACATAGAGGAACGTTACACAGTGAATTGGGATCCATATTGAACTAGTCACATAAAGAGGAACGTTACACGTGAATTGGGGATCCATATTGAACTAGTTACTAGAGGCGGACGTTACACAGTGAATTGGGATCCATATGAACTAGTCACATAGAGGAACGTTGACACGGTGATTGGGATCATATTGAACGTTACATAGAGGAAACGTTACACGGTGAATTGGGATCCTATTGAACTAGTCATAGAGGAACGTTACACGTGAATTGGGATTCATATTGAACTAGTTAACATTAGAGGCACGTATACACGTGAATTGGGATCCATATTGAACTAGTCACATAGGAACGTTACACAGTGATGGGATCATATGAACTAGTCACATAGAGGAACGTTACACAGTGAATTGGGATCCATATTGACTAGTCACATAGAGGAACGTTACACAGTGAATTGGGATCCATATTGAAACTGTCACATAGAGGACGTTACACAGGTGAATTGGGATCCATATTGAACTAGTTCACATAGAGGGAACGTTACACAGTGATTGGGTCCATTGAATAGTACAAGAGAACGTTACACAGTGAATTGGGATCCATATGATGAAAACTAGTTACATAGAGGAACGTTCACACAGTGAATTGGGATTATATTGAACTAGTCACATAGAGGAACGTTACACAGTGAATTGGATCATATGAACTAGTCACATAAGAGGAACGTACACAGTGAATTGGGATCCATATGAACTAGTCACATAGAGGAAAGTTACACAGATGAATTGGGATCCATATTGAACTAGTCACATAGAGGAACGTTACACAGTGAATTGGGATCCATATTGAATAGTTCATAGAGGAACGTTACAGTGAATTGGGATCCATTTGAACTAGTTCAATAGAGAACGTTACACAGTGAATTGGGATCCTAGAACTAGTACTAGAGGAACGTTACACAGTGATTGGGATCCATATTGAAATATACAATGAGGAAGTTACACAGTGAATTGGGATCCATATTGAACTAGTCACATAGAGGACGTTACACAGGTGAATTGGGATCATATTGAACTAGTTACATAGAGGAAAGTTACACAGTGAATTGGGATCCATATTGAACTAGTCATAAGGAACGTTACACAGTGAATTGGGATCATATTGAACTAGTCACATAGAGGACGTACACAGTGAATGGGATCCATATTGAACTAGTCACATAGAGGAACGTTACACAGTGAATTGGGATTATATTGAACTAGTCACATAGAGGAAGTACACAGTGGAATGGGATCCAATGAACTAGTACATAGAGGAAGTTCACGTGAATTGGATCCATATTGAACTAGTCCATAGAGGAACGTTACACAGTGAATTGGGTCCATATTGAAATAGTCCATAGAGGAACGTAACAGTGATTGGGATCCATATTGAACTAGCACATAGAGGAACGTTACACAGTGAATTGGGATCCATATTGAACTAGTACATAGAGGAAGTACACAGTGATTGGGATCCATATTGAACTAGTCACATAGAGGACGTTTTCACAGTGAATTGGGATCCATATTTATAGATTACATGAGGACGTACACAGTGAATTGGGGATCCATATTGAACTAGTACATAGAGGAACGTTACACAGTGAATTGGGACTCATATTGAACTAGTCACTAGAGGAACGTTAACAGTGAATTGGGATCCATATTGAACTAGTAACATAGAGGAACGTTACACGTGAATTGGGATCCATATTGACTTAGTCACATAGAGGAACGTTACACGTGAATTGGGATCCATATGAACTAGTAATAGGAGACGTTACAGTGAATGGGACCATATTGAACTAGTCACATAGAGAACGTTACACGATGAATGGGATGCCAATTGAAACTAGTACATAGAGGAACGTTACACAGAGTGAATGGGATCCATATTGAAAAGTCACATAGAGGGAAGTTACACGTGAATTGGGATCCATATGAACTAGATATAGAGGAACGTTTACACGGTGTTGAATGGGATCCATATTGAACTAGTTACATAGAGGAAACGTTACACGGTGGTGAATGGGATCCATATTGAACTAGTTACATTAGAGGAACGTTTACACAGTGAATTGGGATCCTATTGAACTAGTTATAGAGGACGTTACACAGTGAATTGGGATCCAATTGAACACTAGTACATAGAGGAACGTTACACAGTGAATTGGGATCCATATTGAACTAGGTCACATAGAGAACGTTACAACGTGAATTGGGATCATATTGAACTGTTACATGAGGAACGTTACACAGGTGAATGGGTCCATATTGAAACTAGTCACATAGAGGAGAAAAGGAAACGTTACACAGTGAATTGGGATCATATTGAACTAGTTACATAGAGGAACGTTACACGGTGAATTGGGATCCATATGAACTAGTCACATAGGAGGAACGTTACACGGTGAATTGGGATCCATATGAACTGTTACATAGAGGAACGTTACACAGTGAATTGGGATCATATTGAATTAGACATAGGGAAACGTCCAACAGTGAATTGGGATCCATATTGAACTAGTTACATAGAGGCACGTTACACAGTGAATTGGGATCCATATGAAACTAGTTACATAGAGCGAACGTTACACAGTGAATGGGAGCCATATTGAATAGTCTACATAGAGGGAACGGACACAGTGAATTGGGATCCATATGGAACTAGTTACATAGAGGAACGTTACACAGGAAATTGGGATCCATATTGAACCTCAGTTACATAGAGGAATAGTTACATGAGTGATTGAATTGGGATCCCATATTGAAACTAGTACATTAGAGGAACGTTACCGTAATTGGGATCCATATTGAAATAGAGTCAATAGAGAAGACGTTACATCTTTAATTTCAGTGAATTG
The DNA here is from genome assembly GCA_019447015.1 of Hymenochirus boettgeri. Classification (NCBI taxonomy): domain Eukaryota; kingdom Metazoa; phylum Chordata; class Amphibia; order Anura; family Pipidae; genus Hymenochirus; species Hymenochirus boettgeri. The sequence continues at coordinate 222,288 of JAACNH010000394.1, forward strand.
GATCCATATTGAACTAGTAATAGAAGAACGGTCACAGTGAATTGGGATCCATATTGAACTGTACATAGAGGAACGTTATATGAGGTGAAATTGGGATCCATATTGAAATTTACATAGAGGAAAAAACGTTACACGGTGAATGTGGGATTCCATATTGAACTAGTCACATAGAGAACGTTACACAGTGAATTGGGATCCATATTGAACTAGTCACATAGAGGAACGTTACAAGTGAATGGGATACATATTGAACTAGACATAGAGGACACTTACACAGTGAATTGGGATCCATATGAATAGTAGTTACATTAGAGGAACGTACACGTGAATTGGGATCCATATTAAACTAGACATAGAGGAACGTTACACGGTGAATGGGATCCATATTGAACTAGTTACATAGAGGAACGTTACACAGTGAATTGGGATCCATATTGAAGAGTTACATAGAGGAACGTTACAGTGATGAATTGGGATCCATATTGAACTAGTCACATAGAGGAACGTCACATGTGAATTGGAATCCATATTGAACTAGTCAACAAGAGGAAACGTTACACGGTGAATTGGATCAATATTAATAGTCAATATAGAGGAACGTCTACACGTGAATTGGGATCCATATGACTAGTTACTAGAGGAAGTTCACGTGAATGGGATCCATATGATTACATGAGGAACGTTACACAGTGAATGGGATCCATATGAACTAGTCACTATGTGGAACGTTACACGTGAATTGGGATCATATTGAACTAGTCACATAGAGGAACATTACACAGTGAGAATTGGGATCCATATTGAACTAGTTAACCATCGAGGAACGTTACACAGTGATTGGGATCCATATTGAACCAGTCACATAGAGGAACGGTACACAGTGAATTGGGACTATATGGAACTAGTCACATAGAGGAACGTTACACAGTGAATGGTGGAGACACGTATTGAAACTAGTTACATAGAGGAACGTTACCACGGTGAATTGGGATCCATATTGAACTAGTCACATAGAGGAACGTTACACAGTGAATGGGATCCATATGAAATAGTACAATAGAGGAACGTTACACAGTGAATTGGGATCCATATTGAACAGTCACATAGAGGAAAGTTACACAGTGAATTGGGATCATATTGAACTAGTCAATAGAGCGTTACACAGTGAATTGGGATCCATATTGAACTAGTTACATAGAGGAACGTTACACAGTGCATTGGGATCCATATTGAACTAGTCACATAGAGGAACGTTACTCGGTGAATTGGGATCCATATTGAACTAGTCACATAGAGGAACGTTACACGTGAATTGGGATCCATATTGAACTAGTCACATAGAGGAACGTTACACAGTGAATTGGGATCCAATTGAACTAGTCACATAGAGGAACGTTACACGGTGAATTGGGATCCATATTGAAACTAGTCACATAGAGGAACGTTACACAGTGAATTGGGATCCATATTGAACTAGTTACATAGAGGAACGTTACACAGTTGAATTGGGATCCATAATTGAACTAGTCACATAGAGGAACGTTTACACAGTGAATTGGGATCCATATTGAACTAGTCCATAGAGGAACGTTACACAGTGAATTGGGATCCATATGAAATAGTACAAGAGGAACGTTACTCGGTGAATGGGATCCATATGAACTAGTTACATAGAGGAACGTTACTCGGGAGGAATTGGGATCCATATTGAACTAGTCACATAGAGGAAACGTTACACAGTGAATTGATTGGGATCCATATTGAACTAGTAACACATAGAGGAAACGTTACACACTTGAATTGGGATCCATATTGAACTAGTCACATAGAGGAACGTTACACAGTGAATTGGGATCCATATTGAACTAGTTACATAGAGGAACGTTACACAGTGAATTGGGATCCATATTGAACTAGTCACATAGAGGAACGTTACACAGTGAATTGGGATCCATATTGAACTAGTCACATAGAGGAACGTTACACAGTGAATGGGATCACAATGAAATTCAGTCAAAGTAGAGGAACGTTACACAGTGAATTGGGATCCATATTAACTAGTCACATAGAGGAACGTTACACAGTGAATTGGGATCCATATTGAAATAGCACATAGAGGAAGTTACACAGTGCATTGGATCATATTGAAATAGCACAAAGGAACGTACACAGTGAATTGGGATCCATATTGAAACTAGTCACATAGAGGAACGGACACAGTGAATTGGGATCCATATTGAACTAGTTCATAGAGGAACGTTACCACGTGAATTGGGATCCATATTAACATAGTCACATAGAGGAACTGTTTACAGGTGAGTTGGGATCCAGATTGAACTAGTTACATAGAGGAACCGTTACACAGGAATTGGGATCCATATTGAACTAGTCACATAGGGACGTTCACAGTGAATGGGGATCCATATTGAATAGTACATAGAGGAACGTACACGGAATTGGGATCCATATTGAACTAGTTCACATAGAGGAAGTTACACAGTGAAGGGATCCTATTGAACTAGTTACATAGAGGAACGTACACCGGTGAACTGGGATCCATATGAACTAGTTACATAGAGGAACGTACACGGGTGAAGGGATCCATATTGAACTAGTCACATAGAGGAACGTTACACGGTGAACTTGGATCCATATTGAACTAGTTACATAGAGGAACGTTACACAGTGAATTGGGATCCATATTGAACTAGTTACATAGAGGAACGTTACACAGTGAATTTGGGATCCATATTGAACTAGTTACATAGAGGAACGTTACCACAGTGAATTGGGATCATATTGAACTAGTCACCATAGAGGAACGTTACACGGTGAATTGGGATCCATATTGAACTAGTTTACATAGAGGAACGTACACGTGAATTGGGATCCATATTGAAACTAGGTCACATAGAGGAACTTACACAGTGAATTGGGATCCTATTGAACTAGTAAAATAGGGAACGTTACACAGATGAATTGGGATCCATATTGAACTAGTTACATGAGGAACGTTTACACAGTGAATTGGGTCCATATTGAACTAGTCACATAGAGGAACGTACCCAGTGAATGGGGATCCATATTGAACTGTTACAAAGAGGAACGTACCAGTGAATTGGGATCCATATGAACTAGTTACATAGAGGAACGGTACACAGTGAATGGGATCCATATTGAACTAGTTACATAGAGGAACGGACACAGTGAAGTGGATCCATATTGAACTAGTTACATAGAGGAACGTACACGGGAATTGGGATCCATATTGATAGTCAACAGTAGAGAACGTTACACGGTGAATGGGATCCATATTGAAATAGTCACAGAGGAACGTTACACAGGTGAATTGGGATCACAATTGAACTAGTCACATGAGGAACGTTACACAGTGAATTGGGATCCATATTGAACTAGTTACATAGAGTGAACGTTACAAAGTGAATTGGGATCCATATATTGAACTAGTCACATAGAGGAAGTTTCACACTGAATTGGGATCCCTATTGACTCGTTACATAGAGGAACGTTACACAGTGAATTGGGTCTCATTCTTGAACTAGTTACATAGAGGAACGTTTAACAGTGAATTGGATCCATATTGAAACTAGTCACATAGAGGAACGTTACACAGTGAAGTGGGTTCCATATTGAAACTGTTACATAGAGAACGTACACGGTGAATTGGGATCCATATTGAACTAGTCACATAGAGGACGTTACAAGGTTGAATTGGGATCCATATGGAAACTAGTTACATAGAGGACACGTGTACACAGTGAATTGGGGATCCATATTGAACTAGTCACATGAGGAACGTTACACAGTGAATTGTGATCCATTTGAACTAGTTCACATAGAGGAACGTTACATGGTGAATGTGATCCATATTGAACTAGTCACATAGAGGAACGTTACACAGTGAATGGGATCCATATTGAACTAGTCACATAGAGGAACGTTACACCGTGAATTGGGATCATATTGAACTCGTCACATAGAGGAACGTACACAGTGAATTGGGATCCATATGAAACTAGTACATAGAGGAACGTTACACCAGTGAATTGGGATCCATATTGAACTAGTTCAATAGAGAACGTTACACAGTGAATTGGGTCACCTATTGAACTAGTACATAGAGGAACGTACATGGTGAATTGGATCCATATGAACTAGTCAATAGAGGAACGTTACACAGTGAATTGGGATCCATTTAAACTAGTCACTAGGGACGTACACGGTGATGGGTCCATTTGAACTAGTACATAGAGGAATGTTACACAGTGAATTTGGGATCATATGAACTAGTTACATAGAGGAACTTACACAGTTGAATTGGGATCCATATGAACTAGTTACATGAGGAACGTTACACAGTGAATTGGGATCCATACTGAAACTGAGTCACTAGGGAACGTTACATTGTGAATTGGGATCCATATGAACTAGTCACATAGAGGAACGTTTACACAGTGAATTGGGATCCATATTAACTAGTCACTTAGAGGAACGTTACACGTGAATGGGATCCAATGGAACTAGTTAATAGAGGAAACTGGTACACAGTGAATTGGGATCCTAATTGAAACTAGTTACATAGAGGAACGTTACACAGTGAATTGGATCCATATTGAACTAGGTACACTCAGAGGAACGTTACCGAATGTATTGAACTAGTCATAGGGGATACTACTATTGGGGAACATATTACTACATAGAGGAACGTTACACGGTGAATTGGACATTTGCATTTAATAAGACGTTACCGGGATATTATTGAACAGCACATAGAGTTACCACTGATGGGATCCATATTGAAGTCAACGTTACACGGTGGATTGAAGTCATAGAGGACTCCGGATTAATATGATAACTAGAGGAACGTCACGAGGACATAGAAATCATAGGAAGTTACACGGTGATTGGGATCCATATTGACACTGTTAGCTTACTACAGATGATCTTGAAACTGTTACATGAGACGTATGAATTGGGATCCATATTGAACTAGTACATAGAGAGAAGTTACAACGGTGGAATTGGGATCATATTGAACTAGTTACTGATGAACGGTAAAGAGGTATCACATGGAACTAGCCACAAGAGTGAACGTCGTGAATGGGATCAGATTGTAATAGTCTACATAGATGAACGTTTACACAGTGAATTGGGGATCCTATTTGAACTAGTACATAGAGGAACGTTACACGTGTGACTTGGGGACTCCATATTGAACTAGTAACAAGAGGAACGTACAGATGAATGGATCCTATGAAACTAGTCACATTAGAGGAAACGTTACATCAGGTAATTGGGATCCTATTGAAACTCGTTACATAGAGGAACGTGTACACAGTGAATTGGGATCCATATTATAGTTACATAATGAAGACACTGATTGATCCTTGTAGTACCGAACGTACAAGTGCAATGGGGATCCATATTGAACTAGGTACATAGAGGAACGTAACCAGTGAATTGGGATCCATATTGAACCTATACAGCATAGAGGAACTGACACGGTGAAATTGGGATCATATTGAACTAGTTACATAGAGGAACGTTACACAGTGAATTGGGATCCATATTGACTAGTCACATGAGGGAGGAACGTTGACACGGTGAATTGGGTCATATTGAACTAGTTACATAGCGGAACGTACCAAAGTGAATGCGGATCAATATTGAACTAGTCACATAGAGGAAACGTTTTACACGGTGAATGGGATATCCATATTGAATAGT
>JAACNH010000395.1:0-47651 GCA_019447015.1 Hymenochirus boettgeri
GGGGTATGAATGGGGGGTATGAATGGGGTATATGAATGGGGTATGAATGGGGGGTATGAATGGGGGGTATGCATTGGGGGTATGAATGGGGTATGAATGGGGGGTATGAATGGGGGGTATGAATGGGGTATGAATGGGGTATGAATGACTCTCCTCACCAATGTCTGTTAGTTATCTACATTCTTTCTTTTATATAGTAAAAGTTTTAACATTTGTCTTAAAGTTCAGACCTGAAAATGAATTTTATTTAACGTTTTTTTTCTTTTTTGACTTGTGGAAAGAACAAGGGAAACTTTAATAAGTGAAGCAACTTTCCCTTTCAAATCAAAGTATCATCGTTCATTTTAAAGTGATGTCACTTGCTGATTTACGTTTGTTCCAAATGATGTATTGTATTGTCTGAAATGTTGGAATTGTTAATCTTTATGTAGTTTGTTTACTAAATAAAAATCCCTAATATATACTGTCAATAGGTATAGGGTATAGTGAGTAATGCTGGGTATTTAATAGTGGGGCATCCCCACCAGATTGGGGCTAGATATACATAGGTATAGCCACATGGTTATTGAAGGGGAATTGTGATCTCTATATAAGTGACCTCTAGTAAAAAAGGTCACTCCTACCTTTATTAAATTTCTCCATCATGATTCAAGCTGTAAATCCAAAGTTACTGCAGAATAAAGGATGGTTTTCCTGCTAGTACTTTGATCTGTGACATCACCAGAAATCTGGGGTCTGCCTCCAAGTTTAAGGTTGGAGCATGCCCACTGCTGTCATAGAGCATCATCAGCTGCATCATAAGCCCCACCTCCAAATTTCTAAATCATTCCAAAGCTAGCCACAAGGCTGAAAATACATTCAGGCTCATTAACCCAGAGCCGCCGCTACCGCTCTGGGTAAAAGTCCTGTTTGCGATTTAATATCGCGTTTTCGAATGTGGGTAAATCCCAGTAGGTATTTAGCAACTGTGGGATTTTAACGTTAAAATCCTGCGCTAAAACTAGCGCAAACACGATATTCAATTGCGAGCGTCGGATGTGCAGGTGATTTTTGCGAAAACCAGTGCATCCAACGCTAATATGGAGCTAAAATCACGCTAACCGGTAGCGAACCAGTTAGCGTGACTTTAACTCCATATATTTGCCCAGCGAGTCTGGGTAAATGAGGCCCATTATCTATCCCTATGCAGCACAGAGGTAGAGGAAAGGATTGAGAATGGTTGCAGGTCTGCAAACAGCTTCAGAAAAGATCAGTTTTGGGGGGTGGGGCTTCTAACACAGAACATCATGTGACTGTCACAGAGACTCAGACAGACCAGGAAGTGTAAATTTACAATCCTATAACTTAAGATCCGGAGAAGCTAGAGAAAGGGCTCTGTTAAATAGAGATCACTTGTATGGTGACTACAGTTTCTCTATAACAATTAAGTTAAATAATAAATTGTGCTGCTTGTTTCAATGGGAACAATAAGGTACTATAATTCCTCCTTATCATTGTCACCATGTGAACACCAAACACAGTCTTATTGCGGCCAGAAACCAGATTACTTTACGCCCCGCACAGCGGAACAAAGTCACGAGATTGGGGAGAATTCCTGACTATTAATATCCATGTCTAGATAGTTTGGATGCTGTCGGATTAGTCAGCATGTCTAGTACAGGGACCTGATAACAATACCACTGCCTGCAAAACATGAACCGGACATCTTTTGTAAACTACCGAATCGAGTTAAAGTGACTCCCATATATAATAGGGAATCCCACCTATAGTCAATAACTTGGATTACTTAGCACAGTATTGTTTCCTTGTCTTTCACCTTTTACATATATAACATGGCTACCATATCCACCATCTCCTCCATATACAACATGGCTTCCATATCCACCATCTCCACCATATACAACATGGCTTCCATATCCACCATCTCCACCATATACAACATGGCTTCCATATCCACCATCTCCTCCATATATAACATGGCTTCCAAAAATAAGTGAAGAGGAAAAGAGGAGGGAGGGGGAGAAAAAGAGGAAAGAGAAGTCCAACCTTTAGACACTACCCAGAAGTCTGTAATAAAGTTACATTAACATATAGGAGGTTTATAAAGACATTACGTCATCTAGTCCAACCTTTATACCCTCCACCATAATGTCGTTATACAGTTAGGTCATATTAACATATATGTGAGGTGTGTATAAAACATACAGTCCATCTGTCCAACCTTTTATACCCTACCCATAATGTCCGTAAACAGTTACATATAACAATAGTATTGGAGGTTGTTAAACTATGTCCAATCTTCCAACTTTATACCCAACCCATAACTGTCTTATAACGTGCACAGTAACATAGTATTGGAGGTTGAAAAAGACGCATTTCCAACTTAGTCAACCTTTATACCCTACCCATAATGTCTGTAAACAGTTACAAGTAACATAGTATTGGAGGTGTATACGACTACGCCATCTATCCAACCTTTATACCCTACCATAATGTCTGTATAACAGTTACATAGAAAAATAGTATTGGAGGTTTTATAAGACATACGTCCTCAAGTCCAACCTTTATACCCTACCACATAATGTCTGTATAAACGTTACATAGTATAGTATTGGAGGTTGTATAAAGACATACGTCCATCTAGTCCAACCTTTATACCCTACCCTAATGTCTGAATAACAGTTACATAGTAACATAGTTTGGAGGTTGTATAAGACATACGTCCATCTAGTCCAACTTTATACCCTACCCTTAATGTTCTGTATAACAGTTACATAGTACACATATTGTTTGAGGTTGTATAAAGACATACGTCCATCTAGTCCGACCTTTATACCCACCCATAGTCTGTATACAGTTACATAGTAACATAGTTTGGGTTGTATAAAGACATCACGTCCATCATATCGCACCTTTATATACCCTACCCTAATGTCTGTATAACATGACATAGTAACATAGTATTGGAGGTTGTATAAAGACTACGTCCATCTAGTTCAACCTTATACCCTACCCATAATGTCTGTTAAACCAGTTACATAGTAACTAGTATGGGATTTTATTAAAGACATACGTCCGTCTAGTCCAACCTTTATACCCTACCCATAATGTCTGTAACAGTTACATAGTAACTAGTATTGGAGGTTGTATAAACATACGTCCATCTAGTCAAACCTTTTACCCTACCTACCCATAATGTCTGTATAACAGTTACATAGTAACCTAGTATTGAAGGATTGTATAGAACATACGTCCATCTAGTCCACCTTTATATACCCTAACCCTAATGTCTGTATACAGTTACTAGTAACATAGTATTGGAGGTTGTATAAAGACATACTCCATCTAGTTCAAACCTTTATAACCCTACCCATAATGTCTGTATAACTTACATAGTACATAGTATTGGGTTGTATAAGCATACGTCCCTCTAGTCCAAACCTTTATACCCTACCCATAATGTCTGTATAACATTTACATAGTAACATAGTATGTGAGGTTGTATAAGACATCGTCCATCTAGTCCTACTTTATCCCTACCCAATGTCTGATAACATTTACATATAACATGTATTGGAGGTTGTATAAAGACATACGCCATCATTCCGACCTTTATACCCTAACCATAATGTCTGTATAACAGTTTACACTAGTAACATAGTATTGGAGGTTGTATAAAGACATCGTCCTCTAGTTCAACCTTTATACCCTACCCATATGTCTGTATAACGTTACATAGTAACATAGTATTGGAGTTTTATAAACATACGTCCGTCTAGTCCACCTTTATACCCTACCCAATATGTCGTATAACAGTTACATAGTAACATAGTATTGGAGGTTGTATAAAACATACGTCCCTCTAGTCCAACCTTTATACCCTACCCATAATGTCTGTATAACAGTTACATAGTAACACAGTATTGGGTTGTTATAAAGACATACGTCCATCTAGTCCAACTTTATACCCTACCCATAATGTCTGTATAACAGTTACATAGTAACATATTATTGGAGGTTGTATAAAACATACGTCCCTCTATGTCCAACCTTTATACCCTACCCATAGGTCTGTATCCAGTTACATAGTAAACATGTATTGAGTGTGTTATAAAGACTACGTCCATCTAGTCCAACCTTTATACCCTACCCATAATGTCTGTATACAGTTACATAGTAACATGTATTGGAGGTTGTATAAGACATACGTCCCTCTAGTCCAACCTTTATACCCTACCCATAATGTCTGTATAACAGTTACATAGTAACACAGTATGGAGTTGTATAAAACATACTTCCATCTAGTCCAACTTTTATACCCTACCCATAATGTCTGTATAACAGTTACATATATACTTAGTATTGGAGGTTTTATAAAGACATACTCTCCCTCTATTCCAACCTTTATACCCTACCCATAATGTCTGTATAACAGTTACATAGTAACATAGTATTGAGGTTTAAAAGACATACGTCCATCTAGTCCACCTTTATACCCTACCATAATGTCTGTATAACAGTTACATAGTAACATAGTATTGGAGGTTGTATAAAGACATACGTCCATCACACCAACCTTTTACCCTACCATAATGTCTGTAAACAGTTACATTTTACATAGTATTGAGGTTGTAAAGAAATACGTCCATCTAGTCCAACCTTTATACCCTACCCATAATGTCTGTATAACAGTTACATAGTAACATAGTATTGGAGGTTGTATAAAGATATGTCCAACTAGTATTGGAGGTTGTATAAAGACATACGTCCATCTAATCCGACCTTTATACCCTACCCATAATGTCTGTATAACAGTTACATAGTAACATAGTATTGGGGTTGTTAAGATATCACGTCCATCTAGTCCAACCTTTATACCCTACCCATAATGTCTGTATAACAGTACATAGTAACATAGTATTGGAGGTTGTATAAAGACATCCATCCGTCTAGTCCACCTTTATAACCCTACCCATATGTCTGTAAACAGTTACATAGTAACATAGTATTGGAGGTTGTATAAAGACATACGTCCATCTAGTCCAACCTTTATACCCTACCCATATGTCTGTATAACAGTTACATGTAACATATTATTGGAGGTTGTATAAAGACATACGTCCATCTAGTCCAACTTTTTAACCCTACCCATAATGTCTGTATAACAGTTACATAAACATAGTATTGGAGGTTTATATAAGAACATACGTCGTCTAGTCCAAACCTTTTATCCCTACCCATAATGTCTGTATAACAGTTACATAGTACATAGTATTGGAGGTTGTATAAAGACTAACGTCCATCTAGTTCACCCTTTAACCCACCCATAATGTCTGTATAACAGTTACATAGTAACATATATTGGAGGTTATATAAAGACATACTCCGTCTAGTCCAACCTTATATACCCTACCCATAATGTCTGTATAACAGTTACATAGTAACATAGTATTGGAGGTTGTATAAGACATACGTCCCTCTAGTCCAACCTTTATACCCACCCTAATGTCTGTATAACAGTTACATAGTAACACAGTATTGGAGGTGTATAAAGACATACGTCCATCTAGTCCAACTTTATCCCCTACCCATATTCTGTATAAACGTTACATAGTAACATAGTATTGGAGGCTGTATAAAGACATACTCCCTCTATCCAACCTTTAACCCTACCCATAATGTCTGTATAACAGTTACACTAGTAACATAGTATTGGAGGTTGTATAAAGACATACGTCCATCTAGTCCACCTTTATACCCTACCCATAATGTCTGTATAACAGTTACATAGTAACATGTATTGGAGGTTGTATAAAGACATACGTCCATACAACACCACACCTTTATACCCACCCTAATGTCTGTATAACAGTTACATAGTAACATAGTATTGGAGGTTGTATAAAGACATACTTCCGTCTAGTTCACCTTTATACCCTACCCATAATGTCTGTATAACAGTTACATAGTAACTAGTATTGAGGTTATATAAAGACATACGTCCCGTCTAGTCCAACCTCTTATACCCTACGCCCATATGTCTGTATAACAGTTCTAGTAACATAGTATTGGAGGTTTGTATAAAGACATACGTCCCTCTAGTCCAACTTTAACCCTACCCATAATGTCTGTATAACAGTTACTAGTAACACAGTATTGGAGGTTGTATAAGACATACTTCCATCTAGTCCAACTTTATACCCTACCCATATGTCTGTATAACAGTTACACTAGTAACATAGTTTGGAGGTTGTATAAGACATACGTCCTCTAGTCCAACCTTTATACCCTACCCATAATGTCTGTATAACAGTTACATAGTAACATAGTATTGGAGGTTGTATAAAACAATACGTCCATCTAGTCCAACTTTATACCACCCAAATGTCTGTATAACAGTTACATAGTAACATAGTTGGAGGTTGTATAAAGACATACGTCCATCTACACAACTTTTATCCCTACCCATAATGTCTGTATAACAGTTACATGTTACATATGTTTGAAGTTTGTATAAAGACATACTTCCATCTAGTCCAACCTTTATACCCTACCCATATGTCTGTATAACAGTTACATAGTAACATAGTATTGGAGGTTGTATAAAGATATGTCCAACTAGTATTGAGGTTGTATAAGACATACGTCCATCTAATCCGACCTTTATAACCCTACCCATAATGTCTGTATAACAGTTACAATGTAACATAGTATTGGAGGTTTATATAAGATATACGTCCATTAGTCCACCTATAACCCAACCCATAATGTCTGTATCCATTACAAGTACATAGTATGTGAGGTTGTATAAAGCCATACATCCGTCTAGTCCAACCTTTATACCCCACCCATAATGTCTGTATAACAGTTACATAGTAACATAGTATTGGAGGTTTATAAGACATACGTCCATCTAGTCCAACCTTTATACCCTACCATAATGTCTGTATAAACAGTTACATGTAACTAGTATTGGTAGTATAAAGATACAAATACTTCCATCTAGTCCAACTTTTATACCCTACCCATATGTCTGTATAACAGTTACATAGTAACATAGTATTGGAGGTTGTATAAAGACATACGCCTTCTATCCAACCTTTATACCCTACCCATATTTCTGTAAAACAGTTACAATAACATAGTATGGGGAGGTTTGTATAAGACATACGTCCATCTATGTTCAACCTTTTACCCTACCATAATGGTCTGTATAACAGTTACATAGTAACATAGTATTGGAGGTTTATTAAAGCTACGTCCTCTAGTCCAACCTTTATACCCTACCCTAATATGTCTGTATAACAGTTACATAGTAAAATAGTATTGGAGGTTGTATAAAGACTACGTCCTCTAGTCCAACCTTTATCCCCTACCCATATGTCTGTATAACGTTACTGTAACACAGTATTGGGGTTGTATAAAGACATTCCCATCTAGTCCAACTTTTATACCCTACCCATAATGTCTGTATAACAGTTACATAGTAACATAGTATTGGAAGGCTGTATAAAGACATACGTCCCTCTAGTCCAACCTTTATACCCTCCCCTAATGTCTGTATAACAGTTACATAGTAACATAGTATTGGAGGTTGTATAAAGACATACGTCCATCTAGTCCAACCTTATACCCTACCCATAATGTCTGTATAACAGTTACATAGTACATAGTATTGGAGGTTGAATAAAACATACGTCCATCTACACCAACCTTATAACCCTACCCATAATGTCTGTATAACAGTTACATAGTTACATAGTATTGAAGTTGTTATAAAGACATACGTCCATCTAGTCCAACCTTTATACCCTACCCATAATGTCTGTATAACAGTTACATAGTAACATAGTATTGGAGGTTGTATAAAGATATGTCCAACTAGTATTGGAGGTTGTATAAAGACATACGTCCATCTAATCCGACCTTATTACCCTACCCATAATGTCTGTATAACGTTACATAGTACCATAGTTTGGAGGTTGTATAAAGATATACGTCCATCTAGTCCAACCTTTATACCCTACCCATAATGTCTGTATAACAGTTACATAGTACCATAGTATTGGAGGTTTGTATAAAGACATACATCCGTCTAGTCCAACCTTTATACCCTACCCATAATGTCTGTATAACAGTTACATAGTAACATAGTATGGAGTTGTATAAGACATACGTCCATCTAGTCCAACCTTTATACCCTACCCATAATGTCTGTATAACAGTTACATAGTAACATAGTTTTGGAGGTTTGTATAAAGACATACTTCCATCTATCCAACTTTTATAACCCTACCCATAATGTCTGTATAAACAGTTACATAGTAACATAGTATTGGAGTTTGTATAAAGACATACGTCCGTCTAGTCACAACCTTTATACCCTACCCATAATGTCTGTATAACAGTTACATAAGACATGTATTGGGTTGTATAAAGACATACGTCCATCTAGTCCACATTTATAACCTACCCATAATGTCTGTATAACAGTTACATAGTAACATAGTATTGGAGGGTTGTATAAACTAACGTCCATCCAGTCCAACCTTTATACCCTACCATAATGTCTGTATAACAGTTACATAGTAACATAGTATTGAGATGTGTATAAAGACATACGTCCGCTAGTCCAACCTTTATACCCTACCCATAAGGTCTGTATACATTTACATAGTAACATAGTATTGGAGGTTGTATATAAAAGACATACGTCCATCTATACCCACCCATAATGTCATCAGTTATAATCATTGTGTAGCTATGTCTCAATTAAATCGTGTTTAACTATGTCATCAGTTATAATCAGTGTTTACTGTGTCATCAGTTATATCAGTGGTTAGCTCTGTCATCGTTTATAATCAGTGTTTAGCTATGTTATCAGTATAATTAGTGTTTAGTATGTTACTTTTCATGTTTATCATGTTATCAGTTATAATCAGTTTTAGCTATGTTATCATTATAATCAGTGTTAGCCATGTTTCAAGTTATATCATTTTTTAGCTGTTCATCAGTTTATATCATTGGTTAGCTCTGTCAGGTTATAATCAGTGTTTAGCTATGTTATCATTTATAATTAGTGTTTAGCTGTGGTATCAGTTTTATCAGTGTTAGCTGTGTTATCAGTTATATCGGTGTTTTAGCTATGTTCAGTTATAATCGTGTTTATGTACGTCATCAGTTATAATCGGTTCTACACGTCATCATTATATCGGTGTTTAGCTACTCCTCAGTTATAATCAGTGTTTACTATGTCATCGTTATAATCATGTTTAGCTATGTCATCAGTTATAATAGTGTTTTTAGCTATGTCATCAGTTATAATCAGTGTTTAGCTATGTCATCAGTTTATCAGTGTTTACTCTGTTAACATTTATATCATGTTTATCTATGTTATCAGTTATAATCATGTTTAGCTATGTTATCAGTTTAATCATTGTTTAGCCATGTCATCAGTTATAATCAGTGTTTAGCTATGTCATCAGTTTATAATCAGTTTTAGCTATGTATCAGTTATAATCAGTGTTTTAGCTATGTTATCATAGTTTACAGTTATCATCGTTTTTGTTTAGCCATGTCCTCAGTTTATAATCAGTGTTTAGCTATGTCATCAGTTATAATCAGTGTTTAGCTAGTCATCAGTTAAATCAGTGTTAGCTACGTCATCAGTTATAATCAGTGTTGTCGGTGTTTAGCTACGTTATCAGTTAAATCGGTGTTATTAGCTCGTTATCAGTTATAATCGTGTTTAGCTACGTTATGTTTTAGCAGTGTTTCTATTTATCAGTTTATAATCAGTTTTACTGTCATCAGTTATAATCAGTGTTTAGCTATGTCATCAAAATAATCAGTGTTTAGCTATGTCATCAGTTTAATCGTTGTTTGCTATGTCAGCAGTTATAATCGGTGTTAGCGATGTATCAGTTATCATCGTTTTAGCTATGTCATCATATAATCAGTGTTTAGCTATGTCTCAGTTTATACGGTGTTAGCTATGTCATCAGTTATATATCGGTGTTAGCTTTATCATTAAATCGGGTTTAGCTATTTCATCAGTTATAATCGTGTTTAGCTATGTCATCAGTTATAATCGGTGTTAGCTATGTCATCAGTTTATCGGTGTTTATCATCATTATAATCGGTGTTTAGCTATGTCTCATTTTAATCGGTGTTAGCTATTCACATAATCGGTGTTTAGCTATTTCATCAGTTACAATCAGTGTTTAGCTATGTCATCAGTTATAAATAATCGGTGTTTAGCTATGCCACAGTTATAATCGGTGTTTGCTATGTCACATCAGTTATAATCAGTGTTTAGCTATGTCTGATCATTGTTATAATCAGTGTTTAGCTATGTCATCATCAGTTATACTCAGTGTGTAGCTATGTCATCAGTTTATAATCAGTGTTTAGTGCTATGCTATCAGTTATAATCATGTTTAAGCTATGTCATCATTATAATCAGTGTTTAGCTATGTCATCAGTTAAATCAGTGTTAGCTATGTCATCAGTTATAATCAGTGTTTAGCTATGTTTTATCAGTTATATCCAGTGTTTATGCTATGTTCATCAGTTTATAATCAGTGTGTTAGCTATGTCATACAGTTATAATGTATGTTTAGCTATGTTATCAGTTATAATCGTGTTTTTATCTATGTCTCAGTTTAATCAGTGGTTTAGCTATAAGTCATCATTATAATCAAGTGTTTAGCTATGTCATCAGTTATAATCAGTGTTTAGCTATGTCATCAGTTTATACTCAGTGTTTATTATTGAGCTATGTCATCCTTTAAATCAGTGTTTTAGCATGTCATCAGTTAATAATCAGTGTTTAGCTGTCATCAGTTTAATCAGTGTTTAGCTAATGTTATCAGTTATAATCGTGTTTAGCTATGTCATCAGTTAATCCTGTTTAGCTATGTATCAGTTATAATCAGTTTTAGCTATGTCATCATATAAATCAGTGTTTAGCTATGTCCGTTATATCAGTGTTGCATGTATCAGTTATATCAGTGTTTAGCTATGTCATCAGTTTATCAGTTTAGCTAGATACAGTTATAATCAGTGTTAGCTTGTATCATTATAAGCAGTGTAGCTATGTCACGTTATAATCAGTGTTAGCTATTATCAGTTTAATCAGTGTTAGCTAGTCATCATTATAATCAGTGTTTAGCTATGTCATCATTTAATCATGTTTACAATACATACCGATTTTTTTATAATCTACTTAATGTGGTAATAGAATTCCCTTTCGATATACTATAGTGGATAAGGTCGATCGCTACAATCTAATGTGATGATAACAATCCTTAGTAATATAAGGTTTATGCTATTAAACCTGTCTGTACCGTGGTACAATACTTACTGTCAGGACACTAGCTGCCATTTCCCATTGTATCGATTTCCTCCTCCCCCCTCCTGTCCCTGACCTTAATGGAACCTCCATCCCCCACCCCCATGGATGTCAATAACCCCCATGTTCCCACAACACCATCCATAACCCACCCCAACAGACCGGCATTTCATGTTTTTGATTGGTCGGGCCGAATGATTGTATTTCTTCGTGTGGCCTCATTGACCGCTTGTTTTTTCTGAATCGGACGAACGTGTGATCGGACGTGTCGGAAAACCATGCCGATAGTTCATTCCTCTATGGACGTGGCGCTCCGTCAGGGCTGCTTGTTCCACCCACCGACAGTCCTTCCTCCTGGCTGAACCAATCGGAAGCCTGAACGGTCCGTTCAGGAGGAAGGATTGGCACTGTGTACCATCTTTAGAACGTAGACGGACATCCAGACAGTTCTCTATTGAACTAGGTTATAAACCATTGTACCCAGTCACACATGTCACACACGGGAGACTTACAGCCATTTAACACCCCGCGATTGCGTCAATTTGCATTAAATGCGTCCATAGAGCTAGCGCTAAAATCACGCGAACCCAATCAAAACAATGTGACACCCCTGAGCGGTCCCTTCACAGACGCGGTGGAGCTGCCAAACTGAAACTTTGTCCACACCCGTTTATTTTTTTATTTAATAATTTGTGGGTTTTTTGTCTTTTTTAGCATAATTCCCATAGTGATATGATAACCAATGACAGACGTGGAATGTTTATTCCTCTCCTTTATAAGGGTGCAGACCAGGCATGCACTCTCTCTGTGCCAGTCCCTGGGAGTTATTATTGCAGTGCCCAGGGTCGAAGGGGGGAAGGACTGTAAATGGGGCTCCAGGTATTTCTATTTTGTACCATCTCTCCCTAATCCACTGCTCCCCCCAGTCTCCCCATCTGTACACATGTAATGCGAGCCAGGCTGGTACTAGGTACATGGAACTAGGTGGTGCTGCCATGCCTGCTTCCAACCGCTTTTGATTGGCTGTTCAGAGCATCTGCTGTCAGGCCCACTCACTGCCACATCATTGACACCCTCTGTGTCCTTCTCATAGCTGAGATAATAACGTATAATTCCTGCTATTCGTGACTTCCCAGCCTCCCCCTCCCCTTCTCCTCCTTCCCTGATGGAGACTGCAGGATCTTCCCCTGTTCCCTCAGCAGACAGAGCCCAGCCCTGCAGGAGGCTACGTGCTCTAATGTGACTCCCAGACCCACTTTCTATTCTGCTCACTGATTCCCGTATTAAGTGACTCACTGGGCTGCAGTTTCTGTGGCTTTTATGTCTCCCTCCCCCGCCAGTCACGTAGGACGTGTATCCACACAAAGGGGGCGTCATTGATCCCCCTGGGTCCCCTTGGGCACTGAACTAATTAGGTTCTATTGATTGACCTTAAAAGAAATGGATTGTCGGCCCCTTTACCGCAGAGATAAACAATGGTCACACAGCGATGGTTTATTATCATGTGTCACTATTATAGTACAGGCTGACCCAAGAGCTTACACTCTAGGGGGGGGGAGGAACAGACCCCAATAGTTCGATATAAACACGATGATTTGGAAACGGTTTGTGTTATCGACTGATTTGGCTGGAACAGAGATTCTGGGTCCATCCGCATGGGATCAGTTGGCACGTGCCAGCCCCTCCCCCGGGGTGCAGTGTCTGTGACTGGATGGAAAGTCTCTACCCGGGAGCGGACAGGAAGTGGCGACGTTTGGGACCTGGCACAGCCCTATGTGTGATTGGGTAGAGCGCTGCAGGCGGTGATGGATTTCCTCACCGTCATTCTGGTGGATGAAGTGGGATTTGGTCATTTCTGTTTGATGTTTAACTGACTCTCTAATGCAAATACACTGAAATGAATCTCCTGGTGCTGGGGCGGCCATACTGAAACACAATTTACAAACACTGTGGTGCTTTGTAACCTGCTCAGAGCTGATCATCACTTAGTCTGAAAGTAAAAGGGTTAATCAGACAGTTACTTGTAGGAGTACCATTCCTCTAGTTCATGGGGGGGTAGAGCTGCCATGTGTGTGTCACTGTGCCCGGCCCCTGCTGCCACTCTGGTTGTAACCTGTTAGTGTGTCACGTGATTGTGTTGTGTTTGTTACCAACAGTGTCACCCAATATGACGATAATCTTTGTGATCCGCACACTCACATGATTCTGACCCGTTCTTCACTCACCGACTATTTCAGAACCACCCATAATCCTCTGAGAAAGTTATAAATAGACTCGGCTCCCTGACAGGTTATTCCACCAGCCCAGATGCAGAGACAATTAAAGGACAATAAAAAATGACCTTTAACCTGTCCTGTGTTCTGACGGGGGCCTTTAGGAGCGAAGGGGGCCCCGGCGAGAGACCGTTAACCCTCCACTTTCATTATAGAATATATATATATTATACAGTCTTAAAAAAACTAATTTGCCAGTTTATTTGTCCTTTAAATATTATAGTGTCTAGTACTGTGTATCTTGTAACCCACTACTCTGTGTACCTTGTGTCCACTTCATCACCAGCTCTCAGTAATTACCAGTGGCCCCGGGCCCCCAAACAATTCTATTATGGGGCCCTCCTTTCCCCTTCACCCCCTGCTTGGTATAATTTGCATTGATATTGAATCATCACGTTGCGAACCCGGAATAACCAATGTCCCAGAAACACCATGTTAACCCCGTAACCCCTGAACTGGGGGTCACAAGGGCACCCTTGTATGTCACCTATCGCCAGGCTTTCCAATCACTTTATAGATCCAGGGACCCACAATCCTCTGCTCCTTCTGTCTCCCTACCGCCCGCCATATTGATGGTTAAAAGACGCAGGATCTAACAAGTATTTGGATTGATATAAAACAATGTGAAGATGTGAAGTGTGAACAGAACCTGGTAGGGATCCACCCATGGGCGTGCGACTGGCACAGACATAACCCATGAATTGGAAACATGTGCCATCCCTCCCAGCATTCCCTGGGGTAATCTGCGCAGTCGTTGGAGTGTTGTGGCCATCACACTTGGCCATCAATGTGAGATTTCACTCAGTGTGTTTGATTAATTATTTACATCGACACAATCCGGGAAATAGAATATTTCTATGGGAGGGGACGTTGTATTGTCTGGGTTGAACGTCCCGGAGCTGGTCCCCCTGGGCCTGATCTATTTCAGATACGGAGAATTAAAGGGAAATTATTTAGAGTTGTTTCTATCCGAAAGGACGCTGGGCTTAACTTTACTTTCCCTTAGCACACCAAGCAGTATGGCCCTCTCCCGCATTCCAATGAACTGCACAGGTTTTGCTGTAAATAACCTGAGGTTTTATTGTAAACTCTGCAAGAGACAAATCTAAACTGTTTATAAATAGTGTTTGTTTTCCTTTAAATACCAAGGAACGTGACCCGGACCCTCGCCCAACGGCTAAAATGAAACGTCCCGGGCCCCAGTCCAACTGCTCTCACTGGAACCACAGGTGCAGGTCAGACCACTGGGATCTGCATCATCTGTTTCAACAGAAATAACGTTCACGTGTGTGTGTGTGTGTGTGTGTGTGGTAGTTGTCACCGTGTCACAAGGTCCTGCGGGAAGTTTGACAACCCCCTGGCCGAGGTCACTGCTGTGTCCCTGTGGGAATCCCAAGGCTCTTTGCACTTTACTTGCCCTTTAAACAAGGTCTTAACATGAATGATTTTATCCTGCGTCCTGGTTTACGAGAATCATGGGACGTGTTTGTGGTGGATGGTGTGAATGAGCCCCATGCGTTTTTCATCCCTTATTGGACAGAATTCGCAGTTGCGCTCGGCACCAGGCGATGGTTTGTTACACTGCGGACCGTGTCTCTGGTTATGTTATGGTAAAATGTAGACAGGTGGAAAGGAGGTCGGATCACAGGTGGCGCAGTCAGTTGGAGGCTCCGACCTGCAGGAAGGTTTAGTTTAATGTCAGATTAACAAACCGAATTCTACTAACCGGCCCTGGGGATAGAAACAATTTCTTCCTCAAGAGAAGGAACAAGGAAAGGGAATTGGAATGTTTCCCTTTAATACCCAACTTCCTCCTCTGTACCACAGGAAGACTGGTATTGGCCATGGGAACCATGTGGTACAGCAGCTATGGCACCTCCTGTGAGTTTGTGGGTTGTGTCATTGTGTGTGTACACATCCGTGTGTTCGGTCCATCCTGTTGTAAAAAGTAGAGTTCGTGATACTTTTAATGGCTTAGGCACGCCCACACTGCACCGTAATCGCAATCCTACACGGAACGCATGCGATTTCAGTTCGTTTAAAATAATATAATAATGTGCGGTTTCGTTGCGTTTGCGCTTTGCATTTTTTCATTAGATATAGAACAACGCATGCGATTGCAATAAAAATGCGAAACGCGTGTATTCAGCGCGATTTTTTTTCCGATTTCATGATCGGGAAAACCGCTGCGCAAACGCAAAAAAGTGCGATAGTGTGGCCTAGCCCAGTTTTTTTAGTAGACAGCTTTCGAGGATCCACCCCTCTTCCTCAGGTCGTAGATCCGTCGAAGCTTGTCTACTAAAATAAACTGTTAGGAATTGGCCACACGGCTCGTTTTTCTTTGCGTTTGCGCTTGCGCTTTTCTCATATCATTGAAAAGGGGCAATGCGTTCCGCATTTTAAATCGCAGTCGCATGCGTTTTTCAATAGTTGATTAAAAAATGCATGCGCAAACGCAACGGAATCGCACATGAAATCGCATGCAATTCCGTGTGCGATTGCGTTGCGTTGCAGTGTGCCGTGCCATAGTCCATTAAAAGTATCACGGTACTCTACTTCTTACTCCACTATATTGGACAAAACAGCAAAACCATTGATTATTTTTCCCATCTTGTTGTCTCTTTATATGAGTGTAGTCAACAGGACCAATTGGAAATACAAACAAAGGAAAGAATTTGTTCGGGAATGAGAATCGCCCCCCGCTGGTTTAACATCCCATTGCCTATCAGATACAAACTTCAGATTCCTGGATACAGCCAATGACTACGTAGACAGCAATGACCCCATAATTGTAATGTTCCTGGGAAAAAGACATAAATAATAAAAATAGCCTGGTAACCATAGCCCTGTAAGTCTACATCAGTGGTAGGGAACGTGATGGAAACTTTGTTACGGGATCACAACTACAGCAAGGGACACCGACAATCTCAGTTTGCATTTCAATTTGAATTTATTGCTGCTTCAACACAACATGTTTCGATGTTCAATTGCTCTTTTTCAAGTGAACGCTCGAAACATTGGTTTGAAGCAGCATAAATTCAAATTGAAATGCAAACTGAGATTGTCGGTGTCCCTCTGCTGTAGTTGTGATTCCTTTTGGATAAATTGTGCAAGCGGACCTCCACAGAGATGACACCACAGATATTTGGCCACACTAGAAAACCTCTTGATTACCTGGTGAATTTGTTACGGGATCATATCCTTGCCTTTCAATGTTGATAAAATGGAAGGTGATGCATTTTGGGATTTAATAATCCCTTTGCCCCCTACACCATAAATAACTCTTTGTTAAGTGAATCTGTAATGGAAAAAGATTTGGGGGTTCTGTGTAGAAATAACAGACTTAGCTTTAGCAAACAATGCCAGGTAGCAACAGCTAGAGCTAGCAGATTTGTCTTGTATAAAGAAGGGAATAGATTCAAGAGAGAAAATATTATTCTCCCTCTTTACAAGGCACTGGTAAGGCCTCCATTTGGAATATGCGTGTGCATTTTGGTATCCCATGTACAAAAGGGACATCTTCGAAATGGAATCTCTTCAGAGAAGGGCAACTAAATTAATAAGGGGAATGGAGGGGCTTGACTATGCATGTAGATTAACAAGTATAACATAATAAATAAGGGGAATGGAGGGGCTTGACCTATGCAGGCAGATTAGACAAGTTTAACTAAATTAATAGGGGAATGAGGGGCTTGACTATGCAGGTAGATTAGACAAGTTATAACTAAATTAATAAGGGGAATGGAGGGGCTTGACTATGCAGGCAGATTAGACAAGTTTATACTAAATTATTAAGGGGAATGGAGTGCTTGACTATGCAGGCAGATTAGACAGTTATACTAAATTAATAAGGGGAATGGAGGGCTTGACTATGCAAGCATTAGACAAGTTAACTAATTAATAAGGGAGGAAGCAGTTCGGAAGGGCACTGCAGACACCTGTACACTGGTACAAATTTGAGATTTGCAGTTCCGCTCTTGTTCAGCTGTTAGAATTAACACATATTGGGTAAGACGCTACACTCAATGATAAACATACGAACAAAATGCTCACGCTTTCGGTAAATCACCTGAAAGTTCTGGTTGTCCCAGAATTCACCCGATTGCCATTTGATGTGTCTTGGACTTATTCACTGAGTCACCTGTCCATGGAACCAACTCTGGCGCTTCCATCCAGTTCTGATCTCATTATAATAGAAGAATTGAGTAACAATGCATTATTTATAGTAACACCTTGTACCCGTTGTTACCCCCCCCCCCACACACACACACCCATCTCGATAAATATGTATGGGCCCTAAAGTTCTGCTCCCCAATCTATGTAGAATTACCCAGAGGGCTCCTGTCCTTATATCATCTGGACCATAAAAGGAAAATGTGTCTGTAAATATATGAGGTCAGTAAACTGCTCCCATGAACACTCCAGTGACCGTTGTGTAGTTGTAACTTTCACTATTGATTTCATTAGTAAATATTTGTGTACCTGCAAGCTTGTGATATATTAATATTGACCAAACAATTGGGAATTTGTCCTGTAAATGACATGAAATGAAGTTCAGATGTAACAGCTCCTGTGTTTACTCTCCTGGAAGGAAACGTTGGAATCCAGTCTGGGATTCAGAGACCCAAATCGCTCAATGGATTTATATATTAACCATCTGTAAACCAGGACAGCTGAAGCTGATATTATGTTTAATTGAGGAGATGGTGGATATGAAACCAGTTTATATGGAGAGATGGTGGATATGGAAGCCTGTTATATATGGAGGAATGGTGCTATGGAAGCCATGTTATATATGGAATGGTGGATTGGAAGCCATGTATTAGGAGGATGGTGATATGGAAGCCATTTTATATAGAGGAAGAGGTGGATATGGAAGCCATGTTATATATAGGAGATGGTGGAATGGAAGCCATGTTATATATGGTGAGATGTGGATATGGAAGCCATGTTATATATGGAGGAGATGGTGGATATGGAGCCATGTTTATATGGAGGAGATGGTGGATATGGAAGCCATGTATATATGGATGAGATGGTGGATTGGGAAGCCATGTTATATATGGAGGAAGGTGGATATGGAGCATGTTATATAGGAGATGGTGGATATGGAAGCCATGTATTATGGTGAGATGTGGATATGAATGGAGGAGATGGATATGGAAGCCATGTTATATATGGAGGAGATGGTGGATATGGAAGCCATGTTATATGAGGAGATTTGGATTGGAAGCCATGTTATATGGAACTGGATATGGAAGCATGTAATATAGAGAGATGTGGATTTGGAAGCCATGTTATATTGGTGGAGATGGTGGATATGGAAGCCATGTTATATAGGAGAGATGGGATATGGAAGCCATGTTATATATGGAGGAGATGGTGGATATGGAAGCCCTGTTATATATGGAGGAGATGGTGGATATGGAAGCCATGTTATATATGGAGGAGAGGGTGGATATGGAAGCCATGTTATATATGGAGGAGATGGTGGATATGGAAGCCATGTTATATATGGGGATGGTGGTATGGAAGCCATGTTTATATGGAGAGATGGTGGATATGCACCATGTTATATATGGGGGAGATGGTGGATATGGAAGCCTGTTATATATGGAGGAGATGGTGGATATGGAAGCCACTGTTATATATAGGAGGAGATGTTGGATATGGAAGCCATGTTATATATGGTGGAGATGGTGGATTGGAAGCCATGTTATATATGGAGGAGATGGTGGATATGGAAGCCATGTTATATATGGAGGAGATGGTGGATATGGAAGCCATGTTATATGGAGGAGACGGTGGATATGGAAGCCATGTTATATATGGAGGAGATGGTGGATATGGAAGCCATGTTATATATGGTGGATATGGAAGCATGTTAATAGGAGGAGATGGTGGATAGGGAAGCCCTGATATATTATGGAGCAGATGTGGATATGGAAGCCATGTTATATATGAGGAGATGGTGGATATGGAAGCCAGTTATATAGAGGAGATGGTGGGCTATGGAAGCCATGTTATATATGGAGGAGACGTGGATATGGAAGCCATGTTATATATGGAGGGAACGGTGGATATGGAAGCCTGTTATATAGGGAGGAATGGTGGATATGGAAGCCATGTTGTTATATGGAGGAGATGGTGGATATGGAACCATGTTATATATAGGAGATGGTGGATATGAACCATGTTGTATATGGAGGGATGGTGGATATGGAAGCCGTGTTATATAGGATGGAGATGGTGGATATGGAAGCCCTGTTATATATGGTGAGATGGTGGATATGGAAGCCATGTTGTATTGGAGGAGATGGTGATATGGAAGCCCATGTTGTATAGGTAGGAGGAGATGGTGGATATGGAAGCCATGTTATATATGGAGGAGAGGTGGATATGGAAGCCATGATGTATATGGAGGAGATGGTGGATATGGAAGCCGTGTTATATATGGAGGAGATGGTGGATATAGAAGCCCTGTTATATATGGTGGAGATGGTGGATATGGAAGCCATGTTATATATGGAGGAGATGGTGGATATGGAAGCCATGTTATATATGGAGGAGACGGTGGATATGGAAGCCATGTTATATATGGAGGAGATGGTGGATATGGAAGCCTGTTATATTGGTGGAGATGGTGGATATGGGAAGCCCTGTTATATATGGTGGAGATGGTGGTATGGAGCCATGTTATATATGGTGGAGATGGTGGATATGGAAGCCATGTTGTATATGGAGGAGATGGTGGGATATGGAAGCCAGTTTATATTGGATGAGATGGGTGGATATGGAAAGCCCTGTTATATATGGTGGATAGGGAAGCCATGTTGTAATATGGAGGAGATGGTGGATATGGAAGTCCATGTTATATATGGAGGAGATGGTGGATATGGAAGCCATGTGTTAGAGGAGATGGTGTATTGGAGTCCTGTTGTATATGGGGAGATGGTGATATGAGCCTGTTATGTGATGAGACATGTTGTATATGGAGGAGATGGTGATTGGAAGCCGTGTTATATATGGAGGAGATGGTGTGGCTATGGAAGCCATTTATATATGGTGATATGAAGCCATGTTTCTATATGGTGGAGTGGTGGATATGGAAGCCTGTTTGTATTGGGGAATGTGGATTTGGAAGCCATGTTATATATGGAGGAGATGTGGATATGGAAGCCATGTTATATATGGAGAGATGTGGATTGGAAGCCATGTTGTATATGGAGGGATGGTGGATATATGGAAGCCAATATGGGGTTATTGATATGGAGCAGTATGGTGGATATGAAGCCATGTTATATATGGAGGAGATGGTGGATATGGAAGCCATGTTATATTGGGGAGATGGTGGATATGGAAGCCATGTTATATTTGGAGGAGATGTGGATATGGAAGCCATGTTATATGGAGGAGATGGTGGATATGGAAGCCATGTTGTTATGGAAGAGATGATGGATATGGAAGCCATGTTATATTGGACAGATGGTGGATATGGAAGCCATGTTATATTGGAGGAGATGGTGGATATGAGCCATGTTATATATGGCAGGATATGGTGGATATGGAAGCCATGTATATATATGGAGAGATGGTGGATATGGAGCCATGTTATATATGGAGGAATGGTGGTATGGAAGCCATGTTATATATGGAGGAGATGGTGGATATGGAAGCCATGTTATATATGGAGGAGATGGTGGATATGGAAGCCAGTTATATATGGAGAGATGGTAGATATGGAAGCCATGTTATATATGGAGGAGATGGTGGATATGGAAGCCATGTTGTATATGGAGGAGATGGTGGATATGGAAGCCATGTTATATATGGAGGAGATGGTGGATATGGAAGCCCTGTTATATATGGAGGAGATGGTGGATGAAGCCATGTTATATGGAGAGAGATGGTGGATATGGAAGCCATGTTGTATTGGAGGAGGGTGGATATGGAAGCCATGTTTTGTATAGTGGAGGAGATGGTGGATTTGGAAGCCATGTTATATATGGAGAGATGGTGGATATGGAAGCCATTTTATATATGGAGAGATGGTGGATATGGAGCCATGTTTATATGGAGGATGGTGGATATAGGAAGCCAGTTTATATGGAGGAGATGGTGGATATGGAAGCCGTTTATATATGAGGAGATGGTGGATATGAAGCCATGTTATATATGGAGGAGATGGTGGATATGGAAGCCATGTTTATATATGGAAGAGATGGTGGATATGGAATCCTGTTTAAAAAATATATGGAGGAGAATGGTGGATATGGAAGCCATGTTTATATGGAGGAGATGGTGGATATGGAAGCCATGTTATATATGAGAGAGATGGTGGTAATGGAAGCCATGTTTATTATGGAAATGTGGGATATGGAACCATTTTAATATGGAGGAGTGGTGGTATGGAAGCCATGTTATATATGGAGTAGATGGTGGATATGGAAGCCATGTTATATATGGAGGGAGATGGTGGATATGGAAGCCATGTTATATATGGGGAGATGGTGGATATAAGCCATGTTATATATGGAGGAGATGGTGGATAGGAAGCCATGTTTATAATGGAGGAGATGGTGGATATGGAAGCCATGTTATATATGGAGAGATGGTGGATATGGAAAGCCATGTTATATATGGGGAGATGGTGGATTATGAAGCCATGTTATATATGAGGAGATGGTGGATATGGAAGCCAGTTTATATATGGGAGGAGATGGTGGATATGGAGCCATGTTTATATGGGATGAGATGGTGGTATGGAAGCCAGTTATATATGGGAGGAATGGTGGATATTGAGCCATGTTATATATGGTGGAGATGGGATATGGAGCCATGTTTTATGGAGGCAGATGGTGGATTGGAAGCCATGTTATGTATGGAGGAGATGGTGGATATGGAAGCCAATGTTCTAATATTGTATGAGATGTGTGGATATGGAAGCCATGTTATACATGATTAGAATGGTGATATGGAGCCATGTTGTACTATGGGAGGAGAGGTGAGATATGGAAGCCATGTTGTATATGGGGAGATGGTGGATATGGAAGCCATGTTGTATATGGGAGATGTGATATGGAAGCCATGTTGTGTATATGGTGGAGATGGGGATATGAACCATGGTTGTATTGGGGGATAGGAGCATGTTGTAAGGTGAGATGGTGGATATGAAGCCTTGTAATGTTGAGATTGGTGGATATGGAAGCCATGTTGTATATGGAGGAGATGGTTGGTATGGAAGCCATGTTGTATATGGAGGAGATGGTGGATATGGGACGCCATGTGGTATATGTGGATGGATGGAAGCCTGTTATAATATGGTGGATAATGTGGATATGGAAGCCTGTTGTAAATGGTGGAGATGGTGGATATGGAACCATGTTGTATATGGAGGAGATGCGTGATTGGCAGCCATGTTGGTATATGGTTGGATATGGAAGCCATGTTGTATATGGTGGGAGATGTGATATGGAGACCATGTGTATATGGTGGAGATGGTGGAAGGATGAAGCCATGTGTAATATGGAGATATGTGTGAGTATGAAGCCATGTTTTATATGGAGAGATGGTGGATATGGGATCTCATTTGTATATGGTGGAGATGGTGGATATGATCTGGCAGCACATCAGTTATAATCAGTGTTTAGCTATGTTATCAGTTATAATCAGTGTTTAGCTATGTCATCAGTTATAATCAGTGTTTAGCTATGTTATCAGTTATAATCAGTGTTTAGCTATGTCATCAGTTATAATCAGTGTTTAGCTATGTCATCAGTTATAATCAGTGTTTACAATACATAACCGATTTTTTATAATCTACTTATATGTGGTAATAGAATTCCCTGGTTCGATATACTATAGTGGATAATGGTCGATCGCTACAATCTAATGTGATGATAACAATCCATTAGTAATAATAAGGTTATAATGCTATTAATACCTGTCTGTACCGTGGTACAATACATTACTGTCAGGACACTAGCTGCCATTTCCCATTGTATCGATTTCCTCCTCCCCCTCCTGCTCCCTGACCTTAATGGAACCTCCATCCCCCACCCCCATGGATGTCAATAACCCCCATGTTACCACACACCATCCAATAACCCAGCCCAACAGACCGGCATTTCAGTGTTTTGATTGGTCGGGCCGAATGATTGTATGTTCTTCGTGTGGCCTCGATTGACCGCTTGTTTGTCTGAATCGGACGAACGTGTGATCGGACGTGTCGGAAAACCATGGCCGATAGTTCAGTCCTCTATGGACCGTGCGCTCCGTCAGGGCTGCTTGTTCCACCACCGACAGTCCTTCCTCCTGGCTGACCAATCGGAAGCCTGGAACGGTCGTTCAGGAGGAAGGATTGGCACGTGTACCCATCTTTAGAACGTAGACGGGACATCCAGACAGTTCTCTATTGAACTAGGTTTATAACCCATTGTACCCAGTCACACATGTCACACGGGGAGACTTACAGCCATTTAACACCCGCGATTGCGTCAGATTTGCATTAAATGGCGTCCATAGAGCTAGCGCTAAAATCACGCGAACCGCAATCACAATGTGACACCCCTGAGCGGGCCCCTTCACAGACGCGGATGGAGCTGCCAAACTGAAACTTGTTTCCACCCGTTTATTTTTTTATTTAATAAATTGTGGGTTTTTTGTCTGAATTTTTAGCATAATTCCCATAGTGATATGATAACCAATGACAGACGTGGAAATGTTTATTCCTCTCCTTTATAAGGGTGCAGACCAGGCAGTGCACTCTCTCTGTGCCAGTCCCTGGGAGTTATTATTGCAGTGCCCAGGGTCGAAGGGGGGAAGGACTGTAAATGGGGGCTCCAGGTATTTCTATTTTGTACCATCTCTCCCTGAATCCACTGCTCCCCCCAGTCTCCCCATCTGTAACAATGTATGGCAGACAGGCTGGTACTAGGTAACATTGGATCTAGGCGGTGCTGCCATGCCTGCTTCCAACCGCTTTTTGATTGGCTGTTCAGAGCATCTGCTGTCAGGTCACTCACTGCCCATCATTGACACCTCTGTGTCCTTCTCATAGCTGAGATAATAACGTTATAATTCCCTGCTATTCGTGACTTCCCAGCCTCCTCCTCCCCTTCCTCCTTCCCTGATGGAGACTGCAGGATCTTCCCCTGTTCCCTGCAGCAGACAGAGCCCAGCCCTGCAGGGAGGCTACGTGCTCTATGTGACTCCCAGACCCACTTTCTATTCTGCTCACTGATTCCCGTATTAAGTGACTCACTGGGCTGCAGGTTTCTGTGGCTTTTATGTCTCCCTCCCCCGCCAGTCACGTAGGACGTGTATCCACACAAAGGGGGCGTCATTGATCCCCCTGGGTCCCTTGGGGACACTGAACTAATTAGTTCTATTGATTGACCTTAAAAGAAATGGATTGTCGGCCCCTTTACCGCAGAGATAAACAATGGTCACACAGCGATGGTTTATTATCATTGTGTCACTATTATAGTAACAGGCTGACCCCAAGAGCTTACACTCTAGGGGGGGGGAGGAACAGACCCCAATAGTTCGATATAAAACGATGATTTGGAAACGGTTTGTGTTATCGACTGGATTGGCTGGAACAGAGATTCTGGGTCCATCCGCATGGGGATCAGTTGGCACGTGCCAGCCCCTCCCCCGGGGTGCAGTGTCTGTTGACTGGATGGAAAGTCTCTACCCAGGGGAGCGGACAGGAAGTGGCGACGTTTGGGACCTGGCACAGCCCTATGTGTGATTGGGTAGAGGCGCTGCAGGCTGTGATGGATTTCACCGGTCATTCTGGTGGATGAAGTGGGGATTTGGTCATTTCTGTTTGATGTTAACATGACTCTCTAATGCAAATACACTGAAATGAATCTCCTGGTGCTGGGGCGGCCATACTGAAACACAATTTACAAACACTGGGTGCTTTGTAACCTGCTCAGAGCTGATCATCACTGTCTGAAAGTAAAAGGGTTAATCCAGACAGTTACTTGTAGGAGTTAACCATTCCTCTAGTTACATGGGGGGGTAGGAGCTGCCATGTGTGTTGTCACTGTGCCCGGCCCTCTGCTGCCAGCTCTGGTTGTAACCTGTTAGTGTGTCACGTGATTGTGTTGTGTTTGTTACCAACAGTGTCACCCAATATGACGATATCTTTGTGATCCGCACATCACATGATTCTGACCCAGTTCTTCACTCACCGGACTATTCAGAACCACCCATAATCCTCTGAGAAAGTTATAAATAGACTCGGCTCCCTGGACAGGTTATTCCACCAGCCCAGATGCAGAGACAATTAAAGGACAAGTAAAAAATGACCTTTAACCTGTCCTGTGTTCTGAACGGGGCCTGTAGGAGCGAAGGGGGCACCGGCGAGAGACCGTTAACCCTCCACGTTCATTATAGAAATATATATATATTATACAGTCTTAAAAAAACTAATTTTGCCAGTTTATTTGTCCTTTAAATATTATAGTGTCTAGTACCTGTATCTGTACCCACTACTCTGTGTAACCTTGTGTCCACTTCACCAGCTCTCAGTAATTACCAGTGGCCCCGGGCCCCCAAACAATTCTATTATGGGGCCCTCCTTTCCCCTTCACCGCCTGCTTGGGGTATAATTTGCATTTGATTGAATCATCACGTTGCGAAACCCGGAATAACCAATGTCCCAGGAAACACACAGGTTAACCCCGTAACCCCTGAACATGGGGGTCACAAGGGCACCCTGTATGTCACCTATCGCCAGGCTTTCCAATCACTTTATAGATCCAGGGACCCACAATCCTCTGCTCCTTCTGTCTCCCTACCGCCCGCCATATTGAGGGTTAAAAGACGCAGGATCTAACAAGTATTTGGATTGATATAAACAATGTGAAGAATGTGAAGTGTGAACAGAACCTGGTAGGGATCCACCCATGGGCGTGCGACTGGCACAGACATAACCCATGAATTGGAAAACATGTGCCATCCCTCCCAGCATTCCCTGGGGTAATTCTGCAGTCGTTGGAGTGTTGGTGCCATCACACCTGGCCAGTCAATGTGAGATTTCACTCAGTGTGTTTGATTAATTATTTACATCGACACAATCCGGGAAATAGAATATTTCTATGGGGGAGGGGACGTTGTATTGTCTGGGGTGAACGTCCCGGAGCTGGTCCCCCTGGGCCTGATCTATTTCTAGAACGGAGAATTAAAGGGGAAAGATTATTTAGAGTTGTTTCTAATCCGAAAGGACGCTGGGCTTAAACTTTACTTTCCCTTAGCACACCAAGCAGTATGGCCTCTCCCGCAATTCCAATGGAACTGCACAGGGTTTGCTGTAAAATAACCTGAGGTTTTATTGTAACTCTGCAAGAGACAAAATCTAAACTGTTTATAAATAGTGTTTGTTTTCCTTTAAATACCAAAGGAACGTGACCCGGACCTCGCCAGACGGCTAAAAATGAAACGTCCCGGGCCCCAGTCCAACTGCTCTCACTGGGACCATCAGGTGCAGGTCAGACCACTGGGATCTGCATCATCTGTTCAAACAGAAATAGACGTTCACGTGTGTGTGTGTGTGTGTGTGTGTGGTAGTTGTCACCGTGTCACAAGGTCCTGCGGGAAGTGTGAAACCCCCTGGCCGAGGTCACTGCTGTGTCCCTGTGGGAATCCCAAGGCTCTTTGCACTTTACTTGCCCTTTAAACAAGGTCTTTAACAGTAATGAGTTTTATCCTGCGTCCTGGTTTACAGAGAATCATGGGACGTGTTTGTGGTGATGGTGTGAATGAGCCCCATGCGTTCCTTTCATTCCCTTATTGGACAGAATTCGCAGTTGCGCTCGGCACCAGGCGATGGATTTGTTACACTGCGGACCGTGTCTCTGGTTATGTTATGGTAAAATGTAGACAGGTGGAAAGGAGGTCGGATCACAGGTGGCGCAGTCAGTTGGAGGCTCCGACCTGCAGGGAAGGTTTAGTTTAATGTCAGATTAACAAACCGAATTCTACTACCGGCCCTGGGGGATAGAAACAATTTCTTCCTCATAGAGAAGGAACAAGGAAAAGGGAATTGGAATGTTTCCCTTTAATACCCAACTTCCTCCTCTGTACCACAGGAAGACTGGTATTGCCATGGGAACCATGTGGTACAGCAGCTATGGCACCTCCTGTGAGTTTGTGGGTGTGTCATTGTGTGTGTACACAGTCCGTGTGTTCGGTCCATCCTGTTGTAAAAAGTAGAGTTCTGTGATACTTTTAATGGGCTTAGGGCACGCCCACACTGCACCGTAATCGCAATCCTACACGGAATCGCATGCGATTTCATGTGCGATTTAAAAAAATAATAATAATAATGTGCGGTTTCGTTGCGTTTGCGCATTTGCATTTTTTCATTAGATATAGAACAACGCATGCGATTGCAATAAAAAATGCGAAACGCGTGTATTCAGCGCGATTTTTTTCCGATTTCAATGATCGGGAAAACCGCATGCGCAAACGCAAAAAAGTGCGATAGTGTGGCCTAGCCCAGTTTATTTTAGTAGACAAGCTTTCGAGGGATCCACCCTCTTCCTCAGGTCGTAGATCCGTCGTAAGCTTGTCTACTAAAATAAACTGTTAGGAATTGGCCACACGGCTGCGTTTCTTTGCGTTTGCGCTTGCGCTTTTCTCATATCATTGAAAACGGGGCAATGCGTTCCGCATTTTAAATCGCAGTCGCATGCGTTTTTCAATAGTTGATTAAAAAATGCATGCGCAAACGCAACGGAATCGCACATGAAATCGCATGCAATTCCGTGTGCGATTGCGTTTGCGTTGCAGTGTGGCCGTGCCATAGTCCATTAAAAGTATCACGGTACTCTACTTCTTACTCCATATATTGGACTAAAACAGCAAAACAATGATTATTTTTTCCATCTTGTTGTCTCTTTATATGAGTGTAGTCAACAGGACCAGATTGGAAATACAAACAAAGGAAAGAATTTGTTCTGGGAATGAGAAATCGCCCCCCGCTGGTTTACATCCCATTGCCTATCAGATACAAACTTCAGATATCCTGGATAACAGCCAATGACTACGTAGACAGCAATGACCCCATAATTGTAATGTTCCTGGGAAAAGACAATAAATAATAGAAAATAGCCTGGTAACCATAGCCCTGTAAGTCTAACATCAGTGGTAGGGAACGTGATGGAAACTTTGTTACGGGATCACAACTACAGCAGAGGGACACCGACAAATCTCAGTTTGCATTTCAATTTGAATTTATTGCTGCTTCAACACAACATGTTTCGGAGTGGTCAAGTCTCTTTTTCAAGTGAACGCTCGAAACATGTTGTGTTTAAGCAGCAAATAAATTCAAATTGAAATGCAAACTGAGAATTGTCGGTGTCCCTCTGCTGTAGTTGTGATTCCTGTTGGATAAATAGGTTGTGCAAGCGGACCTCCACAGAGATAGACACACAGAATATTTGGCCACACTAGAAAACCTCTTGATTACCTGGTGAATTTGTTACGGGATCATATCCTTGCCTTTCAATGTTGATAAATGGAAGTGATGCATTTGATTTTAATACCCTGTGCCCCCTACACCATAAATAACTCTGTGTTAAGTGATCTGTAATGGAAAAAGATTTGGGGGTTCTGGTAGATAACAGACTTAGCTGTAGCAAACAATGCCAG
Organism: Hymenochirus boettgeri; assembly: GCA_019447015.1. NCBI lineage: Eukaryota > Metazoa > Chordata > Amphibia > Anura > Pipidae > Hymenochirus > Hymenochirus boettgeri. The sequence continues at coordinate 29,293 of JAACNH010000395.1, forward strand.
GTAGCAACAGCTAGAGCTAGCAAGATATTGTCTTGTATAAAGAAGGGAATAGATTCAAGAGAGAAAAATATTATTCTCCCTCTTTACAAGGCACTGGTAAGGCCTCATTTGGAATATGCGGTGCAGTTTTGGTATCCCATGTACAAAAGGGACATCTTCGAAATGGAATCTCTTCAGAGAAGGGCACTAAATTAATAAGGGGAATGGAGGGGCTTGACCTATGCAGGTAGATTAGACAAGTTATAACTAAATTAATAAGGGGAATGGAGGGGCTTGCCTATGCAGGCAGATTAACATTTTATAACTAAATTAATAAGGGGAATGGAGGGGCTTGACTATGCAGGTAGATTAGACAAGTTATAACTAAATTAATAAGGGAATGGAGGGGCTTGACTATGCAGGCAGATTAGACAGTTATAACTAAATTATTAAGGGAATGGAGGCTTGACTATGCAGGCAGATTAGACAGTTATAACTAAATTATAAGGGGAATGGAGGCCTGACTATGCAAGCAGATTAGACAAGTTAAACTAATTAATAAGGGGAATGGAAGCAGTTCAGAAGGGCACTGCAGACACCTGTACACTGGTCACATTTGAGATTTGCAGTTCCACTCTTGTTCGCGGTAGAATTAATCCACATATTGGGTAAGACGCTACCGCTACCCTCAATGATAAATCATCCAGAACAAAATGCTCACGACTTTCGGTAAATCACACCTGAAAGTTCTGGTTGTCCCAGAGATTCACCCGATTGCCATTTGGATGTGTCTTGGACTTTATTCACTGAGTCAGCTGTTCCTATGGAACCAACTCTGCTGCTTCCATCCAGTTCTGATCTCATTTATAATAGAAGGAATTGAGTAACAATGCAGTATTTATGTAACACCTTGTCCCCTTGTTACCCCCCCCCCCCACACACACACACATCTCGATAAATATGTTTGGCCCTAAAGTTCTGCTCCCCAATCTATGTAGAATTACCGAAGGCCCTGTCCTTATATCATCTGGACCATAAAAGGAAAATTTGTCTGTAATATATGAAGTCAGTAAACTGCTCCCTATGAAACATCCAGTGACCGTTGTGTAGTTGTAACTTTCACTATTGATTCATTGTAAATATTTGTGTAACTGCAAGCTTGTGATACATATATATTGACCATAACAATTGGGAATTTGTCCTGTAAATGACTGAATTAAGTTCAGATGTAAACAGCTCCTGTGTTTTACTCCTGGAAGGAAAGTTGGATCCAGTCTGAGGATTCAGAGACCCAAATCCTCAATGGGATTTATATATTAACCATCCTGTAAACCAGGAAAGCTGACAGCTGATATGTATGTTATAATATGGAGGAGATGTGATATGGAACCTTTTTATGGAGAATGGTGGATTGAAGCCATGTGTTATTGGAGGAGATGGTGGCTATGGAAGCCATTTATAATGGAGGAGATGGTGGATTGGAAGCCATGTATTATGGAGAGATGGTGTATGGAAGCCTGTTATATTATGAGGAGACGGTGATATGGAAGCCATGTTATATATAGAGGAGATGGTGAATATGGAAGCCATGTTTATATGTGAGATGGTGGATATGGAAGCCATGTTTATATTGAGGATGGTGGATATGGACCCATGTTATATATGGAGGAGATGTGGATATGGAAAGCCATGTTATATATGGAGGAGATGGTGGATATGGGAGCCATGTTATATATGGACAGAGAGGTGGATGACCAGTTTATATTGGAGATGGTGGATATGGAAGCCATGGATATATGTGGAGATGGTGGTATGGAGCCATGTTATATATGGAGGAATGGGGATGGGAAGCCAGTTATATATGGAGGAGATGGTGGATATGGAAGCCATGTATATATGGAGGAATGGTGGATATGGAAGCCATGTTATATGAGGAGAGGTGGATATGGAAGCCATGTTATATATGAGGAGAGGTGGATGGAAGCCATGTTATATATGGTGAGATTGTGGATTGGAGCCATGTTATATATGGAGGATGGTGGATTGGAAGCCATGTTATTATGGAGGAGATGGTGATATGGAACCTGTTATATATGGAGAGACGGTGGATATGGAACCATGTATATATGGAGGAGATGGTGGATATGGAGCCATGTTTATATATGGAGGAGATGGTGGATATGGAAGCCATGTATTATGGAGGGATGGTGGGATATGGAAGCCATGTTATATATGGAGAGATGGTGGATATGGAGCCATGTTATATATGGGGGAGATGGTGGATATGGAAGCCATGTTAATATGGATGAGATGGGTGGATTGGAAGCCATCTTATATATGATATGGAGGAGATGTTGGATTGGAAGCCATGTTATATATGGTGGAGATGGTGGATATGGAAGCCATGTTATATATGGAGGGATGGTGGATATGAAGCCATGTTATATATGGAGGAGATGGTGGATATGGAAGCCATGTTAATATGGAGGAGACGTGGATATGGAAGCCATGTTATATATGGAGGAGATGGTGGATAGAAGCTATGTTATATATGTGTGGTATGGAAGCATGTTATATATGGAGGAGATGGTGGATATGGAAGCCCTGATATATATGGAGCAATGGTGATGGAAGCCATGTTATATATGAGATATGGTGGATATGGAAGCCATGTTATATATGGAGGAGATGGTGGCTAGGGAGCCATGTTATATATGGAGGAGACGGTGGATATGGAAGCCATGTATATATGGAGGAGACGGTGGATATGGAAAGCCATGTTTATGGGAGGAATGGTGGATATGGAAGCCATGTTGTTTGGAGGAGATGGTGGATATGGAAGCCATGTTATATATGGAGGAGATGGTGGATATGAAAGCCATGTTGTATATAGGGATGGGTGGATATGGAAGCCGTGTTATATATGGAGGAGATGGTGGATATGGAAGCCCATGTTATATATGGTGAGATGGTGGATATGGAAGCCATGTTGTATATGGAGGAGATGGTGGATATGGAAGCCATGTTGTATATGGAGGAGATGGTGGATATGGAAGCCATGTTATATATGGAGGAGATGGTGGATATGGAAGCCATGATGTATATGGAGGAGATGGTGGATATGAAGCCGTGTTATATATGAGGAGATGGTGTGATATAGAAGCCCTGTTAATTATGGTGAAATGTTTTATGGAAGCCATGTTTATATATGGAGGAGATGGTGGATATGGAAGCCATGTTATATATGGAGGAGACGGTGGTATATGGGCCATGTTTATATGGAGGAGATGGTGGATATGGAAGCCCTGTATATATGGGAGATGGTGGATAGTGGAAGCCCTGTTTATATATGGTGGAGATTGTGGATATGGAAGCCATGTTATATATGGTGAGGATGGTGGATATGGAAGCCATGTTGTATATGGAGGAGATGGTGGATATGGAAGCCATGTTATATATGGAGGAGATGGTGGATATGGAAGCCCTGTTATATATGGTGGATATGGAAGCCATGTTGTATATGGAGGAGATGGTGGATATGGAACTGTTATATAGGGAGGTTATATGGAGATGTGAATGGTGAGAGGTGGATATGGAAGCCATGTTGTATATGGAGGAGATGGTGGATATGGAAGCCATGTTATATATGGTGGAGATGGTGGATATGGAAGCAATGTTGTATATGGAGGAGATGGTGGATATGGAAGCCGTGTTATATATGGAGGAGATGGTGGTAGGGAAGCCATGTTATATATGGTGGATATGGAAGCCATGTTATATATGGTGGAGATGGTGGATATGGAAGCCATGTTGTTATGGAGGAGATGGGATTGGAAGCCATGTATATATATATGGAGAGATGGTGGATATGGAAGCCATGTTATATATGGAGGAGATGGTGGATATGGAAGCCATTTGTATATGGAGAGATGGTGGATATGGAAGCCATGTTATATTGGAGGATGGTGGATTGGAAGCCATGTTTATATAGGAGGAGATGGTGGATATGGAAGCCATGTTATATATGGAGGAGATGGTGATATGGAGCCTTTTATATATGGAGGAGATGGTGGGATATGGAAGCCATGTTATATATGGAGGAGGAGATGGTGGATATGGAAGCCATGTTTATGGAGGAGATGTTGATATGGAAGCCATGTTATATATGGTGGATATGGAAGCCATGTTATATATGGAGGAGATGGTGGATATGGAAGCCATGTTATATATGGAGGAGATGGTGGATATGGAAGCCATGTTATATATGGAGGAGATGGTGGATATGGAAGCCATGTTATATATGGAGGAGTGTGGATAGGAAGCCATGTTTATATATGGAGATGGTGGATATGGAAGCCATGTTATATATGGAGGAGTGGTGGATATGGAAGCCATGTTATATATGGAGGAGATGGTGAATATGGAAGACCATGTTATATTGGAGGAGATGGTGGATATGGAAGCCATGTTTATATTGAGGAGATGGTGGATATGGAAGCCATGTTAATATGGAGGAGATGGTGGATATGGAAGCCATATTATGAAGGAGATGTGATATGGAAGCCATTTTATATATGGAGGAGATGGTGGATATGAAGCCATGTTGTATATGGAGGAGATGGTGGATATGGAAGCCATGTTATATATGGGGGGATGGTGGATATGGAAGCCATGTTTATTTGGAGGAGATGGTGATATGAGCCATGTTATATATGGAGGAGATGGTGGATATGGAAGCCTGTTTGTATATGGAGGAGATGGTATATGGAAGCCTTGTTATATAGAGGAGATGGTGGATATGGAACCATGTTATATATGGGGAGATGGTGGATTGGAAGCCATGTTATATATGGAGGAGAGGTGGAATGGAAGCCTGTTATATATGAGAGATTGGATATGGAAGCCATTTTATATGGAGAGATGGTGGATTATGGAAGCCATGTTGTATATGGAGGAGATGGTGGATATGGAACCATGTTTATATATGGAGCAGATGGTGGATTGGAAGCCATGTTTAATGGAAGGGATGGGTGGATATGAAGCCGGTTATATATGGAGAGATGGTGGATATGGAAGCCTGTTATATATGGAGAGATGGTGGATATGGAAGCCATGTTTATATGGAGGAGATGTGGATATGGAACCATGTTATATATGGAGATGGTGGATATGAAAGCCATTTTATATATGGAGGAGATGTGATATGGAAGCCATGTGTGTATATGGGGAGATGGTGGATATGGAAGCCATGTTTATATATGGAGGAGATGGTGGATATGGAGCCATGTTATATATGGAGGAGATGGTGGATATGGAAGCCATGTTATATATGGAGGAGATGGTGGATATGGAAGCCATGTTATATATGGAGGAGATGGTGAATATGGAAGCCATGTTAATATGGAGAGATGGTGGATATGGAAGCCATGTTATATATGGGAGATGGTGATATGGAAGCCATGTTATATATGGTGGAGATGGGGGGATATGGAAGCCATGTTATATATGGAGGAGATGGGTGATATGGAAGCCATGTTATTGTATAGGAGGAGAATGGTGGATATGGAAGCCATGTTTATATGGTGAGATGGTGGATATGGAAGCCATGTGTAAATGGAGAGATGGTGATATGGAAGCCATGTTTATACATGAGGAGATGGTGATATGGAAGCCATGTTATATATGGAGGAGAGGGTGGATATGGAAGCCAGGTTGTATATGGTGGAGATGGTGATATGGAAGCCATGTGTTGTAATATGGTGGAGATAGGTGGATATGGAGCATGTTGTATATGGTGGATATGGAAGCCTTTTGTAGAATGGTGGAGATGGTGGATATGGAAGCCATGTTTGTATTGGAGGAGATTGGATATGGAGCCATGTTGTATTGGAGGTAGTGGATGGAAGCCATGTTGTATATTGGAGAATGTTGATATGGTGTGAGATGGTGGAATGGGCCATGTTTGTATATGGGTGGAGATGGTGGATATGGAAGCCATGTTGTATACTGGATGAGATGGTGGATTGGAGCCATGTTGTATATGGTGGAGATATTGGATATGGAAGCATGTTGTATATGGGGAGATGGGATATGGACACATGTTGTATAATGGTGGATTGTGGATAGCCATGTTGTATGTGTTGTTGATGGAATTATGGAATGCCATTTGTTCGTATACTGTGTGGGATGGTGTGGGAATGGGTAACTGTGTGATATGTGGAGCCATGTGATATGGAGCCATTTATATGAGGAGTGGTGGACGTTATGGAAGCCAATGGTTGTCTATATGGGGAGATGGTGGTCGAGCTGGGAGCCCATGTTACCTATGGTGGCTGTGAGATGGTGGATATGAAGCCACTGTTATATATGGGGAGATGGGGGGATTGCAGGGAATCAGCCAGTGTTTGTATATTGGTCGGGAGCAGTGGGTATTGGTCAGCCATGGTGTTAATTGGTGGAAGATGGGTGGATAGGGAAGTGCATGTCTTGTATGATGGAGGAGATGGGGATTATGTGCGTAGCCATGTTATATATGTAAAGGTGAAAAGACTAAGGAAACAAATACTGTGCATAAGTAATCCAGTTACTTGTACTATAGGTGGGATCTCCCTGATTATATAGCGGAGTCCCTTTAACTCGATTCGTAGTTTACAAAGATGTCCGGTTCATGTTTTGCAGGCAAGTGGTATTGTTATCATGGTCCTGTACTTAGGACATGTCTGACCTAATCCACAGCTATCCAAAAACTATCTAGACCATGTGGGATTTAATAGTTTCAGGAATTTCTCCCCAATCTCGTGACTTTGTATCCGCTGCGGGGGCGTATTAAAGTAACTCTGGTTTCTGGGCCCCCCCCGCGAATAAGACTGTGTGGTCTTTTGGTGTTCAATTAGGTGACCCATGATAAGGGGGGAATTATAGTACCTTATTGTCTCCCATTGTGTTAAACAGGCAGCAACGAACTTGTATTATTTATACTTAATTGTTATAGAGAAAACTGTAGTCTCACCATACAAGTGGATCTCTACTTTAACAGAGCACTTTCTCAGCGTTCTCGCGGATCTCATAACGTTAACTAGGTATTGGTAAATTTCAAAACTCCTGGTCTTCAATGTGTATGATTGTCTTGTGACCAGTCACGATGTGTTCTGTGTGTGACATAGAAACAAACCACCCCCAAAAACTGAGTCGGTTTAAACTTCTGAAGGTTTGCACGACCATGCAACCCATTCCAAGAACGGTTCCGACATAGAAAGGTCCTTGTGCTGTCAATAGGCGATAGATAATGGGCCTCTTGTTACCCAGACTCGTGGGCAAAAATATATATGGAGTTAAAGTCCACGCTAACTGGTTTCGCTTACCGGTGTTGGTTGTTTCTTGGATTTACGTGGTTAGCTCCTATTAGTTGGAGGATCGTTGGGTGCACTGGTTTTTCGCAAAACATCACATGCAAATGACCGTATCGCAAGTGGCAAGAAATCGTGGTTTGCGCTAGTTTTACGCAGCGATGAGTTATGTTTAGGGAGTTAAAATCCCACAGTTGCTAACTACCTACGGGATTTACACCACATTCGAAAACGCGCATATTAATCGCAAAACAGGACTTTTACCCAGAGCGGTAGCGGGGCTCTGGGTTTACTATGCGCCTGAATGTTTTTTCAGCCTTGTGCTAGCTTTGGAATGTAATTAGAAATTTGGGAGGTGGGCTTATCTGACATTGCGGCTGATATGCTGCTATGACAGCAGTGGGCACCATGCTCCACTCTTAAACTTGGCAGCAGACGACCCAATTTCTGTGATGTCCACAGTATCAAAGTCACTAGCAGGAACTACCATCCTTTATTCTGCAGTAACTTGATTTACAGCTTGAATCATGATGTGAGAAATTTATAAAGGTAGGATTGACCTTTTTTTACTAGAGGTCACTGATATCGATATTCACAATTCCCCTTCAATAACCATGTGGTATACCTATGTAGATCACTAGCCCCAATCTGTTTGGGGATGCCCCCACATTAAAACCCAGCTTACTCCACTATCCCCTATAACCTATTGCATTATATATTATGGGATTTTTATTAGTAACAAACTACATAAAGATAACATTCCAACATTTCAGACATACAATACATCATTTGGAACAAACGTAAATCAGCAAGTGACTCACTTTAAAATGAAAGCGATGATACTATTGATTGGAAAGGGAAAAGTCTGCTTCACTTATTATAAGTTTCCCTTGTTTCTTTCCACAAGTGTCAAAAAATAAAAAAAACGTTAAATAAAATTCATTTCAGGCTGAACTTTAAGACAACTGTTAAACTTTATCCTCTATATACAGAACGCATATGTAGAATAACTAACAGACTTGCGTCGATGTGAAGTTTCATGTCATACCCATCATACCCTTCCTTTCATCCCCCCCATTCATCACCTCCCCCCAGTTCGGTATCACAAACCCCATTCATATACCCCATTCATACCCCCCATTCATACCCCTATCATACCCCAGTCATACTCCCATTTCATACTCCCCCATTCATGACCCATTCATACCTCCCATGCATACCCCCCATTCATACCTCACAACAATATCCAATACCAAACATTCATACTCCATTCATACGCCCCCATTCATCCCCCCCATTCATACCCTATTCATATACCCCATTCATACTCATTCATACCCCGTGCAGAAACCTATTCTATAACCCATTCATACTCCATTCATAACCATCATACTCCATTCTAAACCCCATTCATACCCCATTTATACCCTATCCATATACCACCCCATTCCATCCCCCATTCATACCCTATTCATATACCCCATTCGAACCCCATCATACCCTATTCATATACCCATTCAAACCCCATTCATATACCCAATCTCAACTCCGATTCATACCCCCCCCCATTCATACCCATTTCATACCCCATTCATACCATTCAACATTATATGAAGCAAACTAGTTAATAGAAAAACTTGCATTTTTCTATAACACAGACAGACTACAGAAATACACAAATAAGATATTTAATTGAAAATAACAATAATCCCATATTCGAACAATATAGATTCTATGTTGAATATATTTACCTTACCCATAAATAGACGACACAGACCAATAGGGCTAAATAGCCGGTAGCTACTACACTTAGAACATATAAGCCCTTTTGTAATATCAACAGGTCATAGGGCAAAAAGGGAAGTGTTAGACAAGGGTAGGTTAAGATTGTAACCATACATCTAGAGGAGATGGGGATGAGACACTAAGGTGACGATCATATCGTCCTAAGTTCAGTGGGTTCTAACTATTCGGTCTGTGATGGGTCAGTAAGAGGGTAGAATTGTCCCAGGTCCGAATTGTCAACCTTACAGTCTAGAGAATGGGGATTATACATAAGGTGACAGATCAGTATCTTGTAACTAGTTGTCAGTGGAGTTTAACTAGTCGGTCTGGTGAGGTCAGTAAGAGGGGTAAGTGTCCAGGTCCAGATTGTACATTCAGTCTAGGGAGATGGGGATGAGACATAGGTGACAGCAATCCGTATCTGTTATTAAACTAAGTTGTCATAGTGGATATAACTAGTCGGTCTGTGATGGTCGTAGAGGGGTAAAAGTTTCCAGGTCCCAGATTGGTAACCTTACAGTCTCGGGGAGATGGGGATGATACTAAGGGTTTTTTGTGCACAGATCAAGATCTGTACTAATTTGTCAGGTGGGTTATAACTATTCGGTCTTATGGGTCATAAGAGGGGTAGAATTGTCCCAGTCCAGATTGTAACTTACGTCTAGAGGAGAGGGGAAGCCATATGTGAACAGATCAGTATCTGTAACTAAGTTGTCAGTGGATTATAACTAGTCGGTCTTTATGGTCAGTAAGAGGGGTAGAAGTGTCCAGGTCCGGATTTTTAACCTTACCGTCTAGAGGAGATGGGGAAAATGATACATAAGGTGACAGATCAGTTCTGTAAACTAATTGTCAGTGATTATAACTCTTTCGTCTGTGAGGGTCAGTAAGAGGGGTAGACGTGTCCCATGTCCGGATTCTAACTTCAGTCTCAGAATGAGATGTGGATGCACATAAGGTGACGATCAAGTATCTGTAACTAAGTTGTCAGTGGATTATAACGAGTCGGTCCCTGTGATGGGTCGGTAAGGGGTAGAGTGTCCCTGTCCAGATTGTCACCTTACAGTCGAAGGAGATGGGATGAATACATACTGTGCGATCAGTCATCTTAACTAAGTGTGCAGTGGATATAACTAGTCGGTCTGTGATGGGTCAGTAAGAGGGGGTAGAAGTGTCCAGGTCCGGATTGTAACCTTACAGTCAGAGGAGGATGGATGAGACATAAGGTGAAGCAGATCAGTATCTGTCCTACGTTGTCAGTGGATGATACTAGTCGTCTGTGATGGGACGTAGAGGGTAGAAGTGTCCAGGTCCAGATTGTCTTACAGTCTAGAGATATGGGTATGAGACATACGGTGGACAGATCAGTATCTGTAACTAAGTGTCAGTGGGTTATAACTAGTCGGTCTGTGATGGGTCAGTAAGAGGGGTAGAAGTGTCCCAGTCCGGATTGTACCTTAGCATTCTAGAGGAGATGGGGATGAGAGATAAGGTGAAGCAGATCAGTCATCTGTAACTAAGTGTCATGGTATAACTAGTGTCGTCTGTGATGGTCAGTAAGAGGGGTAGGAAGTGTCCAGGTCCAGATTGTAACCTTACAGTTAGAGAATATGGGGATGAGACATAAGGGTGGCAGGCAGATAGTATCTGAACTAGTTGTCAGTGGATTTATAACTAGTCGGTCTGTGGATGGGTCGGTAAAGGGGTAATAATTGTCCCAGTCCAGATTTCAACTTTACAGTCTAGAGAGATGGGGATGAACATAATGGACAGATCAGTTATCTGTAACTAAGTTGTCAGTGGATTATAACTAGTCGTCTGTGATGTTGCAGTAAAGTGTAGAAGTGCCAGGTCCAATTGTAACCTTACAGTCTATAGGAGATGGGGAGAGACATAAGGTGAAATATCATTATCTGTAACTAGTTGTATGGATTATACCTAGTCGGTCCTGTGATGGGTCGGTAAGATGGGTAGAATGTCCCAGTCCAGATTGAAAACTTTACAGTCTAGAGGAGATGGGGAATGAGACATGGTGACAGATCAGTATCTGTAACTAGTTGTCATGGATAATAACTAGGTCGGTCTGGTGATGGGTCAGTAGAGGGTAAAGTGTCCATGTCCAGATTGTAACCTCTACAGTCTAGAGGGAGATGGGGAGTATACATAAGTGACAGATCATCGCGTAACGACAAGTGTCCATGGGAATTAATAACTAGTCGGTCTGTGATGGGTCAGTAATCAGGGGTGAAGTGTCCATGGTCCGGATTCTAACTTAACCGTCTAGAGGAGATGGGGATGAGACATAAGGTGGACAGATCAGTCTCTGTAACAAGGTGTCAGTGGATTATACTAGTCGGTCTTGGATTGGGTCGTAAGAGGGTAGAAGTGTCCAGGGTCCGGATTCTAACCGTAACAGTCTAGAGGCGATGGGGATGAGACATAAGGTGCGATCATACTTGTAACTAAGTTGTCAGTGGATTATAACTAGTCGTCTGGATGGGTAAGTCGAGGGTTAGACGTTTACAGTGTCCAGATTGTACCTTAACAGTCTATAGGAGATGGGGATGAGACCTCCAGGTGACAGATCATTAGCTTAACTAGTTTGTCATGGATTATAACTATCGGTCTCGTGATAGGTCATATAAGATTGGTGAATTGACCAGGTCCCGATTGTAACCTTACAGTCTGAGGATATGGTGGATGATACTTCAAGGGCACAGATCAGTACTGACTAAGTTGTCAGTGGTTATAACTAGTCTGATTTTCTGTGATGGTCAGTAAGAGGGGTAGAAGTGTCCGGTCCAGATTTGTAACCTTTACATTCCTAGGGAATATGGGGATGAGACATAAGTTATCAGATCAGTACCCTGCTACTAAGTTGTCAAGTGATTATACCTAGTATCGGGCTCGTCTCCTTTGCAGGGTCAGTAAGAGGGGTAGAATGGCCAGGTCAAGATGGTAACCTTCAGTCTAGAGGAGATGGGATGGAAGACATAAGGTGACAGATCCTATCTGTAACTAAGTTGTCCGTGTGATTATTATATCGTAGTCGGGTCTTTGATGGGTCGGTAAGCAGGGGTAGAAGTGTCCAGGTCCAAGATTTGTAACCTTCCAGCTGAGGAGATGGTGTGTGTGGACATGAGACATAATGTTGATCAGATCAGTATCTGTACTAGTTGTCAGTGTATTATACCTAGTCGTTCTGGTGATGGGTCAGTACAACGTAGGGTGGCTCAGTTAAGTGTCCCAGGTCCCAATTCTAACCTTACAGCTCTAGAGGAGATGGGGGATGAGACATAAGGTGACAGGATCGTAAGCTTGTAACTAAGATTTTGTCAGCTCTCCTCTCTTGGGATTACTCATTACTACCTTCGTGATCTGTGATGGGTCATAAGAGGGGTAGAAGTGTCCCTAGTGTCCGTATGAATACTACAGTCTAAGAGGAGATGGGGATGAGACATAAGGTGACAGATCAGTATCTTAACTAAGTTGTAAGTTATAACTAAATTAATAAGGGGAATGGAGGGGCTTGACTATGCAAGCAGATTAGACAAGTTATAACTAAATTAATAAGGGGAATGGAAGCAGTTCGGAGAAGGGCACTGCAGACACCTGTACACTGGTACAATTTGAGATTTGCAGTTCCAGCTCTTGTTCAGCTGTTAGAATTAATAACACATATTGGGTAAGACGCTACCCCATCAATGATAAATCATCCAGAACAAAATGCTCACGACTTTCGGTAAATCACCTGAAAGTTCTGGTTGTCCCAGAGATTCACCCGATTGCCATTTGGATGTGTCTTGGGACTTTATTCACTGAGTCAGCCTGTTCCATGGAACCAACTCTGCTGCTTCCATCCAGTTCTGATCTCATTTATAATAGAAGAGAATTGAGTAAACAATGCAGTATTTATAGTAACAACCTTGTACCCAGTTGTTACCCCCCCCCCCACACACACACACACATCTCGATAAATATGTATTGGGCCCTAAAGTTCTGCTCCCCAATCTATGTAGAATTACCCAGAAGGCTCCTGTCCTTATATCATCTGGACCATAAAAGGAAAATGTGTCTGTAATATATGAAGGTCAGTAAACTGCTCCCATGAAACATCCAGTGACCGTTGTGTAGTTGTAACTTTCACTATTGATTTCATTAGTAAATATTTGTGTACACTGCAAGCTTGTGATACATATTAATATTGACCATAACAATTGGGAATTTGTCTGTAAATGACATGAAATGAAGTTCAGATGTAACAGCTCCTGTGTTTACTCCTGGAAGGAAACGTTGGAATCCAGTCTGAGGATTCAGAGACCCAAATCGCTCAATGGGAATTTATATATTAACCATCTGTAAACCAGGAGCAAGCTGACAGCTGATATGTATGTTATATATGGAGGAGATGGTGGATATGGAAGCCATGTTATATATGGAGGAGATGGTGGATATGGAAGCCATGTTATATATGGAGGAGATGGTGGATATGGAAGCCATGTTATGGGCTGTCCATATTCACCAGCTCCACCATATCAACTGCTTTCCATATCCACCATATACAACATGGCTTCCTATCCAACCCATCTCCATCCAATACACACATGGCTGACCATAGCCAAGCTCCCACCATATACAAACTGTGCGCCTGCCACCACCATCTCCCCTATATAACAGGCTTCCTATCCACCATCTCCACCAAATACAACATGGCTCCCTATCCACCATCTCCCATAACACAGGCTTCCGTATCCAACATTCCTCCTCCATATATACAACATGGCTTCCTGCTCATCCAGCTCCACCAATCTTCCAACACTATACAACAAAATGGCTTCCATATCCACCATCTCCACCATATACAACTGGCTTCCATATCCACCATATACAACATGGCTTCCATATCCACCATCTCCCCATATACAACATGCTTCCATATCCACTCAATCTCCACCTCATATACAACATGGCTTCCATATCCCCATCTCCCCATATATAACATGTCCATATCCACCCTCTCCCCATATATAACATGGCTTCCATATCCACCATCCTCCATTAACATGGCTTCCATTCCACCATCTCACATAATAAACATGGCTTCCATATCAACCATCTCCTCATATACAACATGGCTTCCATATCCAACCATCATCCTCCATATATAACATGGCTTCCATATCCACCCATCTCCACCATATATAAACATGGCTTCCATATCCACCATCTCTCCTCCATATTACATGGCTTCCACATCCACCATCTCCTCCATAATAACCTGGCTTCCATATCACCATCTCCTCCTATATAACATGGCTTCCATATCCACCACTCTCCTCATATATAACATGGCTTCCATATCCACCATCCCTCCATATATAACATGGCTTCCATATCCACCATCTCCTCCATATATAACATGGCTTCCATATCCACCATCCCCCATATAAACATGGCTTCCATATCACCACCATCTCCTCCTATATAACATGGCTTCATATCCACCATCTCCACATATATACATGGCTTCCATATCACCATCTCCTCTTATAACATGCTCCATTCCCCATTCTCCATATTAACATGGCTTCCATATCACCAATCTCCCCATATATAACATGGCTTCATATCCCCATCTCCTCCCTATATAAACATGGCTTCCATATCCATCCACCATCTCTCCATTATAACATGGCTTCCATATCCACCATCTCCTCCATATTACAAACATGGCTTCCATATCCACATCCCCTCATTAACATGGCTTCCATATCCACCATCTCCTCCATATATAACATGGCTTCCATATCCACCATCTCCTCATATATAACATGTTCCATACCCATTTCTATAACATGGCTTCCATATCCACCTCTCTCCATATATAACATGGCTTCCATATCCACCATCTCCTCCATATACAACATGGCTTCCATATCCACCATCTCCTCCATATATACATGGCTTCCATATCCACCATCTCCTCCAATATAAATGGCTTCCTATCCACCATCTCCCCCATATATAACATGGCTTCCATATCCACCATCTCCCTCCATATATCAACATGGCTTCCATATCCACCATCTCCTCCATATAAATAACATGGCTTCCATATCCACCATCTCCTCCACATATAACTGGCTTCCATATCCACCATCTCTCCATATATAACATGGCTCCATATCCACCATCTCCTCCCCATATAAACATGGCTTCCATATCCACCATCCTCCATTATAACATGGCTTCCATATCCACCATCTCCTCCATATATACCATGGCTTCCATATCCACTCTCCTCCATATATAAAATGGCTTATGGCTTCCATATCCACCATCCCTCCTCCATATAAACATGGCTTCCATATCCACCATCTCCTCCATATACAACATGGCTTCCATATCCACCATCTCCTCCATATATAACATGGCTTCCATATCCACCATCTCCTCCATATTAACATGGCTTCCATATCCACCATCTCCTCCATATATAACATGGCTTCCATATCCACCACTGCTCTCCATATAACATGGCTTCCATATTCCCATCATCTGCTCCATATACAAACATGGCTTCCATTATCACACCATCTCCTCCCTCCTATATCACATGGCTTCCATATCCACCATCTCTCCATATATAACATGGCTTCCATATCCACCATCTCTCCATAACTATAACATGGCTTCCATATCCACCATCCCTCCTCCATATATAACATGGCTTTCCATATCCACCATCTCCTCCATATAACATGGCTTCCATATCCACCATCTCCTCTCATATAAACATGGCTTCCATATCCACCATCTCCTCCATATAAACATGGCTTCCAGATACCACCATCTCTCCATTATAACATGGCTTCCAAATCCACCATCTCCTCCATATACAACATGGCTTCCATATCCACCATCTCCACCATATATAACATGGCTTCCATATCCACCATATATAACATGGCTTCCATAGCCACCATCTCCTCCATATATAACAACAGGCTTCCATTCAACCAATCTCCTCCATATACAACATGGCTTCCATATCACCACTCCACCATATATAACATGGCTTCCATTCCCCATCTCTCCATATACAACAGGCTTCCATATCCACCATCTCCTCCATATACAACATGGCTCCTCCATATCCACCATCTCCTCCATAATATACCATGCTTCCCTATCCCCATCTCCTCCATATAACATGGCTTCATATCCCCCATATATAACAGGCTTCCATATCCACCATCTCCTCCATATATAACATGGCTTCATATCCACCACCACTCCTCATATACAACATGGCTTCCATATCCACCATCTCCACCATATATAACATGGCTTCCATATCCACCATCTCCACCATATATAACAGGGCTTCCATATCCACCATCTCCACCATATATAACAGGGCTTCCATTCCACTCTCCTCATATCTACATGCTCCTATCCACCGTCTCCCCATATATAACATGCTTCCATATCCACCATCTCCTCCATATATAACATGGCTTCCACTATCCACCATCTCCACCATATATAACAGGGCTTCTATATCCACCATCTCCTCCATATATAACACGGCTTCCATATCCACCATCTCCTCCATATACATCATGGCTTCCATATCCACCATCTCCTCCATATATAACATGGCTTCCAATCCACCATCTCCTCCATATACAACATGGCTTCCATATCCACCATCTCCTCCATATACAACATGGCTTCCATATCCACCATCTCCACCATATATAACAGGCTTCCATATCCACCATCTCCTCCATATATACACGGCTTCCATATCCACCATCTCCTCCATATACAACATGGCTTCCATATCCACCATCTCCTCCATATATCCATGGCTTCCATATCCCCATTTCCTCCATATACAACATGGCTTCCATATCCACCATTCCTCCCATATATAACATGCTCCATATCCACCGTCTCCTCCATATATAACATGGCTTCCATATCCACCGTCTCCTCCATATATAACATGGCTTCCATAGCCACCATCTCCTCCATATATAACATGGCTTCCATATCCACCATCTCCTCCATATATAACATGGCTTCCATATCCACCATCTGCTCCATAATAATCAGGGCTTCCATATCCACCATCTCCTCCATATATAACATGGCTTCCATATCCACCATATATAACATAGCTTCATCCACCATCTCCTCCATATATAACATGGCTTTCCATATCCACCGTCTCCTCCATATATAACATGGCTTCCATATCCACCATCTCCTCCATATATAACAGGGCTTCCATATCCACCATCTCCTCCATATATAACATGGCTTCCATATCCACCATCCTCCACCATATATAACATGGCTTCCATATCCACATCTCCTCCATATATAACAAAATGGCTTCCATATCCACCATCTCCTCCATATATAACTGGCTTCCATATCCACCACTCCCATATATACATGGCTCTCCTATCCACCATCTCTCCATATATACATGGCTTCCATACCACCATCTCCTCCATATATAACATGGCTTCCATATCCACCATCTCCTCCATATATAACATGGCTTCCATAAATCCACCATCTCCCATCCACATATAACATGGCTTCCATATCCAACCTCTCCTCCATATATAACATGGCTTCATATCCCCATCTCCTCCATATATAACATGGCTTCCTATCCACCATCTCCTCCATATATAACATGGCTTCCATACCCACCATCTCACCATATATAACTGGCTTCCATATCCACCATCTCCTCTATATAAACATGGCTTCCATTCCACCGTCTCCCTCCATATATAACATGGCTTCCATATCCACCATCTCCTCCATATATAACATGGCTCCATATCCACCATCTCCTCCATATATAACATGGCTTTCCATATCCACCATCTCCTCCATATATAACATGGCTTCCATATCCACCATCTCCACCATATATAACATGGCTCCTCCATATCCATCATCTCCCTATATATAACATGGCTTCCATATCCACCGTCTCCTCCATATATAACATGGCTTCCATATCCACCATCTCCTCCATATATAACATGGCTCCATATCCACCATCTCTCCATATATAACTGGCTTCCATATCCACCATCTCCTCCAATAAACATGGCTTCCATATCCACCATCTCCCCATATATAACATGGCTTCCATATCCACCATACCTCCTCTATAAAACATGGCTTTCCATATTCCACCGTCTCTCCATATAA
>JAACNH010000395.1:47795-103637 GCA_019447015.1 Hymenochirus boettgeri
CCATATCCACCATCTCCACCATATACAAAATGGCTCCCATATCCACCTTCCGCCATATACAACATGGGAAGCCATGTTATATATGGAGGAGATGGTGGATATGGAAGCCATGTTATATATGGAGGAGATGGTGGATATGGAAGCCATGTTCAGGGCTGTCCATATTCACCAGCTCCACCATATCAACTGCTTTCCATATCCACCATATACAACATGGCTTCCTATCCAACCCATCTCCTCCATAACACCATGGCTTCCATAGCCAAGCCATCGCCACCATATCCAACTGGGCCTTCCATATCCACCATCTCCACCTATATAACATGGCTTCCATATCCACCATCTCCACCATATACAACATGGCTCCCATATCCACCATCTCCTCCATATACACCATGGCTTCCATATCCAACCATTCTCTCCTCCATCATATACAACATGGCTTCCTCCATCCAGCTCCACCATCTCCAACACCTATACAACATGGCTTCCATATCCACCATCTCCACCATATACAACATGGCTTCCATATCCACCATATACAACATGGCTTCCATATCCACCATCTCCACCATATACAACATGGCTTCCATATCCATCACCTCTCCCTCCATATACAAACATGGCTTCCATATCCCCATCTCCCCATATATAACATGTGCTTCATATCCACCCTCTCCCCATGTATAACATGGCTTCCATATCCACATCCTCCATTACACATGGCTTCCATATCCACCATCTCTACCATATATAACATGGCTTCCATATCACCATCTCCTCCATATACAACATGGCTTCCATATCCACCATCATCCTCCATATATAACATGGCTTCCCATATCCACCCCCATCTCCACCATATATAAACATGGCTTCCATAATCCACCATCTTCCTCCATATACTAACATGGCTTCCACATCCACCATCTCCTCCATATATAATTGGCTTCTTCATATTCACCATCTCCTCCATATATAACATGGCTTCCATATCCACCACCATCTCCTCCTATATAACATGGCTTCCTTTTCCTGGCTCATATCCACCAACCACTCCATATATAACATGGCTTCCATATCCACCATCTCCTCCATATATAACATGGCTTCCATACCACCATCTCCCCATATAAACATGGCTTCCATATCACCACCATCTCATCCTATATAACATGGCTTCATATCCACCATCTCCACATATATACATGGCTTCCATATCACCAGTCTCTCCATTATAAACATGGTTCCATTCCCCCATCTCCTCCATATATAACATGGCTTCCATATCACCAATCTCCCCATATATAACTGGCTTCATGATCCCCATCTGCCTCCTCCATATATAACAGGCTTCCATATCCATCCACCTCTCTCCATTATAACATGGCTTCCATATCCACCATCTCCTCCATATATACAACAAATGGTTCCATATCCACCATCTCCCTCATATATACATGGCTTCCAATATCCAACCATCTCCTCCATATATAACAATGGCTTCCATATCCACCATCTCCCATATATAACATGTCCATACCACATTAAACATGGTTCCATATCCACCTCTCTCCATATATAACATGGCTTCCATATCCACCATCTCCTCCATATACAACATGGGCTTCCATATCCACCATCTCCTCCATATATACATGGCTTCCATATCCACCATCTCCTCCATATATAACATGGTTCTATCCACCATCTCCCATAATAACCATGGCTTCCATATCCACCATCCCCTCCATATACAACATGGCTTCCATATCCACCATCTCTCCAATAAAATAACATGGCTTCCATATCCACCATCTCCTCCAATATAACAACTGGCTTCCAATCCACCACTCTCCATATATAACATGGCTTCCATATCCACCATCTCCCCCCATATAAACATGGCTTCCATTCCACCATCCTCCATATAACAATGGCTTCCATATCCACCATCTCCTCCTATATACCATGGCTTCCATATCCACTCTCCTCCATATTAAATGCTATGGCTTCCATATCCACCATCTCCTCCATATATAACTGGCTTCCATATCCACCATCTCCTCCATATATAACATGGCTCCATATCCACCCATCTCCTCCATAGTATAACATGGCTTCCATATCCACCATCTCCTCCATATTAACATGCTTCCATATCCACCATCTCCTCCATATATAACATGGCTTCCATATCCACCATCTCCCATATAACATGGCTTCCATATTCACCATCATCTGCTCCATATAAAACATGGCTTCCATATCCACCATCTCTCCCTTATATCACATGGCTTCAATATCACCATCTCTCCATATATAACATGGCTTCCATATCCACCATCTCTCCATATATAACATGGCTTCCATATCCACCATCTCCTCCATATATAACATGGCTTTCCATATCCACCATCTCCTCCATATAACATGGCTTCCATATCCACCATCTCCTCTCATATACAACATGGCTTCCATATCCACCATCTCCTCCATATAAACATGGCTTCCATACCACCATCTCTCCATATATAACATGGCTTCCAATCCCACCATCTCCTCCATATACACATGGCTTTCCATATCCACCATCTCCACCATATATACATGGCTTCCATATACCACCATATATAACATGGCTTCCATAGTCCACCATCTCCTCCATATATAACACGGCTTCCATTCCAACCATCTCCTCCATATACAACATGGCTTCCATATCCAACCATCTCCACCATAATAACATGGCTTTCCATTCCCCATCTCTCCATATACAACAGGGCTTCCATATCCAACCATCTCCTCCATATAAACATGGCTCCTCCATATCCACCATCTCCTCCCATAATATACATGGCTTCCACTATCCACCATCTCCTCCATATAACATGGCTTCATACCACCCATAATAACAGGCTTTCCATATCCACCATCTCCTCCATATATAACATGGCTTCATATCCACCACCACTCCTCATATACACATGGCTTCCATATCCACCATCTCCACCATATATAACATGGCTTCCATATCACCATCTCCACCATATAACAGGGCTTCCATATCCACCATCTCCCATATATAAAACAGGGCTTCCATTCACATCTCCTCCATATCTACATGCTTCCATATCCCCTCTCCCCATATATAACATGCTTCCATATCCACCATCTCCTCCATTATAACATGGCTTCCATATCCACCATCTCCAACATATAACATGGGCTTCATATCCACCATCTCCTCCATATAAACAGGCTTCCATATCCACCATCTCCTCCATATACAAATCATGGCTTCCTATCCACCATCTCCTCCATATATAACATGGCTTCCAATCCAACCATCTCCTCCATATACAACATGGCTTCCATATCCACCATCTCCTCCATATAAACATGGCTCCATATCCACCATCTCCTCACATATATAACATGGCTTCCATATCCACCATCTCCTCCATATATACACGGCTTCCATATCCACCATCTCCTCCATATAACATGGCTTCCATATCCACCATCTCCCTATATATCCCATGGCTTCCATATCCACCATCTTCCTCCATATACAACATGGCTTCCATATCCACCATTCC
This sequence comes from Hymenochirus boettgeri, assembly GCA_019447015.1. NCBI lineage: Eukaryota > Metazoa > Chordata > Amphibia > Anura > Pipidae > Hymenochirus > Hymenochirus boettgeri. Next base: position 51,398 of record JAACNH010000395.1, read on the forward strand.
CCCATATATAACATGCTTCCATATCCACCTCTCCTCCATATATACATGGCTCCCATATCCACCTCGCCTCCATATATAAGGCATATCTTCCATAGCCACCATCTCCTCCATATAATAACATGGCTTCCATATCCACCATCTCCTCCATATATAACATGGCTTCCATATCCACCATCTCTCCATATATATCAGGCTCCATATCCACCACTCCTCCATATATAACAGGCTTCCATATCCACCATATATAACATGAGCTTCATTCCACCATCTCCTCCATATATAACATGGCTTCCATATCCACCATCTCCTCCATATATAACATGGCTTCCATATCCACCATCTCCTCCATATATAACATGGCTTCCATATCCACCATCTCCTCCATATAACATGGCTTCCATATCCACCATCCTCCACCATATAATAAACATGGCTTCCATTCCACATCTCCTCCATATATAACATGGCTTCCATATCCCCATCTCCTCCATATATAACATGGCTTCCATATCCACCAGCTCCATATATACATGGCTCTCCTATCCACCATCTCTCCATATATACATGGCTTCCATATCCCCATCTCCTCCATATATAACATGGCTTCCATATCCACCATCTCCTCCATATATAACATGGCTTCCATACCAATCCACCATCTCCCTCCATCCATCATAAACTGGCTTTCCTATCCAACCGTCTCCTCCATATATAACATGGCTTCATATCCACCCATCTCCTCCATATATAACATGGCTTCCTATCCACCATCTCCTCCAATATAACATGGTTCATTCCACATCTCACCATATATAACTGGCTTCCATATCCACCATCTCCTCTATATAAACAGGCTTCCATATCCACCGTCTCCCTCCATATATAACATAGGCTTCCATATCCACCATCTCCTCCATATATAACATGGCTTCATATGCCACACTCCTCCATATATAACATGGCTTCCATATCCACCACTCTCCCCCATATATAACATGGCTTCCATATCCACCATCTCCCCATAGTATAACATGGCTCGTTCCATACCACCATCTCCTCCATATATAACATGGCTTCCATACCACCTCTCCTCCAGATATCAACAGGTTCCATATCCACATCTCCTCCATATATTTATCATCTACCCCATTCATACTCCATTCATACCCCATGCATACCCTATTCATATAACCCATTCATACTCCATTCATACCCCATTCATACTCCATTCATACCCCATTCATACCCCATTCATACCCTATTCATATACCCCATTCATACCCCCATTCATACCCTATTCATAACCCCATTCTACCCCATTCATACCCTATTCATATACCCCATTCAAACCCCATTCATATACCCCATTCTACTCCATTCATCCCCCCCATTCATACCCCATTCATACCCCCTAGTCTACCGACCCCATTACTTATATAAAGCAAACTAAGTTATAAAAACTGCAATTTTCTAATTACACAGCCAAACACAGAAAACAACAAATAAGACTATTTAATTGGAAAATAACATAATCCCATATCGAACAATAAATTCTCGATGTTTGAATAATTTACCAATAAATAGAAGACACAGAACATAGGGCTAAGCGGTAAGTCTACTCACTTAGACACAGTATACAGCCCGTTTTTGTAAAATATCACACAGGTCATATGGCAAAAAAGGGAAAGTGTTTAGAACAAGGTAGGGTTAAGATGTAACCTACAGTCTAGAGGAGATGGGGGGGGGGGGGGATGAGACATAAGGTGACAGATCAGTATCTGTAACTAATTGTTCATGTGGTTATAACTAGTCGTGTCTGTTGATGGGTCAGTAAGGGGTAGAAGTGTCCAGTCCCATTTGTAACCATTACAGTCATAGAGAGAGGGATTAGACATAAGTGACCAGATCATTAATCTGTAACTAAGTTGTCAGTGGATTATAACTATTCGGTCTGTGATGGGTCAGTATGAGTGGGAGAAGTGTCCCAGTTCCAGATTGTGTACCTTACAGTCCTAGAGGAATGTGGGATGAGACATCAGGTTACAGATCAGTATCTTACTATTGTCAGTGGATTTGAACTAGTCGGGTCTGTGTGGGTCAGTAAGGGGTAAGAAGTGTCCAGGTCCGATTGTACCCTTACGTCTAGGGAGATGGGGATCGATACATAAGGTGACAGATCAGTTCTGTAACTCATTTGTCATGTTTTATAACCTGTCGTCCTGTGATGGGTCCCAGTAAGAGGGGTAGAAGTGTCCAGGTCCGTTGGGTAACCTTACAGTCTAGTAGAATGGGGATGAAGACAGGTGACAGATCATATTGTAACTAGTTTGTCAGTGGAATTATACTATCGGTCGTGTGATGGGTCCAGTCTAGAGGGGTAGAAGTGTCCAGGTCCGGATTTGTAACCTTTACAGTCTGCAGGAGATGGGGATGAGACATAAGTGACAGATCAGTATCTGTAACTAAGTTTGGTCATGGATTAGCTAGTCGGGTCTGTGTGGTGTCTTAAAGGGTGAAGTCCAGGTCCGGGATTGTAACCTTACAGTCAAGGAGATGGGGGATGACAGCATAAGGTGACATATCAGTATCTGTAACCAATTGTCAGTGTCTTATAACTAGTCGGTCTGTGTATGGGTGCGGAAGAGGGGTAGAAGTGTCCAGTCCAGATTTGTAACCTTACAGTCTAGAGGCAGAATGGGATGAACATAAGGTGCAGATCAGTATCGTTAACTAAGTTGTCAGTGGATTATAACTAGTCGGGGTCTGTGATGGGTCATAAAGGGTGTAAGAATTGTCCAGGCCGTATGTAACCTTACAGTCTAGAGGAGTGGGGATGAGACAAATAGTGAAGCAGACATATCTTTAACTAATGTCAGTGGATTATAATCATCGTCTGTGATGGACAGTAAGAGTGGTAAAGTGTCCAGGTCCAGATTGTACCTTACAGTCTAGAGGAGAAATGGGGATGAACATAAGGTGACCAGATCAGTATCTGTACTAAGTTGTCACGTGGGTTATAACTAGTCGGTACTGTGATGGTCATAAGGAGTGGTATAAAGTGTCCAGGTCCGGATTTACCCTACAGTCTAAGGAGATGGGGATGACAGATATGGTGAACAGATTCGTATCGACTAACTAGTTGTCAGTGTGTATATACTAGTCGGTCTGTGTGGGTCAGTAAGAGGGGGTAGAAGTGTGCCAGGTCCGATTGTAACCTACACAGTCTATAGAGAATGGTGATGAGACATAAGGTGAAGCAATCAGTATCTTGTAACTAAGTTTCGTGGATTCATAACTATGTCAGGTGCTTTGTGGGTCGGTAAGAGTGGGTAAAGTGTCCAGGTCCAGATTGTACTTACAGTCAGAGGAGATGGGGATGGAGACCATAGGTGACAGATCAGTATCTTAACTACTGTTGTCAGGTGGATTAATAACTAGTCCGGTCCTGGTGATGGGTCGTAGAGGGGTAGAAGTGTCAAGGTCCAGATTGTAACCTGATACGTCTATAGGAGGATGGGGTGAACATACAGGTGAAGATCAGTCAATCTGGTAACTAAGTTGTCCAGTGGTTATACTATCGGTCTGTGATGGTCGGTAAGAGGGGTAGAAGTGTCCAGTCCAGATTGTAACTTTACTTCTTAAGGAGATGGGGATGAGCAACATAAGTGACAGATCATATCTGTACTAAGAGTTGTCAGTTGGATTAATACTAGTCGGTCTGTGATGGTCAGTAATAGGGTAAGAAGTGTCCGGTCCAGATTGTAAACCTTACATTCTAGAGGAGATGGGCTGATAACAATAAGGTGACAAGACAGTACTGTGACCTAAGTTGTCCGTGGATTAACTAGTCGGCGTGCTGTGCTGGGTCAGTAAGAGGGTAAATGTCCAGGGTCCGGATTTCTACCTTACAGCTAGATGAGATGGGTGAACATAAGGTGACCGATCATATCTGTAAACTAAGTTTCAGTGGATTATACTATCGGTCTTTGATTGGTCAGTTAAGCAGGGGTAGAAGTGTCCAGGTCCGATTCTATCTAACCAGTACGTCTAGAGGAGATGGGATGATACCTAAGGTACGATCAGTATCTGTAACTAAGTTTGTCAGTGGGATTATAACTAGTAGCGTTCTGGATGGGAAGTAAGAGGGGTAGAAGTGTCCCAGTCCAGATTGTAACCTTACAGCTAAGAGATGGGGATGAGACCTAAGGACAGACAGTATCTGTAACTTAATTTGTCAGTGGATTATAACTAATCGGTCTGTTGATAGGTCAGTAAGAGTGGTAGAAGTGACCAGTCCCAGTTGTAACCTTAACAGTCTAGAGAGATGGGGATTAGACATAAAGGTGACAGATCAGTATCTGTAACTAATTGTCAGTGGTTATAACTAGTCGGATCTGTGATGGTTCGTTAAGAGGGGTAGACTGTCCAGGTCCGATTGTCACCTTACAGTCTACAGGAGATGGGGATTAGACATAAGGGAAGCGATCAGTTAAACTTTAACTAAGTATTCAGTGGATTATAACTAGTCGGTCCTGGGATGTCATAAGAGGTAGAAGTGCCAGGTCCAATTGTAAACCTCTACATTCTAGAGAGATGGGATGAGAACATAAGGTGAACATATCATATCTGTCACGTAAGGTTTCATGGATTCTACTAGATCGTAGTCTGTGATGGGTCCAGTAGAGGGGTAGAAGTGTCCAGGTCCAGATTGTTAACCTTACAGTCCTAGATTGAATTGGGATGAACAAAGGTGAAGATCAGTATCTGTAACCTAGTTGTCAGTGATTATAACTAGTCTGGTGCTGTTGAATGGGTCAGTACGAGAGGGGTAGAAGTTTCCTAGTCCGGATTCTAACCTTACGTCTAGAGGAGATGGGATGAGAACATAAGGTGACAGATCAGTGATACTGTAACTAAGTTGTCAGTGGATTATAACTATCGGTCTGTGATTGGGTCAGTAAGGGGGTAGAAGTGTCCCAGTCCGGATTGAACCTGCAACAGTCTAGTAGGATGATGGGATGAGACATAAGGTGACAGACAGTATCTGTAACTAGTTGTCATGATATAACTAGTCGTCTGTGATGGTCAGTAGAGGTAGAAGTTGCCGGTCCAGATTGTAACCTACAGTCTAGAGGAATGGGGACTGACATAAGGTTGAATCGATCATATCTGACTAAGTTGTCAGTGGTTATCACATCGTCTGTGTGGGTCAGTAGAGGGGTAGAAGTGTCCAGGTCCGCATTGTCTAACGCTTACAGTCTGGCAGATGGGATGAGACATAAATGACAGATCATATCTGTAACTAAGGTTTCAGTGGGTTATAACTAGTTCGGCTCGTGATGGGTCAAGTAAGAGGGTAAGAAGGTCCAGGTCCAGATTGTACCTACAGTCCCTAAGAGATGGGGATGAGACATAAGTACAGATGTATCGAACTAAGTGTCAGGGATTATACTAGTCTCGTCTGGATGGTCGTAAGAGGGGTAAATGTGTCCATGGTCGCAGATTGTAACTTACAGTCAGAGGACGATGGGGATGAACATAGGGACCGATCATTACGGTAACATAGTGTCAGTGATTAGACTAGTCGGTCTTGATGGGTCAGTAGAGGGGTAAGTGTCCAGGTCCAGATTGTAACCTTACAGTCTAGAGTGATATGGGGATGAGGACATAAGGTGACAGATTCAGTATCTGTTAACTAGTTGTCAAGTGGATATAAACTAGTCGGTCTGTGATGGGGCAGTAAGAGGGATAATGTGTCCAGGTCCCCTATTGTAACTTAGCAGTCTAGATAGTATATGGGAGAGACATAAGGTGACAGATCGTATACTGTAACTACGTTGTCATGGTTTATAACTAGTCGCTCTGATAGAGTCAGTAAGGGGTGAAGTGTCCAGGTCCAGATTGTAACCTACAGTTCTAGAGGGAGAGGGGAAAGGATGAGTACTAAGGTACAGTAGTACTGTTACTACAGTTCTGTCAGTGGATTTAATCACTTATCGGATCTGTGGATGGTCAGTAAGAGGGTAGAAGGGTCCAGCCAGTTGTAAACCCTACAGTCAGAGGGAGATGGGGATAGACAAGGACAGATCAGTATCTGTACTATTTCAGTGGATTATAACTAGTCGGCGTCTGTGAGTTGGTCAGTAAGAGGGGTAACAGTTGTCCAGGTCCAATTGGTAACCTAGCAATCTAGGAGGAGTGGGATGAGACAAAGGTGGACAGATCATATCTGTAACTAAGTGTCATGGGATTATAACTAGTCGGAGTCCTGTGAATGGGTCAGTAGAGAGGGTAGAAGTGGGGGCTGGGTTCGGCGGTCCAGATTGTAACCCTTCAGCTAGAGGAATGGGGATGAGACTAAGGTGACAGATCAGTAATCTGTAACTAGTGTCATGGATTATTACTGTCGTCGTGTGATGGGTCAGTAAGAGGGTAGAAGTGTCCAGGTCCAGATTGTAACCTTACCAGTCTAGATGGAGATGGATGAGACATAAGGTGTACAGATCAGTATCTGAACTAAGTTGTCTGTTATACTAGTCGTCTGTGATGGGTCAGTAGAGGGGTATAAGGTCCTGTCCAGAATTGTACACCTTACAGTCCTAGAGGAGATGGGATGAGACCATAAGGTGTACCGATCAGTATCTGTAACGAAGTGCAGTGGATTATAACTATCGGTCCTGTGCATGGGTCATAAAGGGGTAGAAGGTCCAGGTCCAGATTTAACCTTACAGGCTAGAGGAGATGGGATGAACATAAGTTTGACAGATCATTAGCTGTAACTAAGTTGTCAGGATTTAACTAGTCGGTCGCTGTGATGGGTCAGTAAAGAGGGGTAAATGTCCAGGTCCCAATTGGTAAACCTTACAGTCTGAGGAATGGGGATGAGACCATAAGTGACAGTCAGTATCTGAACTATTGTCAGTGGATTATCACTAGTCGGTCTTGTGATGGGTCAGTAAAGGTGTAGAAGTGTCCAGGTCATTGTAACACCTTAACAGTCTATTAGGAATGGGGATGATACATAAGGTGACAGAGTCAGATCTGTATAACGACTTGTCAGTGGATTATAACTAGTCGGGCTGTGGAGGGTCAGTAGAGGGTAAATGGTCCCAGTTCCAGATTTTAACCTTACAGTTCTAGAGGAGATGGGGATGAGACCTAAGTGACAGATCAGTAGCTTAACTAATTTTCATTGGATTATAACTATCGTCGTGAGTGGGTCAGTAACGAGTTGTAGAAGTGTCCAGGTCATCTGATGTACGGGGGGCATTGATTGGAGAGATGTACTGGGGCTGTATTGGAGAATTCAGGGGGGCTGTATTGGAGAGATGTTCGGGGGAGCTGTATTGGAGAGATGTACGTGGGGTCTTGATGGAGAGATGTACGGGGGCTGTATTGGAGAGATGTAACGCGGGGCTGTATTGGAGAGATGTACGGGTGGGCCTGTATTGGAGAGATGATTGGGGGCTGTATTGTGAGATGTAATGGGGGGGGCTTGTAATTGGAGAGATGTTCACGGGGGGCTGTATTGGAGAGATATATTGGGGGGCTGTATTGTAATGTATGGGGGGGCTGGTATTGGAGAGATGTACGGGGGCTGTATGGAGAGATGTATTGGGGTGTAGGCTGTATTGTAGAGATGTATGGGGGGGCTGTATTGGAGAGGATGTATGGGGGCGGTGGCTTCATTGGAGAGATGTATGGGGGGGGCTGTATGAGAGAATGTACGGGGCCTGTACTTGTAGAATGTATTGTGGGGTTGGGCGGGGCTGTATTGTAAGAGATGTTGGGGGGTGGCGTGTTTGGAAGAGATGTATGGGGGGCTGTATTGATAGATGTACGGGGGCTGTATTGGAGAGGTAGCGGGGAGCTGTATTGGAGAGCATGATGGGGGGTGTATTGTAAAGATGTATAGGGGCTGTCTTAGTTAGGGTATGAGAGTGTAGCGGGGGGCTGTAAATTGAGAGTAGTGATGTACGGGGGATGAGACGTGACGGGGGCTGTATTGGAGAGATGTACGGGGCTGTTTGGGAGATGTCTGTTAGGAATACGGGGGGCTGTATTGAGAGTATGTACGGAGGGCCGTATTGGAGAGTGTTACGGGGTGCTGTATGAATGTGTAACGGCTTTGGAGAGATGTACGGGGGGCTGTATTGGAGAGATGTACGTGGGTCCTGTATTGGAGAGCATTCGCCTAGCGATAGTATTGTGGGCTTTGTATTGAGAGATGTATGGTGGGCGGTATTGGGAGATGTATGGGCGAGATTAATGGGGGCTGTTGAGATTATGGGGGCTGATATTGGACGAGATGTACGGGGGGTTGGTTATTGGAGAAGATGTACTGGGGGCTATATGGAGATGTAGGGGGGGCTGTATCTTGAGATAATGGTATGGGGGGGCTTTAGGGATGTATGGGGGGCTGTATTGGAGCTATGTATGGGGGGGGGCTGTAATTGGAAGTTTTGGCATGATGTACTGGGGGGCTGTATTGTAGAGATGTTACGGGGTCTGTATTGGAGAGATGACGGGGGGACCTAGTTATGGAAGATGTCTGGGGGCTGTATTGGAAGAGATGTTCGGGGTTGAGGGGGCTGTATGGAGAGATTTACGGGCTGTGATTGAGAGATGTACGGGGGGGGCTGTATTGGAGAGATTGTAATGGTGGCTGTCATTGGAGATATGTAATGGGGGCTGTATTTGGAGAGATTGTAGGGGGCTGTATTGGGAGAGATGTACGGGGGCTGTTTGGAGAGATGTATTGGGGGGCTGTATTGGAGAGATGTCGGGGGGCTGTATGGAGAGATGTTACGAGGGGGCTGTATTGGAGAGATGATGGGGGGCTGTATTGGAGAGATGTTCGGGGTGGCTGTATTTGGAGAGATGTACGGGGGCTTATTTGGAGAATTGCATTTAGAGTGTATGGGGGGGCTGTATTGAAGAGATTATGGGGGGGCTGTTGGAGAGATGTATTGGGGGCTTGTACTTGGAGACGATGATACATGGGGCTGTATTGGAGAAGATGTACGGGGGCTGTAATGGAGAAATGTACGGGGGCTGTCTTGGAGAGATGTACGGGGGGGCTGTATTGGAGATGTCTGGGGGGCTGTAATTGGAGAGATGTATCGGGTGGTCTATATTGGAATGGATGTCTGTGGGGTGGCTGTATTGGAGAGATGGAATGGGGGGGCTGTGTAGAATGTATGGGAAGAGATGTACGGGGGGGGCGTGTATGGAGAATGTACAGGGGGCTATTCACCATACTATTATATTATACTATACCATACTATATTATACCATACTATATTATACTATACTATATATATACTATATATTATGCCATACTATACAGTACTATACATCCTCGGGGAGACCTGTAAAATACAGGGGGGTCCAATGAGACATATGGTTACCCCGTTGGTGCCCACTTGGACATTGTGGGCAGTTTTGTGTGGTGTTACCCCAGTCTGGGACGTCCGTTTTTGTTGACTTGGAGTTTCGGAATTTTAAACTTGCATCCGAACAAGGTGTGTTTCAAGTCCTGCCCAGAGGGGATTATAGCATCATATGTTCTACCTCCCCACACCCCACTCACACTTGGGACTTGGCCCTCTCATCACAGGATTAGTTCACATATCTTTTCAAAACAGAAATCCCTCCCCCACTTAACTTACTGGTACCTGACCCGAGTCACATACACTGTATATGTGATAATAGCCCAGGGATTCTCAAACTACACTCCCAGCGTCCTCAACTACATAGGCACAACATGGAATGCTGAGAGGTTCGAGCTACTGTATTTTCTACGTGGTAGATAGTGTCTTTATGTGTACTAACTGTGAATATGGATGTATTATCTTGTTAGAGGGTGCATTATGCACATGCTAGTGTATGTTGTAATGACTATTTATACATTAGTTGATGTATGTCGATGCATATATATGTAGATCTGTGTATGTTTTATAGCTTATGTTATATATGGTAATTACTTTTTTTGTAGCTATATGTAGTATATGTATTCATATGTGTGAGCTATATGTATATATGTAGTTCTCATGTATGTTTTGCGCTCATTGTATCCTATGTATTTATATGTATGTAGCGTATATGTATATATTAGTTTATATGTATGTATGTAGCTATATTATTATATGTATTATTGCGTTGTTTGTAGCTCTATGGTTTATATGTTGTTATATGTATGTTTGTAGCTATCATGTAGTAGTGTAGTATATTATGTATGTAGCTATATGTTGATATAGGTTATATTATGTTGTAGCTCTATGTATACTATGTTAGTTATCATTTATGTTATTTGTAGCTATCTGTATATATTGTATTATATGCATGGTTTGTACTATATGTATATATGGTAGTTTATGTAATTAGCTATACGTATACTCTGTAGTTATACTGTCACTCATTGTAGTGTTCATATGTATCGATATTCAGTTATTGTATGTTTGCAGTTATGTATCTATGTAGTTATATGTTCTTTGTAGCTGAATTCATTTAGTAGTTATCATTATGTAGCTATACTGTTATCATGTTCAGTTATATGTCTGTTTGTCAGTTATATGTATCATATGTATTATATATTTCATGTAGCTATATGTCATATCTGCAGTTTTTTGTATGTTGTATTCTATGTATCTCATTTTTTTACTATTATCATTCTCTATTTATATATGTAGTAAGTAGCTTAGCTATGTATATATGTAGTTATATTTAATGTTTGTAAAGCTAATTTATATTAGTTATCGTAATGTTTAGCGTTGCTCTCTGTATAGTATATAGGTGTTGTAGTAGTTTAGTCATGTATCGTGGTGTATTGTACATAGTATCTTAGTCTGGATACATTAATTTACACACTAACCGATAATAATAATACAGAATTTTATAAGCAAATATAATAGAATATTGGGATTTAGTTATATAAATTTGATACAAACGACTCTGTTGTCTGCTCCTAAGATGTTTTTTGGGTTCCCCGCAAGTCACATTGTTTCCTGCATCTCCTCTCCCCCTCCTCCCAGCAATCCCCCTGTGTGTTGTCTTGGGAGCCCAATCGGGTTAAGAAGGTTTTCCCCCTTCCGGGGGTTGGCAGGGGGGGGCAGATGGATGTGTTTTACCAATTGTCCAATAAGGTAATTTAGGAGAGACCACAACCTACTGTATTGGCTGATTAGATGTTCCGGTCCCTTTTCATACCCCATTCATATACCCCATTCATACCCCCCATTCATACCCCCCATTCATACCCTATTCATATACCCCATTCATACTCCATTCATACCCCATGCATACCCTATTCATATAACCTTCTACCACCCCATATACTTATATAAAGCAAACTAAGTTATAGAAAACTGCAATTTTTCTATATACACAGCACAAACTACAGTAAATACAAACAAATAAGACTTTTAATTGGAAAATAACATAATCCCATATCGAACAATAAGATTCTCGATGTTGAATATGATTTTACCAATAAATAGAAGACACAGAACATAGGCTAAGCGGTAGTCTACTCACTTAGACAGTATAGCCCGTTTTTGTAAAATATCACAGGTCATAGGCAAAAAAGGGAAAGTGTTTAGAACAAGGTAGGGTTACAGATGTAACTACAGTCTAGAGGAGATGGGGGGGGGGGATGAACATAAGGTGCACAGATCAGTATCTGTAACTAAGTTGTTCATTTGGTTTAACTAGTCTGTCTGTTGATGGTCAGTAAGAGGTAGAAGTGTCCAGGTCCCGATTTGTACCATTTACAGTCGAAGAGAGATGGGATTGAGACTAAGGTGACCGAATCATGTAATCTGTAACTAGTTGTCAGTGGATTATAACTATTCGGTCTGTGATGGGTCAGTAAGATGGGTAGAAGTGTCCAGTCCAGATTGGTAAACCTGACGAGTCCTAGAGGAGTGGGATGAGACATCAAGTTACAGATCAGTATCTTACTAGTGTCAGTGGATTAGGAACTAGTCGGGTCTGTGATGGGTCAGTATAGAGGTTACAGAGTGTCCAGGTCCGATTGTAACCTTACGTCTAGGGGAGATGGGATGATGACATAAGGTGACAGATCAGTTTACTGTTAACTCATTTGGTCAGTTTTATACTAGTCGTCCTGGGATGGGGTCCCGTAAGAGGGGTAGAAGTGTCCAGTCCGATGTAACCTTACAGTCTATAGTGAATGGGGATGAAGACAAAGGTTACAGTCATATCTGTACTAGTTTGGTCAGTGGAATTATACTATCGGTCGTGTGATGGGTCATGTCTAGAGAGGGTAGAAGTGTCCAGGTCCGGATTGTAACCTTTACAGTCTCGCAGGAGATGGGGATGAGACATAAGTGACCAGATCAGTATCTGTACTAAAGTTGTCAGTGGATTATCCTATCGGGTCTGTTGGAGTCTAAGGGTGTGAAGTTCCAGGTCCGGATTGGTAACCTTACAGTCAGAGGAGGGGGGACTGACAGCATAAGGTGACAGATCAGTATCTGTGAACCAATTGTCATGTGTCTTATAACTAGTCGGTCTGTTGTATGGGTTGCGGAAGAGGGGAGAAGTGTCCAGGTCCAGATTGTAACCTTACAGTCTAGAGGGAATGGGGATGATAACTAAGGTGCAGATCAGTATCTTAACTAAGTTGTCAGTGATTATAACTAGTCGGGTCTGTGATGGTGTCATAAGTAGGGGTAAGAATGTCCAGGTCCGATATGTAACCTTACAGTCTAGAGGAGATGGGGATGAGACATAATGGTGAAGCAGACATATCTGTAACTAAGTGTCAGTGGATTATTATCAGTCGGTCTGTGAGGTACAGAAGAGGGTAAAGTGTCCAGGTCCAGAATTGTAACCTTACAGTTCTAGAGGAGATATGGGATGAGACATAAGGTACCGATCAGTATCTGTACCTAAGTTGTCGTGGGTTATAACTAGTCGTATCTGTGGATGGTCATAAGAGTGGTAAGAAGTGTCCAGGTCCGGATTGAAACCCTACAGTCTAGGAGATGGGATGAGCAGATACGGTGCAAGCAGATCGTATCGGATAATTAGTTGTCAGTTGGGTGTATATACTAGTCGGTCTGTGATGGTCGTAAGAGGGGTAGAAGTGTGCCAGGTCCGATGTAACCTTACACGTCCTAAGGAGATGTGATGAGACATAATGTGAAGCAATCAGTATCTTCTGTAACCTAAGTTTCGTGATTCATACTATGTCGGTGCTGTGATGGGTCGGTAAGAGTGGGTAAAGTGTCCAGGTCCAATTGGTAACTTTCAGTCATAGAGGAGATGGGGAGAGACATAGGTGACAGATCTTCCTGTAACTACATTGTCAGGGGATTAATAACTTAGTCCGGTCCCTGTGATGGGTCAGTAGAGGGTAGAAATGTCAGGTCCAGTTGTACCACCTTACGTCTAAGGAGAATGGGGTGAGACATCAGGTGACAGATCGTAATCTGTGACTAAGTTTGTCCAGTGGTTATAACTAGTCGGCTCTGTGATGGGGTCGGTAAGAGGTGGTAGAAGTGTCCAGGTCCAGATTGTAACTTTACTCTTAGAGGAGATGGGGATGAGCCACATAGTGACAGATCAGTATCTGTACTAAGAATTGTCAGTTGGATTAATACTATCGGGTTTCTGTGATGGGTCAGTAATAGGTGTGAAGTGTCCTGTTCCAGATTGGTAACCTTACATCTAGAGGAGATGGGCTGAGTACCTAAGGTTACAAGAGCAGTACTGTGACCTAATTTGTCAGTGGATTAACTAGTCGGGGCTCTGTATGGGTCAGTAGAGGGTAGAAGTGTCCAGGTCCGATTTCTAACCTTACAGCTAGAGAGATGGGAGTGAACATAAGGTACAGATCATTATCTGTAAACTAAGTTTTGTCAGTGGATTATACTATCGTCTGTGATGGTCAGTTAAGAGGGGTAGAATGTCTCAGGTCCGATTTAATCTAACCAGTACGTCTAGAGGAGATGGGGATGATACCTAAGTACGGTATCAGTATCTGTAACTAAGTTGTCAGTGGGATTATAACTAGTCTTCTGTGGATGGTGAAATGTAAGAGGGGTAGAAGTGTCCGAGTCCAGATGTGTAACCTTACAGTCTAAGGAGATGGGGATGAGACTAAGTGGACAGACAGTATTGTAACTTAAGTTTGTCAGTGGATTATAACTATCGGTCTTTGATAGGTCAGTAAGAGTGGTGAGAAGTGACCAGTCCCATTGTAACCTTAACAGTCTAGAGAGATGGGGATAGACATACAGGTGACAGATCATTATCTGTAACTAATGTCAGTGTTATAACTAGTCGGATCTGTGATGGTCACTTAAGAGGGGTGAAGTGTCCAGGTCCGATGTACCTTACAGTCTACAGGAGATTGGGGATTGAGACATAAGGGAAGCGATCATAACTTTAACTCAGTTTCAGTGGATATAACTAGTCGAGTCTGTGATGGTCAGTAAGGGGTAGAAGTGTCCAGGTCCAGATTGTTAACCTTACATCTAGAGGAGATGGGATGAGAACATAAGGTGAACAGATCAGTAATCTGTCAACGAAGGTTTCATGGATTATAACTAGTCGTGTCTTGATGGGTCCGTAGAGGGGTAGAAGTGTCCAGTCCAGATTGTTAACCTTACACGTCCAGAGGAGATGGGGATGATACAAAGGTGAAGATCAGTATTTGTAACTAGTTGTCAGTGATTATAACTAGTCGGTGCTGTTGAAGGGTCAGTAGAGGGGTAGAATGTCCTAGGTTCCGGATTCTAACCTACGTCTAGAGGAGGATGGGATGAGAACATAAGGTGACAGATCATGTACTGTAACTAAGTTGGTCAGTGGATTATAACTATCGGTCTGTGATTGTCAGTAAGGGGTAGAAGGTCCCAGTCCGGATTGTAACCTCACAGTCTAGAGGATGATGGGATGAGACATAAGGTGACAGATCAGTATCTGTAACTAGTTGTCATGGATATACTAGTCGTCGGTGATGGTTCAGTAGAGGTGTAGAAGTTGCCAGGTCCAGATTGTAACCTTCAGTCTAGAGGAATGGGGTGAACATAATGTTGACGATCATATCTGAACTAAGTTGTCAGTGGATTATACATCGTCTGTGATGGGTCAGTAGAGGGGTAGAAGTGTCCCAGGTCCATTGTCAACGCTTACGTCTGAGCAGATGGGATGAGACATAATATGACAGATCATATCTGTAACTAAGGTTTCAGTGGGTTATAACTAGTTCGGCTCGTGATGGGTCAAGTAAGAGGGTAAAGTGTCCCAGGTCCAGATTGTACCTTACCGTCCTAGAGAGATGGGGATGAGACATAAGTGACAGATTAGTATCTGGTAACTAAGTGTCAGGATTATACTAGTCCGTCTGTGATGGTCTGAAGAGGGGTAACATTTCCAGGTCGCAGATTTGTAACTTACAGTCAGAGACGATGGGGATGAGACATACGGTGACCAGATCATTCTCGGTAACAAGTTTGTCAGTGATTAGACTAGTCGTCCTTGATTGGTCAGTACAGATGGGTACAGTGTCCATGGTCCAGATTGTAACCTTACAGTCTAGAAGGATTGGGAGATGAGACTAAGGTGACAGATCAGTATCTGTTAACTAGTTGTCAAGTGGATATACACTAGCGGGCTGTGATGGGTCAGTAAGAGGGAGTAAAGTTCCAGGTCCCTATTGTAACTTAGCAGTCTAGGAGTAGTATATGGGAGAGACATAAGGTGACAGATCGATACTGTAACATACGTTGTCATGGTTATAACTAGTTCGTCGTGTGGTCGTAAGGTGTAGAAGTGTCCAGGTCCAGATTGTAACCTACATCCTAGAGGGAGATGGGGACAGATGAGACCTAAGGACAGTACAGTACTGTAACTAGTTCTTGTCAGTGATTATAATCACTATCGGAATCTGTGATGGGTCAGTAAAGGGTAGAAGTGGTCCCAGCCAGTTGTACCCGTTACATCTAGAAGGGAATGGGGATGAGACACAGTGACAGACAGTATCTGTAACTACTTTCATGGATTATAACTAGTCCGTCTGTGATTGGTCAGTAAAGGGGTAAAGTGTCCAGGTCCAATTGTAACCTACAAGTCTAGAGGACTGGGATGAGACAAAGGTGGACAAATCATATCTGTAACTAAGTGTCAGGGATTATAACTAGTCGGATCCTGTGAATGGTCAGTAGAGAGGGTAGAAGTGCAGGAGGCTGGGTTGCAGGGGTCCAGATGTAACCTTCAGGTCTAAGGAATGGGGATGAGACTAAGGTGACAGATCAGTAATCTGTACTACGTTCAGTGGATTAATTAACTAGTCGTCGGTGATGGGTCATAAGAGGGTAGCAGTGGTCCAGGGTCCAGATGTAACCTTACCAGTCTAGATGGAGATGGTGATGAGACATAAGGTTACAGATCAGTATCTGTAACTAGTTTCTGAACTTTATACTAGTCGTCTGTGATGGGTCAGTAGAGTGGTTATAAGGTCCTGTCCAGAATTGTAACCCTTACAGTCCTAGAGGAGATGGGATGAGACTAAGGTGTACCAGATCAGTATCTGTAACGAAGTTGTCAGTGGTTATAACTATCGGTCCTGTGATTGGGTCATAAGAGGGGTAGAAGGTCCAGGTCTCAGATTTGAACCTTACAGGTCTAGAGGAGATGGGATGAACATAAGTGTGACAGATCATTAGTCTGTAACTAAGATTGTCATGGGATTCTAACTAGTCGGTCCGACTGTATGGGTCAGTAAGAGGGGTAGAATGTCCAGTCCAATTGGTAAACCTACGTCTGAGAGATGATGGGGATGAGACATAAGGTGACCGTCAGTATCTGTAACTATTGTCAGTGGATTATACTATTCGGTCTTTGATGGGTCAGTAAGAGGTGTAGAAGTGTCCAGGTCGCATGTAACCCTTAACATCTATAGGGAATGGGGATGAGTACATAAGGTGACAGAGCAGATCTGTAACGACTTGTCAGTGGGATTATAACTAGTCGGCTGTGAGGGGTCAGTAGAGTGGTAAGAGTGGTCCAGGTCCCAGATTTTAACCTTACAGTTCTAGAGGAGATGGGGATGAGACCTAAGTGACAGATCGTAGTCTTAACTAAGTTTGTCATGGATTATTAACTAGTCGTCTGTGATGGGTCCGTAACGAGTGTAGAAGTGTCCAGGTCCAGAGTGTACGGGGGGCAGATTGGAGAGATGTACTGGGGCGTATTGGAGAATGTCCAGGGGGCTGTATTGGAGAGATTTCGGGGGAGCTGTATTGGAGAGATGTACGTGGGGTCCTTATGGAGAGGATGTACGGGGGCTGTATTGGAGAGATGTCGCGGGGCTTGTATGGAGAGATGTATCGGGGGCCTGTCATTGGAGAGATGTATTGGGGGGCTGTATTGCGAGATGTATGGGGGGGGGGCTTGTATTGGAGAGATTTCACTGGGGGGCTGATTGGAGAGATATATTGGGGGGCTGTATTGTATGATGTATGGGGGGGCGTATTCGGAGAGATGTACGGGGGGCTGTATTGGAGAGATGTATTGGGGGGGCTGTATTGTAGAGATGTATGGGGGGGGCTGTATTGGAGAGGATGTATGGGGGCGTGGGTTATTGGAGAGATGTCATGGGGGGGGGCTGATGAGGAATGTACGGGGCCTGTATTGTAGAATGTATTGGGGGTTGGGGGGGCTGTATTGTAAGAGTTTGGGGGGTGGCTAGTTGGAAGAATGTATGGGGGGCTGTATTGGATAGATGTACGGGGGGCTGTATTGGAGAGTGTAGCGGGGAGCTGTATTGGAGAGCATGTATGGGGGGTGTATTTGTAAGATGTATAGGGGCTGTCTTTGAGATTAAGGGTGGATAGAGATGAGCGGGGGGCTGTAATTGTAGAGAATTTAGTGGGATGTACGGGTGTAGGAGAGATGGAGGGGGGCTGTATTGGAGAGATGTACGTGGGCTGTCTTTGGGAGAATTCTGGCTATGAGAGATAACGGGGGGCTGTATTGGAGAGATGTACGGAGGGCTGTATTGGAGAGATGTACGGGGTGCTGTATTTGATGACGGTGTATTGGAGAGATGTACGGGGGGCTGTATTGGAGAGATGCGTGGGCTGTATTGGAGAGATTCGGGTATGCGATGTATTGTGGGTCTTGTATTGAGAGATGTATGGTGGGCTGTTGGAGAGAGATGGGCAGATTATGGGGGGCTGTTGGAGGATTATGGGGGCTGTATTGGAGAGATGTATGGGGGTCGTGGGCTTATTGGAAAGATGTACGGGGTGCGTATTGGAGATGTACAGGGGGGGCTGTATGTTGAGATGAATGGTATGGGGGGGCTTATTAGAGCGATGTATGGGGGGCTGTATTGGAGCTATGTATGGGGTGGGGGCTGTAATTGGAAGTTTTGGGGTCTTATGAGGATGCGGGGGGCTGTATTGTAGAGATTTACGGGGTGCTGTATTGGAGAGATGGACGGGGGGACTGTTATTGAAGATGTATGGGGGTGTATTGGTAAGAGATGTTGGGGTGGGGGGGCTGTATTGGAGAGATATTACGGGGCTGTATTGAGAGATGTACGGGGGGTCTGTATTGGAGAGATGTAATGGTGGCTGTCTTGGAGATATGTAATGGGGGCTGTATGGAGAGATGTAGGGGGGCTGTATTGGAGAGATGTACGTGGGGCTGTATTGGAGGAATTTCTGGGGGGCGTATTGGAGAGAATGTACGGGGGGCCTGTATGGAGAGATGTACGGGGGGCTGTAATTGGAGAGATGGTAGGGGGGCTGTATTGGAGAGATGTTACGGGGGGCTGTATTGGAGAATGTACGGGGGCTGTATTGGAGAATGTGGTTATTTAGAGTGTGGGGGGCTGTATTGGAGAGATGTAGGGGGGCTGTCATGAGAGATGTATGTGGGGGCTTGTTTGGAGAGATATAATGGGGGCTGTATTTGGAGAGATGTACGGGGGACTGTATTGGAGATGTACGGGGGACTGTATTGGAGAGATGTACGGGGGGGCTGTTATTGAGAGTGTCATGGGGGGCTGTAATTGGAGAGATGTATCGGTGGCTCTGATTTGGATGGATGTTGTGGGGTGGCTGTATTGGAGAGATGGAATGGGGGGGCTGTTGGGGATGTAGGGGTACTTAGAGATGTACGGGGGGGGCTGTATTGGAGAGATGTACAGGGGGCTATTATACCATACTATATTATATTATACTATACCATACTATATTATACCATACTATATTTCCTATAGATATAATATCCTATCATATTCTGACCATACTATACAGTACTATACATCCTCGGGAGACCCTGTAAAATCGGGTGGGTCCCATATGAGACACTATGGTTACCCCTGGTGCCCACTTGGACATTGTGGGCAGTTTTGTGTGGTGTTACCCACAGTCTGGGACGTGCCAGTTTTGTTGACTTTGGGAGTTCGGACATTTTACTATGATCCGAACAAAGGGTGTTCAAGTCCTGCCCAGAGGTGGATTATAGCATCATCATGTTCTACCTCCCCACACCCCACTCAACACTTGGGACTGGCTCCTCCTCCCATCCAGGATTAGTTCCAAGTCTTTTCAAACAGCAAATCTCCCCCCACTACTACTGGTACCTGACCCTAGTCACATACACTGTATATGTGTAATAGCCCAGGGATTCTCAAACTACAACTCCCAGCAGTCCTCAACTACATAGGGAACACATGGAATGCTGAGAGTTCGAGCCTACTGTATTTATCTACGTAGGTAGATAGGTCTTTATGTGTAATAACTGTATATGGATGTATGGTATCTTGTTTTTAGAGGTGCATTATGCACATGCTTAGTGTATGGGTTGTAAGGTGACTATTTATACAATTAGGTATGTATGTGGCGCATGCATATATATGTAGATTGTGTATGATTTTATAAAGCTTATGTTTATATGTATTCTAGTGTTTTGTAGCTATATGTAATATGTAATTCATATGTGTAGCTATATGTATATATGTAGTTATCTGTATGTTTGCGCTCATGTATCTATGTATTATATGTATGTAGCCGTATATGTATATATGTATTTATATGTATGTATGTAGCTTATAATGTGCTTATAGTATTATTGCGTTTGGTTTGTAGCTCTATGTTTAATGTCAGTTATATGTTGTTTGTAAGCTATCTGTTATAGGTAGTTATTGTATGTATGTAGCTATATGTTGATATATGTGTATAGGTTATGTTGTAGCTCTATGTATCTATGTAGTTTCATATGTATGTTATTGTAGCTATCATGTATATATGTATTATATCATGGTTTTGTAGCCTATATGTAGTATATGGTAATTTATAGTATGTAGCTATACGTCATCTATGTAGTTATACTGTACTCATATGTAGTGTTATATGGTATGATTTTGTTATTGTATGTTTGCAGCTATATTATCATACTGTATTTATAGTATCTTTGTAGCGATATTATTTGTAGTTATCATTATGTAGCTATATTTCATCTTTTCTTATATGTTGTTTGTAGTTATATGTATCTATGTATTGTTAATCGTCATGTAGTCTATATGTATACTGCAGTTATCTTTGATGTTGTATTCTATGTCATCTTTTTTTTATATTCTTCTACTATTTATAATGTAATTAGTATGTTAGTATGTATATATGTAGTTATATTTAATGTTTGTAAGCTATATGTTATATTACGTTATGTAATGTAGTTGCTCTCTGGTATGTATATGAAGGTGTATGTATGTAGTTATGTCATTAATCGGTTGCTGTATTGTACTTATATCTTATATAGATCACATCTAGTTTACACTACTGATAATAATAATACAGAATTTGATAAAAATATAATTAGAATATGTGGGATTTACTTATATAAATATTGAATACATAACAGACTCTGTTTCTGCTCCTAAGATTTCTTTTTTGGGTGCCCCGCCGAAGTCACATTGTTTTCCTGCATCTCCTCTCCTCCCCTCCCCAGCAGATCCCCCTGTGTGTTTGTCTTGGGAGCCCAAATCGGTTAAGAAGGTTTCCCCCCCTTCCTGGGGGTTGGCGGGGAGGGGCAGATGGATGTGTTTTACAATTGCCAATAAGGTAATTCTAGGAGAGACCACAACCTACTGTGATTGGCTGATTAGATGTTCCGGTCCCTTCCATTCATACCCCCCATTCATACCCCATTCATACCCCATTCATACCCCATTCAACATTATATAAAGCAAACTAAGTTAATAGAAAAACTGCAATTTTTCTATTAACACAGACAAGACTACAGAAATACAACAAATAAGATATTTAATTGAAAATAACATAATCCCATATCGAACAATATAATTCTGATGTTGAATATATTTACCAATAAATAGAAGACACAGACAATAGGGCTAAGCGGTAGTCTACTCACTTAGACACAGTATAGCCCCTTTTTGAAATATCACACAGGTCATATGGCAAAAAAGGGAAAGTGTTAGAACAAGGTAGGGTAAGATTGTAACTTACAGTCTAGAGGAGATGGGGGGGGGGGGGGGGATGAGACATAAGGTGCCAGATCAGTATCTGTAACTAAGTTGTTCAGTGTTATAACTAGTCGGTCTGTTGATGGGTCAGTAAGGGTAGAAGTGGTCCCAGGTCCCATATTGTAACCATTACAGTCTAGAGAGATGGGATAGACTAAGTGACGATCAGTAATCTGTAACTAGTTGTCAGTGGATTATAACTATTCGGTCTGTGATGGGTCAGTATGAGAGGGTAGAAGTGTCCAGTTCCAGATTGGTAAACCTTACGAGTCTAGAGGAAGATGGGATGAGACATAAGTGACAGATCAGTATCTGTAACTAGTGTCAGTGGATTGAACTAGTCGGGATCTGTGATGGGTCAGTATAGAGGGTAAAAGTGTCCAGGTCCGATTGTACCCTTACGTCTAGGGAGATTGGGGATGAGACATAAGTGACAGATCAGTTTACTGTAACTCATTGGGTCAGTTTTTATAACCTAGTCGGCTCCTGGATGGGGTCCGTAAGAGGGGTTAGAAGTGTCCAGGTCCAGTGGGTAACCTTACAGTCTATAGAGATGGGGATGAAGACAAGGTTACAGTCAGTATTGTAACTAGTTTGGTCAGTGGAATATACTAGTCGGTCGTGTGATGGGTCCAGTAGAGAGGGTAGAAGTGTCCAGGTCCGGATTGTAACCTTACAGTCTCAGAGGAGATGGGGATGAGACATAAGGTGAAGATCAGTATCTGTAACTAAAGTTGGTCAGTGGATTAATCCTAGCGGTCTGTGTGGATGTTCATTAGAGGGTAGAATGTTCCAGGTCCGGATTGTAACCTTACAGTCTAGAGGAGATGGGGGACTACACATAAGGTGACATATCAGTATCTGTAACCAATTCTCATGTGTCTTATAACTAGTCGGTCCTGTTGATGGGTGCGGTAGAGGGAGAAGTGTCCAGTCCAGCATTGTAACCTTACAGTCTAGAGGGATGGGGATGATAACTAAGGTGACAGATCAGTACGTGTAACTAAGTTGTCAGTGGATTATAACTAGTCGGGTCTGTGATGGTGTCAGTAATAGGTGTAAGAATGTCCAGGTCCGGTAATGTAACCTTACAGTCTAGAGGAGATGGGGATGAGACAAATAGTGAAGCAGATCATATCTTAACTAATGTGTCAGTGGATTATACTCCAGTCGTCTGTGAGGTACAGAAGAGGGTAGAAGTGTCCAGGTCCAGAATTGTACCTTTACAGTTCTAGAGGAGATATGGAGATGAGACATAAGGTACGATCAGTATCTTGTAACTAAGTGTGTCCGTGGGTTATAACTAGTCGGTCTGTGATGGGTCAGTAGAGGAGTGGTAAAAGTGTCCAGGTCCGGATTTAAACCTTACAGTCTAGGAGATGGGGATGAGCTGATATGTGCAAGCAGATTCAGTCATCGTGCTAATAGTGTCAGTGTGTATATACTAGTCGGTCTGTGATGGGTACGTAAGAGGGGGTAGAAGTGTCCATGGTCCAGATTGTAACCTACACAGTCCTAAGAAGATGGGTGATGAGACATAAGTGTGAATCATAGTCAGTATCTGTAACTAAGTTTCGTGGATTCATAACTATGTGGCTTGATGGGTCGGTAAGAGGGTAAAGTGTCCGGTCCCAATTGGTACTTTACAGTCAAGAAGGAGATGGGGAGAGACATAGGTGACAGATCAGTTCCTTTAACTACGTTGTCAGTGGATTATAACTTAGTCCGGTCCCTGGTGATGGGTCGTAGAGGGTAGAAGTGTCAAGGTCCAGATTGTACCCTTACTCTAGTAGGAGATGGGGATGAACATAAGGTGACAGATCGTATCTGTGTACTAAGTTTGTCCAGTGGATTATACTATCGGCTCTGTGATGGGTCGGTAAAGGGGTAGAAGTGTCCAGGTCCAGATTGTAACTTTACATTCTTAGAGGAGATGGGGATGAGCCCATAAGTGACAGATCATATCTGTAACTAAGTTGTCAGTTGATTATAACTAGTCGGTCTGTGATGGGTCAGTAAAGGGTAGAAGTGTCCCTGTCCAGATTTGGTAACCTTACAAGTCTAGAGGAGATGGGTGAACACATAAGGTTACAGATCAGTACTGTACCTAATTTGTCCAGTGGATTACTAGTCGGGGCTCTGTACTGGGTCAGTAGAGGGGTAAGTGTCCAGGGTCCCGGATTCTCTACCTACAGCTAGAGGAGATGGGGTGAACATAAGGTACACGATCATATCTGTAAACTAAGTTTTCAGTGATTATACTATCGGTCTGTGATTGGTCAGTTAAGCAGGGTAGAAGTGTCCAGGTCCGATTTTTCTAACCATGTACGTCTAGAGGAGATGGGGATGAGACCTAAGTGACGTATCAGTATCTGTAACTAAGTTTCAGTGGATTATAACTAGTAGCGTTTCTGGATGGTGAAATGTAAGAGGGGTAGAAGTGTCCCTGTCCAGATGTAACCTTACAGCTAAGAGATGGGGATGAGACACTAAGGACAGACAGTATTGTAACTCTAATTGTCAGTGGATTATAACTAGTCGGTCTTGATAGGTCAGTAAGAGTGGGAGAAGTGACCAGTCCAGTTGTAACCTTACAGTCTAGAGGAGATGGGGATAGACATACAGGTAGACAGATCAGTTATCTGTAACTAATGTCGTGGGTTATAACTAGTCGGATCTGTGATGGTCGTAAGAGGGGTAGACGTTCCAGGTCCGATTGTCAACCTTACAGTCTAGGAGATGGGATTGAGACATAAGGAAGCGATCAGTAACTTTAACTCAAGTTGTCATGGATTATAACTAGTCGGTCTGGTGATGGTCAGTAAAGAGGTAAAGTGTGCCAGTCAATTTAACCTTACATCTAGAGAGATGGGATGAGAACATAAGGTACAATCATATCTGTCAACTAAGGTTTCATGGATTTACTAGATCGTGCTCTTGATGGGTCGTAAGAGGGGTAGAAGTGTCCGTCCAGATTGTAACCTTACACGTCTCAGATGAATGGGATGATGACAAAGGTGACAGATCAGTATCTGTAACCTAGTTGTCAGTGGATTATAACTAGTCTGGTGCTGTGTGAATGGGTCAGTACGAGGGGTAGAATGTTCCAGGTCCGGATTCTAACCGTACTCTAGAGGAGGATGGGGATGAGAACATAAGGTGACAGATCAGTGATACTGTAACTCAGTTGGTCAGTGGATTATAACTATTCGGTCTGTGATGTCAGTAAGAGGGTAGAAGGTCCAGTCCGGATTGGTAACCTAACAGTCTAAGGATGATGGGATGAGACATAAGGTGACAGAGCAGTATTCTGTAACTAGTTGTCATGGATATAACTAGTCGTCGTGATGGTTCAGTAGAGGTAGAAGTTGGCCACGGTCAGATTGTAACCTACAGTCTAGAGGAGATGGGGATGAGACAAAGGTTGAGCGATCATAATCTGTACTAAGTGCAGTGGTATCACATCGTCTGTGATGGGTCAGTAAGAGGTGTAGAAGTGTCCAGGTCCAGATTGTAACCTTACAGTCTAGAGGAGATGGGGATGAGACATAAGGTGACAGATCAGTATCTGTAACTAAGTTGTCAGGAGATACCTAGACACGGGGGCAGCCAGACTGAAAATCCTGGGTCAGGGTGTGTGTCCCCTCTTTGAAGCCAAGCTAGGCTGTGGGTTGTACTGGCAACAACATGGAAGCCTTTGATACAGATCTATTACTTACTGACTGAATGCAACATACTAGAGAAGGTAAGGGAGGTGTCCTGGGAGGATGCTTTCACATTAGGAGTTAAAATAATTAAAGTTTTAGTTCTCTTTACAGGCACCTGATGAACACTGACATCTTTCTACTCTTCAGTTTTCCTGAGAAAAAAAAAAAAAATCACATATGGGGCAAACGTAGTATGATAACCTGGAAAGGGGCAGTCACAATCACTATAAAAGAATGGAACAACGGAATCAAATATGTATACCGAGTCACAACTCACTATTGGGCCAGAACTTGTATGTCCACGTCACAGGAGTCACTATGGGAAACCTTCTATGGGATACAGTCACAATCGAACATGTGCAAACTTTAATGTACCGGAGTTCCAATAGACTAGGGGCAAACTATGTATTACCAGGGTCACAATCACTCTGGGAAAACTTGGTTTTTACCAGTCACATCGCTATGGGCAGAACTGATCTACATACCAGTCACAAGGTGACTATGGAACGCAAACTTCTGACAATACCAGTCAACGGAAATCACATTGGGCAAAACTGTGGATGTCGCAGAGAGTCACACGAGGTCACTATGGGAAAAAACTTCTAGTGAACCAGTTACAATCACTGACATGTGAAAACTTCTATGTTACCCATCTGGTGCAGAATCCAACTGGAATGGGGCAAGGAACTTGGATGTACTACCAAGGGAGCACATTCAACTATGGGCAACTTCTATTACCAGAAAAAGTCCACACTATGCAAACTTGAATGTACCAAGTCAACAATCAACTATGTGCAAACTTCTATGTCCCGTACAATCACTATGGGAAAAACTTATGTATGCATCACAATCAAATGGGCACGGCTTCTATGGTAACCAGTCACAGAAATCACATATGGGGCAAACTTCGTCTGTACCAGTCAGCAGATCCTATGGCAAACTTTACAAATGAATACCAGTCCCCCCATCACTAATGTGCAAACTTCTATGTAGGCCGAAGAAATGTCAACAATCACATGGACACCTGTGTATGTACCAGGGGTCACTATCACTATGAGCAAACTTCAGGTAGAATGTAGCCAAGTCACGAATGGCAGTTCTATGGGCAAACGCTATGTACCAAAGGAGGGTGGGCACAATCATATGGCAAACTTCTATGTAGCCAGCATCCACAAGTCACTATGGGCAAACTTTCAAAATGTCCAGGGGAGGGAAAAAAAGAATTCAACAATCACTCATGGTCAAACTGTGATGTACCAAGTCACAATCATATGGGCAAGACGTTCTATGGTACCATAATCGCAAATCAACTGAGGAAGAGAAGAACTTTACTTACCAGTCACATGCACATGGGCAAACTTAGCTGAGTGTACCGAAGTCCCACAATCACTAATCGGCAAACTTCTACATACCATTCACAATCACTATTGGCAAACTTTCTATGTACGCAGTCCACTAAATCCAGCTATGGGCAGAAACGTCCGGTACGTACCCGAGTCACAAGGGAACAGGGATCACGATGGGCAAAAACATTCTAATTTACCCAACAGTCACAGAATTAGGGCACTAATGGGCAAAGGCTTCTGACCTACCAGTCACAAAGAGAGATGCACTATGGGGGGCAGAAAGAGCGGGGGTGTCTAGTGAGGGTAGTCCGGGGGAAGTGACAAAAATCACTAGAAAATGGTCAAACCTTCTATGTAGGGCCGGGGAAAAAGAGGGAGATTGCCAGACAAGTCGGAGTATAGTAGACTGTCGTAACATAGTAACGCAAAGGGGGGGAGTGCACAAAAAATCACGATGGGAAAAACCTTCGGGGAATGAAACGTACCGAGTCCAAAGAATGGCACGGTATGTTAAAACTTTGTAGTTCACCAGTGCCACGAGATCACTATGAGTGAACAACTTCTATGTACCAGTCACAATGCACTATGAGCGGGGAAAAACAATCTATGAATACCGAAGAAAGGAGCCGACAATCACTATGGAAAACTTCTACTTTACCGTTCAGCAAACAACAGGCTATTGGAAAAAAAAACTGCGGTACAGTACCAGTCACAAATCACTGGATGGGCAAACTTGTACAAGTGTACCAAAAAGTCCACATCACATGGAAACACTTCTACGCACCAGACACAATCACTATTGGAAGAGAACTTTTATGATACTCGAAGTACAACAAATTCTTTATGATGGGCAACAAAAACTTTAGTGATACCGTGGAAGAAAAAGAAAACGATAAACCACAATGGACTAGGTGGGGAAAAACTTCTACGATGAACCGGGAAAAAGTAACAAAACGAGAATCAAACGATGGGAAACCTTGTACAGGGTCGACCATACCAGGTCACAATCACACTGAGCAAGGACTTGGTATGATAACCATAAAACCCAAGTCACTAGGATGAAAAGCAGGAAGGGGGAAAACGGAGAATTCTGGACACAAAGAAAAAGAAGGGAAGAGGCAACCAAAAGTTCGGAAAAATCCACGTATGGGAAGAAAAAACTTGTAGGGTGGAATAGACGCAGGTCAAAAATAAAAAAAATCTGTTATGGGACAAAAACTTGGGGGGTAGAAGATATGTAGGAATCCGAGTCAACCACACGTGCGGGGCGTGGTGGGCAAAAGACTCTATGGGTGAACACCCGGACTCACAGTAAGCACCAAAACGAAGCAAAAATCAACTGGACAAATGGGGCAAAGAAAGCGGTTGTATGTACCGAGTGCGACAATACAGCATACAAATAAGGGCCAACTAAAATGTATGTACACAGTCAAGCGGGAAAAAAAGAAAAACCAATCAACTAGGGGGGAAAACACAATAAGTGGGGACAAGAAACATTCGTATGTACCAAAAGAAAAAAAAGAAACAGTCACAATCACTAACACTAGGGGGCAAAGCTATGTATAAGGTGACGGCGAGGGAGTCACAAATCATACAGGTGAAACACAAAAAAAACGGACTATGAAAATACCAAAGAAAGAGTCAACAATCACCTAAATTGGCAAACTTGGGATGTACAGTCACAATCAAACTAATGGGGGGGGCAACACTGGGTGTAGGTAACATCACAATCACATGGGCAAAACTTCTATTATAGCCGAGAATCAACAATCAGCTATGAGCAGAATTCTATTACGGCATTCACAATCAATATGGGGCAATGAACTTGTAGTGTGGGACCGAAAAGAGGGGGGGAAAAGGGGAAAAAGGAGAGGAGGGGAGGAAGGGAGGAGAAGGCAACAATCACGTATAAGGGGAAACTTCGAATTGAAAAGGTCTATGTACCAAAAGAGGGGAAGAAAAAATAAACCAATCAAGGTATGGGCAAAACTTTGAATATGTAAAGCGGAACAAAAAGAAAATTCACAATGCACTGGATGGGTGGTCGAGAAACTTTAAAGTAAAAACCAAAGTCAGAAAGTAACAAACTATGTGAAGCAGAACTTGTAGGGTGATCGGCAAAGAAATCACATACCACCTATGAAAGGCGGGAAACTGGGTTCTAACATACCAGTCACAATCACTATGGGGAAAAACTGTGTATGTACCGGGCAGTCACAATCAATATGGGGCAAACTTGCATATGTACGCCAGTCACAATCGACTATGGCAAACTTGTATGTAACCATCACAATCACTATGGGGCAAACTTCTATGTACCAGTCCAATCACTTGGCGGCTGAACGTTGAATGTACCCGAAAAAAAAGGTCCAAATCCTAGTGGGCAAAACTTCTCTGTACCAGTCACAGAACAAAAAATCAACTGATGGAGGGAAAGACTATGTATGATGTACCGGGCCAGTGGAATACAAATCACATAGTGGGGGAATACCGGGAAACTGGTCTACATAACAGTCGGACAGAGTGTCGACAACATCAGAACCTAGTGGTCAAAACTTCTAAACACATGAAACCGTAGGTCACAGAAGTAAACACAATATTAGGCAAACTTGGGAAATAATTTAGCGCGGGAGGGTCAACAATCACTACTAAGAAGGGAAAAAAAAACTTCTATGACCAGTTACAATCACTATGAGGAAGAAACAGGTCTGATGTCCCAAAGAAAGTCACCATGGCAAAACTATATGGGCAAAGAAACGGGGTGTATTACCAGATTCACCATCACTATGGGCAGAGACTTCGATGGCGAAAACTTCCTAGAATAACTCAAGTTCACAACAATCACTATGGGCAACTTGAATGTACCAGTCACAATGGCACTAGGTGGTGGCAACGCTTCTATAGTCTGCATATGATAACCAGTCACAATCAAAAATTGGAAAACTTGCTAAGGTAGGTATCAAGAGTCACAAATCAACTGAGGGCAAACTGGGTCTATGTACCAGGAAAAAAAAAGTCACAATCACTATGGGGGGGGAAAGGCAAACTTCTTCTGTACTCAGTCACAATCACTAACATGGTCAGGAACTTGGAGATGATACAGTCCAGCAATCACGTGAATGGGCAAACTCTATGTACCGGAAAACGGGGATAAAATCAAACATCACTATGGGAAACTTGTAGGGTGTTACCGGGGGGGGAAAAGTCCAACAGATCACTAGTTTCCAGCAACTTTGATATGTACCGGAGGGGGTCACAACAAATTAACTAGTGGAAGGCAACCTGGTCTATGACAGTCAACAAATACACTAGTGTGGCCAACTTGAAAATGTAGCCAATCAGGCATCACTACGGGGGCAAACTTTATGTACCAGTCAGAAACATAACACACATGGGCACCGTGTAAGTATGGTACCAGTCCCCAAATCACTATGGGCCAACTTCTCTGTAAAAACCGAAGAGTCACAATCACTATGGGCAAACGGTTTTCTATCATCCAGGTCACAATCACAGGGGCAAACTTCTATGTACCAGATCACAATCACTATGGGCAAAACTTTTTTTCTAGCAGTACAATGGTCGGCACAATCCACAAAAAAAGCAAGAAATATGGCAACCAATTCTATGTACTGCAAGGTGGCAAGCAATAACACTAATGTGTCAAACTTTCTGACATTAGCCATCCAGCAATCACTAAGTGGGCAAAAACTTCTAATGTGACCGGAGTCACAATCACTATGGAAACTAAATCTTGTACCGAAAAGTCAACCAAGGGGGGGGGGGGATCACGGATGCAAACTGGGCGGGTCTGTACCGAGTGCCGGAGACAAGGGTCACTGGATGGGGGAAAACGTTCTACGTACCATCACGATCACTATGGGAAAACAAACATGTATCAACCAGCACAATCACTAAAATATGGAAAACTTCTATGGTAGCCAGAAATTCACACAATCAACTATGGGAGCAACCTTCTAAAAGTGTACCCGAAAAGGAGAATCCCAATCACGTATGAAGGGCAAAACTTGAATGTGGACCAAAAAAGTCCACGAAGGTGCGGGAAAAGAGGCGGGAAGAATCCCTAGATGTTCCAAACTCTATGTCACAGTGCACGAATCACATAATGTGGGAACAACGAAACTTGTAGTATCAAGTCACAACCAAAACTATGGCCTTCTATGTACCATCCAATGCAATATAGGGCAAACTTCGCTAACTATGTACCAGTCACAATCACTATGAAGGACCGAACTGAATGTACCAAGTCAGCTAAAATAAAGCAACTATGGGCTAAACTGTGAATGTAAACCAGTGCACAGATCGACTATGGGCAACGTGTTCTATAATAACCCAGTCACAACAACTAGATGGAAAAACTTGTAGTACCAGGCCACAACACTATATGGTCAAAACTGTATGTACCGTCACAATTCCTATGGCAGAACTTCTATGTACCAGTTCAACAATCAACTATGGTCAAACTTGAAATTACCAGCCAGTCACAATCACTATTGGTCAAACTTCTATGTACCATCACAATCCACTATGGGAAAACTTGGTATGTACCAGTCACAATCACTATGGGCCCCAAACTTCTATGTACCATTTCACATCACTATGGGGGCAACTTCTTGTCTACAATACCAGTACAATCAGCAACACTATGGCAAACGTCTATGTACCAGTCAACAACACTTATGGGCAAACTTCTTCTAACGTACCGTTACAATCACTAGGGCAACCTTCTATGTCCATTCACAATCCCTATGGGCAAACGTCTACTTTCCCAGTCCCAAATCACTATGGGCAAACTTCTACATAACCAGTCACAATCCTATTGCACACTTCTAATGTACCAGTCCACAATCACTATTGGCCCAAAACTTCTCTACGTACCAGTCACAATCACTATGGGCAAACTTCTATGTACCATCACCATCACATATTGGCCAACTTCTATGTACCATTCACAATCACTATTGCAACTTCTACATACCATCCACAATCACTTATTGGCCAAACTTTCTATGTACGCGATCAAAATCAACTAGGGCAAAACTTCTACGTACCAGTCACAATCACTATGGGCAAACTTTCTTCTATGTACCAATCACAATCACATGGGCCAACTTCTATGTACCATCACAATATACTATGGGCAACCTTCTAACATACAAGTCCCCCAATCACTTGGGCAAACTTCTATGTTAACCAGTCACAATCACGTGGCAAATTCTATGTACGCAGTCACAATTCACTATAGGCAAACTTCTTCTATGGATACCAGGTGGCACAATCACTATTGGGAAGAACGTCTTCTACGTACCAGTCACCATCACTATGGCAAACTTTGTATGTAACGCCGATCACAATCACAACTGGGAAAACTTCTATGTAGCCCCCATCCACAATACTATGGGCAAACTTCTATGTACCAGTCACAATCACTATGTATTGTGATTTATGTTATATGTGAGCATGACATTCAGGACTTATCACTCTGACAGAGGGACATTTCAATTCTCCATTCGAACCCCACCCTCCCCATTATGTCAGGATCTGACTTGGGGGGCATGTAGGAGACTGAATACTCTGACCTGCTGAACTCTCGCAGTGACAGAGAGATGCGAGAGGAACATTTGTATACTTAATAAAAGGATTTTATATATTTGTGATACGATTTGAGAGTGCCAGGTATCTTTTTTCTTGGGTTTAATGATTATTATTAT
Source organism: Hymenochirus boettgeri (assembly GCA_019447015.1). Classification (NCBI taxonomy): domain Eukaryota; kingdom Metazoa; phylum Chordata; class Amphibia; order Anura; family Pipidae; genus Hymenochirus; species Hymenochirus boettgeri. Next base: position 83,706 of record JAACNH010000395.1, read on the forward strand.
TTCACCATGTGCACCTCTAACCCAATGGGGTTATATTCTACCTTGTGCCCTGAAATTTCTATTTTTTTGCAGTACTAGTCATTGTGGGCAAAGTTGTATGTGCGAGTCACACTCACTGTGGATAAACTTGTATGTACCAGTCACTGTGGGCAAACTTGTATATACCAGTCCACTGTGGCAACTTGTATACTGGTCGATTGGGAAACTTATATGTTACGCAGTCCACTTTGGTGCAAACTTGTATGTACCAGTCACGTGGGCAAAACTGTCTGTACCAGTCACTGTGGGCAAACTTTGAATGTTACCAATCACTATTGGCCAAACTTGTATATACCAGTCCACTGTCGGACACACTTGTATATACCGGTCACTTTGGGCAAAACTTGTTTTATACTATTCACTGTGGGCAAAACTTGTTATATACCGGCTCACTGGGGCAACGTATATATAACGCAGTCACTGTGGGCAAACTTGTATGTACACAGTCACTGTGGGCAAACATGTATGTACCGAGTCACTGGTGGCAAACTTGTATGTATCAGTCACGGTGTGCAAACTTGTATTACCATCACGTGGGCAAACTTGTATGTACCAGTCACTGTTGGCAAATGTATATACCACGTCACTGTGGACCAAACGTTGTATATAGTTCACTGTGGGCAAAAAACTTGTATATACTAGTCACTGTGGGCAACTTGTTTACCGGTCACTGTGGCGGAAACTTAATATACCGTCACTGTGGGCAAACTTGTGATGTACTCAGTCAATGTGTGCAAAACTTGTATGTAACCAGTCACTGTGGGGCAAAGCTGCTTTGTACCAGTGATTTTGGACTTATTATATTGTGGCCAGTCCTACCAGGTCGGCAAACTTGTTAGTACCCATTCACATCACTGTGGGAAAGCTTATATGTGCTAGTCACTTACTTTGGGAAACTAATAGGCACCTCCCTCGGTTGACAACTTATATTTACATCTATGTCAGGGCACTCAGTTTTGGGCGCACATATATTATTACTCCCACGGGGCAATATAGTCAACCCTCCAGTTTTTTTCCCATTCAACTGTTATGTCAGCTCACTCCAGTTGACACGCCACGTGAATGACCTAAAAGTCTCTGACAGTGTCTGCCTGAACTGGTGGGTTTTGAGCCAATATGACGGGTCCGTTATTTTTAAACATTTTCGGATCGGTTAAAAAAACTTATGTAACCCAATAGAGGGCCCCAAATCTTCTGTTTCATAGTTCCTTTGCAGGTGCACGATGACATCATCGCACAGCCACGAAAGACTATTAGGAACTCCTGATAGTCGCTGTTATGTGATAAAACATTTTCCATGGCTACCAGTTGTAATAAAATGCCTATGGCTACCAGTATTTAATGAAATAACCACTTGCTACCAGTATTTTTATTATATTATTGTGGATTTATATAGCGCCAACATCTTCCGTGTGCTTTTACAGTTGCATAAATATAATACTGAAAACATACAGGTTACATACAAGGGTAGTGCAAGTAATACAAACTGCAAATACTTTAAAGGGGGTGCTGGTCCAGCAGCATTTCAGCTGTGGTAAGTTTTAACAGCATTACTGTGGTACAAATAGGATGGAGGGACCTGCCCAAGAGCTTACAGTCTAGAGGAGATGGGGATGAGACATAAGGTGAAGAGATGCGGTTATTGAGGTATGTCTTTGACGCTGTGCCCTGCTGTGCGTGCCTGTAAAGCGAGCAAGCAGATTTCCCGAGCAGAGGGTCAGCCACGCGAAAAGTCCTGTTACGGGTGTGGGGTGACTTAAGTGATAGGGATAGAAGACCATTAGCAGAGCGAGGTTAAAACCCTTGGGTAAGTACTCGTTTTATAATCAGTCGAGATGTATCGGGTGGGGCTGTCATTGGGAGAGATGTACGGGTGGCTGTAATTGGAGAGTGTATGGGGGGGCTGTATTGGTAGAGATTGTATTGGGGGGTCTGTTATTGGACAGATGTATGGGGGGGAGTGTAGATGGCTTGTTTGGAGAGATGTATGGGGGGCTGAGATTGGAGAATTGTATGGGGGGCGTATTGATAGGATGTATGGGGGCTGTATTGGAGATGTACTGATGGGGCTGTCATTGGAGAGATGTATTGGGGGGCTGTATTGGAGCATGGGAGGGGCTGTATTGGAGAGATGTTGGGGGGCTGTATTGGAGAGATGTATGGGGCTGGTAATTGGAGAGATGTATGGGGTCTTTTGGAGAGTTACGGGGCTGTATGGAGAGATGTCCTGGGGGTAGGGGGCTTGTTTGGAGCTGTCATGGGGGGTGGCTGTCATTGGATAGATGTATATGGGGGGGAGGGGGGCTGTAATTGGAGAGATGTACTGGGGGCTGTATGGAGAGATTTGTGGGCTGTATTGGAGAGATGTATGGGGGGAGGGCTGTATTGGAGAGATGTATGGGGGGTGTATTGAGAATGATGTTGGGGGCTGTATTTGAGAGATGTATGGGGGGCTGTATTGGAGAGATTTAGGGGGCTATTGGGAGAGATGATGGGGGCTGTATTGGAGAGATGTCGGGGGTCTAGGTCATGGGTGATGAGAGATGTTGGGGGGCTGTAATGGAAGAGAGTAGGGGGCTTGTATTTGGGAGATGTATGGGGGGCTGTATTGAGAGATGTAGGGGGGATGTATTGGAGAGATGTTGGGGGTTTATGAGAGATTGTATGGGGGGCTGTATTGTAGAGATTATGGGGGTATGTTGGAGAGATGTGGGGGCTGTATTGGAGAGATGTCTGGGGGCTGTATTGGAGAGATGTATGGGGGCTATTGGGTAGATTATGGGGGCTGTTTGGATGACAGATGTCATGGGGGTGTCTGGGGGCTGATGGAGTTACTGGGGGGCTGTTTGTGTGGAGAGATTTAATGGGGGCTTTATGGGAAGAGATGTAATGGGGGGCTGATGAGATATATGGGGGGGGGGGGGGGCTGTATGGAGAGATGTAACGGGGGGCTGTTATTGGAGAGATGTATGGGGGCTGTATTGGAGAGTATGTATGGGGGCTGTAAACTTGGAGAGATTGTCATGGGGGCTGTATTGGAGAGATGTATGGGGGCTGTATTGGGAGATGTATGGGGGGGGCTGTATTGGAGAGATTATATGGGGGGTGTATGGAAGATGTATGGGGGGCTGTATGGTGAGAGATGTATGGGGGGCTGTATTGGAGAGATGTATGGGGGGCTGTATTGGGGAGATGTATGGGGGGCTGTATTGGAGAGATGTATCTGGGGGCTGTATTGGAGAGATGTATGGGGGGCTGTATGAGTAATGATGTATGGGGGGCTGTATTGGAGGATGTAATGGGGGCTGTATGGAGATATGATCATGGGTGGGGGCTGTATGAGAGATGTATGGGGGGCTGTATTGGAGAGATGGTAAGGGGGCTGTATTTGGAGAATGGTGGGGGGCTGGTATTGGAGAGATGTTGGGGGGTCTTATTGGGAGAGAGTGTATGGGGGGCTGTATTGGAGAGTTTATGGGGTGAAGGTGATTGGAGAGATGTATGGGGGGTGTATTGAGAGATGTACGGGTGGGCTGTATTGGAGAATGTATGGGGGGACGGTGATTGGTAGAGATGTATGGGGGGTCGTATGGAGAGATGTCATGGGGGGGCTGTAAATTGGGTATGTATCGGGGGCTGGTTATGGAGAGATAGCGGGGGGCTGTATTGGAGAGATGTATGGGGGACTTGATTATGGAGAGTGGTATGGGGGGGGCTTGTATTGGAGCGATGGATGGGGGTGGGTGTAGTGGAGAGATGTATATGGGTGGCTGTATTGGAGAGATGTATGGGGGCTGTAGTGTGAGAGATGGTATGGGGGGGCTAGGTATTGGAGAGCATGTATGGGGCATCGTATTTGAAGCGAGATAAGTGGGATGGTGGAGGGGGGTATGGAGAGATGTTTTTGGGGGCTGTGGGCGAGTGAATGGAGGAGATTTGGTGGGGTGTATGGAGAGATTGTATGGGGCCTGTATTGGAGAGATGGGGGGGGTCCCCATGTGGTGGCATGTATTGGACGATGTATGGGGGGGGTATGGTGGGGCTGTCCTTGGAGCGCGTCCGGGGGGCTGGTAATTGGGAGAATTGTCAGTGGATTATAACTAGTCGGTCTGTGATGGGTCAGTAAGAGGTGTAGAAGTGTCCAGGTCCAGATTGTAACCTTACAGTCTAGAGGAGATGGGGATGAGACATAAGGTGACAGATCAGTATCTGTAACTAAGTTGTCAGTGGATTATAACTATCGGTCTGTGAGGGTCAGTAAGATGGGGAGAAGTGTCCCAGTTCCAGATTTGTAACCTTACAGTCTAGAGGAATGTGGATGAGACATAAGGTGACAATCAGTATCTTTACTATGTGTCAGTGGATTGAAACTAGTCGGGTCTGTGATGGGTCAGTATAGAGGTAAACAGAGTGTCCAGGTCCGAATTGTAACCCTTACGTCTAGGGGAGATTGGGATCGATACATAAGTGACAGATAGTTTCTGTTAACTAGTTGTTCATGTTTATGTTATCGGCTCTGATGGTGGTCCAGTAAGAGGTGAGAATGTCCAGTCCGAGGTGTAACCTTACAGTCTAATGGAGATGGGGATGAAGACAATAGGTACAGTCATATTGTAACTAAGTTGTCAGTGGATTATACTATCGGTCTGGTGATGGGTCCAGTCAGAGGGGTAGAAGGTCCAGGTCCGGATTTGTAACCTTACAGTCTACGGGAGATGGGGATGAGACATAAGTGACCAGATCAGTATCTGTAACTAAAGTTTGGTCAGTGGATTACAAGTCGGGTCTGTTGTGTGTCAGTTAAGGGGTCGAATTGTCCAGGTCCGGATTGGTAACCTTACAGTCTAGAGGAGTGGGGGACTAAGACATAAGGTGACAGATCAGTATCTGTAACAAGTTCGTCAGTGCTTATAAACTAGTCGGTCCTGTTGTATGGTTGCGGAAAGAGGGTAGAAGTGTCCAGGTCCAGATTTGTAACCTTACAGTCTAGAGGGAATGGGATGATACATAAGGTGACAGATCAGTATCGTTAACTAAGTTGTCAGTGGATATAACTATCGGGTCTGTGATGGGTTCATAAAGTGGGTAGAAGTTGTCCAGGCCGATGTAACCTTACAGTCTAGAGGAGATGGGGATGAGACAATAAGTGTGAAGCAGACATATCTTTAACTAATTTGTCGTGGATTAATCTCTATCTCTGTGATGGACAGTAAGAGGGTAGAAGTGTCCAGGTCCAGATTGTAACCTTTACAGTCTAGAGGAGAAATGGGAGATGAGTACATAAGGTGACACGATCAGTATCTGTACACTAAGTTGTGCGTGGGTTATAACTAGTCGTGTCTGTGGATGGTCAGTAGAGTGGTGTAAGAAGTGTTCCAGGTCCGGATTAACCCTACAGTCTAAGGAGATGGGTGATAGCGATAGTGAACAGATTCGATCATCGTAATTAAGTTGTCAGTGTGGGGTATACTAGTCGGTCTGTGATGGTCACGTAAGAGGGGGTAGAAGTGTGCCAGTGTCCAGATGTAACCTACACGTCCTAGAGAATGTGATGAGACATAATGGTGAATGCATAGCAGTATCTTGTAACCTAAGTTTCGTGATTAACTACTAGTGTCGGCTGTGATGGGTCGGTAAGAGGGGTATAAGTGTCCAGGTCCCAATTGTACTTTACCAGTCAAGAGGAGATGGGGATGAGACATAGGTGACAGATCTATTCTGTAACTAACTTTGTCAGGGATTATAACTTAGTCCGGTCCTGTGATGGGTCGTAGAGGGTAGAATGTCAGGTCCAGTTGTACCCCTGTACGTCTAATGAGGAGATGGGGATGAACATAAGGTGACAGATCAGTTCTGTAACTAAGTTTGTCAGTGGATTTAACTATCGGCTCTGTGATGGGGTCGGTAAAGGGGTAGAAGTGTCCAGGTCCAGATTGTAACTTTTACGTCTTAGAGGAGATGGGGATGAGCCATAAGTGACAGATCAGTATCTGTACTAAGAAGTTGTCATTATTATAACTATCGGGTCTGTGATGGGTCAGTAAAGGGTGAAGTGTCCGGTTCCAGATTGTAACCTTACAATCTAGAGGAGATGGGGATGAACATAAGGTTACAAGACAGTATCTGTACCTAATTTGTCAGTGGATTATACTAGTCGGGCGTGCTGTTAGGGTCAGTAAGAGGGGTTAGATGTCCAGGGTCCGATTTCTACCTTACAGCTAGATGAGATGGGTGAACATAAGGTGACCAGATCATTATCTGAACTAAGTTTGCAGTGATTATACTAGTTCGGTCTTGATTGGTCAGTTAAGAGGGTAGAAGTGTCTCAGGTCCGATTTCTCTAACCATACGTCTAGAGGAGATGGGGATGAGTACTAAGTACGGATCAGTATCTGTAACTAAGTTTTCAGTGGGATTATAACTAGTTTGTCTGGGATGGGAAATGTAAGAGGGGTAGAAGTGTCCTCGGTCCAGATTGTAACCTTACAGCAAGAGAATGGGGATGAGACTAAGGTGACAGATCAGTATTGTAACTCTAATGTTGTCAGTGGATTATAACTATCGTCTGGATAGGTCAGTAAGAGTGGAGAAGTGACCAGTCCCACTTGTAACCTTACAGTCTAGAGAGATGGGGATTAGACATAACAGGTAACAGATCAGTATCTGTAACTAATTGTCAGTGGGTTATAACTAGTCGGATCTGTGATGGTCTCATAAGAGGGGTGACTTCTCCAGGTCCGATGTCACCTTACAGTCTCAGAGGAGATGGGATGTAGACATAATGAAGCAGATCAGTTAACTTTAACTAAGTTGTCATGGATTATAACTAGTCGAGTCCTGGGATGGTCAGTAGAAGGGGTAAAGTGGTCCAGGTCAGATTGTTAACCTCTACATCTAGAGAGATGGGATGAGAACATAAGGTGACAATCAGTATCTGTACACAAGTTTCATGGATTTACTAGATCGGCTATCTGTGATGGGTCAGTAGAGAGGGGTAGAAGTGTCCAGTCCAGATTGTTAACCTTACCGTCTAGAAGATGGGGATGATACAAAGGTGAAGATCAGTATTTGTACACTAGTTGTCAGTGGATTATAACTAGTCTGGTCTGTTGAATGGGTCAGTACGGAGGGGTAGAAGTGTTAGGTCCGGATCTAACCGTACAGTCTAGAGGAGATGGGGATGAGAACATAAGGTGACAGATCATGTGATCTGTAACTAAGTGTCAGTGGATTATAACTAGTTCGGTCTGTGATGTCAGTAAGAGGGGTAGAAGTGGTCCCAGTCCGGATTGGAACCTTACAGTCTATGAGGAGATGGGATGAGACATAAGGTGACAGATCAGTATCTGTAACTATGTTGTCATGATATAACTAGTCGTCTGATGGTCAGTAAGAGGTAGAATTGTGCCCGGTCCAGATTGTAACCTCAGTCTAGAGGAATGGGCTGAGACAAAGGTTGATCGATCAGTATTCTGAACTAAGTGTCAGTGGATATCACATCGTCTGTGACTGGGTCAGTAAGAGGGTAGAAGTGTCCAGGTCCATTGTTAACCTTACAGTCTGAGGATGGGGATGAGACATAAGATGACAGATCATATCTGTAACTAAGGTTGTCATGTGGTTATACTAGTTCGGCTCGTGAATGGGTCAGTAAGAGGGTAAAAGTGTCCCAGTCCAGATTGTAACCTTACGCTAGCCCAAGAGATGGGGATGAGACATAAGTGTACAGATAGCTTATCTAGGACTAAGTGTCAGGATTATACTAGTCCGTCTGGATGGTCGTGAAGAGGGGTAGACAGTTTTCCAGTGTCGCAGATTGTAACCTTACAGTCTAGAGGAGATGGGGATGAGACATAGGTGACACGATCAGTACCTAACTAAGTTGTCAGTGATATAACATCGTCCTTGATGGGTCAGTAAGAGGGTAGCAGTGTCCAGTCCAGATTGTAACCTTACAGTCTAGAGTGATATGGGGATGAGGACTAAGGTGACAGATCAGTATCTTAACTAGTTGTCAAGTGGATTAAACCTAGCGGGCTGTGATGGGGTCATAGAGGGTAGAATGTTCCAGGTCCCGCTATTGTAACCTTAGCAGTCTAATGAGTATATGGGGAGGACATAAGGTGACGATCGTAACTGTAACTGAGTTGTCATGGGTTATAACTGTCGTCTGTGAGATAGTCAGTAAGGGTAGAAGTGTCCAGGTCCAGATTGTTAACCTACAGTCCTAGAGGGAGAGGGGGAAAAAATGATGACCTAAGGTGACATAGTACTGTACTAAGTTTTGTCAGTGGATTATAACTTATCGGATCTGTGATGGGTCAGTAAAGGGTAGAAGGGCCCAGTCCAGTTGTAAACCTTACGATCGAGAAGGGAATGGGGATGAAGACATAAGTACAGACAGTATCTGTACTAGTTTCAGTGGATTATAACTAGTCCCGGTCTGTGATTGGTCAGTAAAGAGTGGTAAAGTGTCCAGGTCCAGATTGGTAACCTTCAATCTAGAGAGCTGGATGAGACAAAGGTGGACAGAATCATATCTGTAACTAAGTGTCAGGGATTATAACTAGTCGGTCTGTGAATGGGTCAGTAGAGGGTAGAAGTGCCGGAGGTTTCGGCAGATTGTAACCCTTCAGTGCTAAGGAGATGGGGATGGAGACTAAGGTGACAGATCAGTATCTGTAACTAGTGTCATGGATTAATACTGTCGTCGTGATGGGTCAGTAAGAGGGTAGCAGTGGTCCAGGGTCCAGATTGTAACCTTACCGTCTAGAGTGAGATGGTGATGAGACATAAGGTTACAGATCAGTATCTGTAACTAGTTTAGTGCTGATTATAACTAGTCGTCTGTGATGGGTCAGTAGATGGTAAAAGGTCCTGTCCAGAATTGTACACCTTACAGTCCTAGAGGGATGGGATGAGACTAAGGTGTACAGATCAGTATCTGTAACGAAGTTGTCGTGGATTATAACTAGTCGGTCCTGTGATTGGTCATAAAGGGGTAGAATGTCCAGGTCTCAGATTTTAAACCTTACAGCTAGAGGAGATGGGGATGAACATAAGTTACAGATCATACTGTAACTAAAGTTGTCAGGGATTCTAACTAGTCGGTACCTGTGATGGTCAGTAAAGAGGGGTAGAATGTCCATGTCCCATATTGTAACCTACGTCTAGAGGATTGGGGATAGACCATAAGTGACGCTTCAGTATCTGAACTATTGTCAGTGGATTATACTAGTTCGGTCTGTGATGGGTCAGTAAAGGTGTAGAAGTGTCCAGGTCGCATTGTAAAACCCTTAACATCTATTAGAGAATGGGGATGAACATAAGGTGACAGAGCAGTATCTGTAACTACGTACTGTCAGTGGGATTATAACTAGTCGGTGCTGTGATGGGGTCAGTAGAAGTGGTAAATGGTCCCAGGTCCAGATTTTAACCTTACAGTTCTAGAGGAGATGGGGATGAGATCATAAGTGACAGATCGTATCTTAACTAATTTGTCAGTTGGATTATTAACTATTCGTCTGTGAGTGGGTCGTAAGGAGTGTAGAAGTGTCCAGGTCCAGAGTCATGTACGGGGGGCATTAATTGAGAGATGTACTGGGGATGTATTGGAGAATTTCAGGGGGCTGTATTGGAGAGATGTTACGGGGGAGCTGTATTGGAGAGATGTACGTGGGGTCTTGATGGAGAGATGTACGGGGGCTGTATTGGAGAGATGTACGGGGGGCTGTATTGGAGAGATGTATGGGGGGTGCCTGTCATTGGAGAGTGATTGGGGGCTGTATTGCGAGATGTAATGGGGGGGGGGCTTGTATTGGAGAGATTTCACGTGGGGGCTGATTGGAGAATTATTGGGGGGCTGTATTGTAGATGTATGGGGGGGCTGTATTGAGAGATGTACGGGGGGCTGTATGGAGAGATGTATTGGGGCTGTTTGGTGGCTGTATTGTAGAGATGTATGGGGGGGCTGTATTGGAGAGATGTATGGGGGATGGGTTATGGAGAGATGTGCGGGGGGGCTGATGAGGAGTCGGGCCTGTATCTGTAGAATGTATTGGGGTTGGGTGGGGGGCTGTATTGTAAGAGTATGTTGGGGGTGGTGTCGGTGTGGAAGAATGTATGGGGGGCTGTATTGGATAGATGTACGGGGGCTGTATTGGAGAGTCGTACGGGGAGCTGTATTGGAGAGCATGTATGGGGGGTGTATGTAGAGATGTATAGGGGCTGTTTTAGAATTAACGGGTGCTGTATGAGAGTGACCGGGGGGCTGTAATTGGTAGAGAATAGTGTGTACTGGGAGGCTGTACGGAGGTGGGGGGCTGTATTGGAGAGATGTACGGGGTTGTCTGGGGATGCGGTTATTGGAGAGTTTAACGGGGGGCTGTATTGAGATATGGTACGGAGGGCCTGTATTGGAGAGAGGTCTACGGGGGGCTGTAATATTGAGAGATGTACGGGGGGCTGTATTTGGAGAGATGTACGCGGGGCTGTATTGGAGAGCATTACGGGGGCCTGTATTGGAGACGAATGTATTGGGGCTTGTATTGAGAGATGTATGGGGGCGGTTGGGAGAGAATGTATGGGGGCGAGATTATGGGGGGCTGTATTGGGAGGATGTAATGGGGGCTGTTATGAGAGATGTACGGGGGTGTGGGCGTATTGGAAGATGTACTGGGGGCTTATGGAGATAAGTAGGGGGGGGCTGTTTAGAGATGGTATGGGGGGCTGTATTGCAGAGATGTATGGGGGGGCTGGTAATTGGAGTATGTATTTGGGTGGGCTGTATTGGAGAGATGTACGGGGGGCTGTATTGTAGAGATGTACGTGGGTGTCTGTATTGAGAGATGCGCGGGGGGACCTATTATGAGAAGATGTCTGGGGGCTGTATTGGAAGAGATGTATGGGGGTGGGGGGCTGTATGGAGAGATTACGGGGCTGTATTGAGAGATGTACGGGGGGGGCTGTATTGAGAGATGTATGGTGGCTGTACTTGGAGATATGTAATGGGGGCTGTATTGGAGAGATTGTAGGGGGCTGTATTGGAGAGATGTACGTGGCTGTTTGGAGAGAATGTATCTGGGGGGCTGTATTGGGAGAGATGTACGGGGGGCCTGTATGGAGAGATGTTACGGGGGGCTGTAATTGGAGAGATGTATGGGGGGCTGTATTGGAGAGATGTACGGGTGGCTGGTATTTGGAGAGTGTACGGGGGCTGTATTTGGAGAATGGGGCTATTTAGGATGGGGGGGGCTGTATTGAGAGATGGTATGGGGGGGCTGTTGAGAGATGTATTGGGGGCTTGTCTTGGAGGATAGTACATGGGGCTGTATTGGAAGAGTGTACGGGGGCATGTATGAGAGAATGTACGGGGGCTGCTTGGAGAGATGTACGGGGGGCTGTTATTGGAAGATGTCTGGGGGGCTGTATATGGAGAATGTATCGGGTGGTCTGTATTGGAGAATGTTGTGGGGTGCTGTATTGGAGAGATGGAATGGGGGGGCTGTAGTTGTAAGATGTATGTGGGTACTGTGGGTACGGGGGTCTGTATGGAGAATGTACAGGGGGCTATTTCACTCATACTATTATATTATACTATACCATACTATATTATACCATACTATATTTACCTATATATATATATCTATTATTACTGACATACTATACAGTACTATACATCCGGGGAGACCTGTAAAATAGGGTGGGTCCACCATGAGTACACTAGGTTACCCCTGTGGTGCCCACTTGGACATTGTTGGGCTTGTGTGGTGTTTACCCACCCAGTCTGGGACGTGCCGTTTTGTTGAACTTTGGAGTTCGGAATTTTAAACTTGCATCCGAACAAAGGGTGTTCAAGTCCTGCCCAGAGGTGGATTATAGCATCATAATGTTACTAACCTCCCCCACCCACTCACACTTGGGACTGGCCCATCCTCATCACAGGATTAGTCACATCTTTTCAAACAGCAAATCTCCCCCCACTACTACTGGTACCTGACCCTAGTCACATACACTGTATATGTGTAATAGCCCAGGGATTCTCAAACTACAACTCCCAGCAGTCCTCAACTACATAGGGAACACATGGAATGCTGAGAGTTCGAGCCTACTGTATTTATCTACGTAGGTAGATAGGTCTTTATGTGTAATAACTGTATATGGATGTATGTTTTTTAGGGTGCATTATGCACATGCTTGAGGTTGTAAGGTGTTTGAATCGACATTTATAATTAGGTGATTGTATGTAGCTATAGCATAATATGTAGATTGTGTATGTGTTTAAAGCTATATGTTTATATGTAACTAGTGTTTTACTATTTATATGTAACATAGTGAGCTATATGTATATATGTGTTCTTATTGTTTCGCTTATGTCGTATTATGTTGTGCATATGTATATATGTAGTTATATGTATGTTTGCAGCTTATATGTATCTTAGTATTATATGGTATGTGTAGCTTATGTTATGCGTATATGTATGTTTAGTATGTATCGTCATAGTAGCTATAATTAGCTTATATGTTTATCGTTATGGTATTGTAGCTCTATGGTTATATATGTTAGTTATATTTTTGTAAGTATATGTAGTGGTAGTAGTATAGTGCTAGTTATATATGTCGTTATATTCATGTTGTAGCTCTATGTAGTATTTTTAGCTGATAGTTTTAGTTTACTCACTATTGTAGTGTTTTGTAGTCTATATCGTATGCATATATGTATCTACTTATTATGCATGTTTTGTACTATATTATTACTGGTAAGTTATCATGTATGTAGCTATACTATATCTTTATTCTATATGTATAGTTTAGTGTTATATGTATCATGATTAGTTATATGCTCATGTGCAGTTATTATGTATGCCTAGCTTTGCTTCTGATTTGTAGGATCTATGTCATTCTTATAGTACTTCTCTATCATTATGTAGCTATATGTATATATGTAGTTATATGTAATGTTTGTAGTTATATGTATATATGTATTTATATGTATGTAGCTATATGTATATCTGAGTTATATGTATGTTGTATTATATGTATCTATTATTTTTATATTTCATTTACTATATTTATATATGTAAGTTATATGTATGTTTTAGCTTATGTATATATGTAGTTTATATTGTATGTTTGTAAAGCTATATTTATATATACGGTTATGTAATGTAAGCGTTGTCTGTATGTATATAGGTGTTTGTAGTACATATCTCTGTATTATTAGTATCAGTCTGTACATTTTTAACACTAACCGATAATAATAATACAGAATTTATAAGCAAATATAATAGAATATTGGGAATTTATTATATAAATTTGAATACATAAAGACTCTGTTGTCTGCTCCTAAGATTTTTTGTCCCCGCCCGAAGTCCACATCTGTTTCTGCATCTCTCCCAGCATCCCCCTGTGTGTTGTTTGGGAGCCAATCGGTTAGAGAAGGTGTTCCCTTCCGGGGGTGGAGGGGGAGCAGATGGATGTGGTTTTACATTGCCTAATAAGGTAATTATAGGAGAGACCAAACCTACTGTATTGGCTGATTAGATGTTTCCTGTCCCATTCCAAAGCCCATTTCAAAGGATTGGATGGGTCCAGTCATTGACCGTTGGGGTTGTGGAAGGTTTTACAAGATGTTACCACCCGAGGACCACTTCACCGCTTTGGAGTACCTGTACATGTGACCACAGTTATTTTTAGGTGTAAATATGTTGGGACACTTGCATTTTCCTGATCCCCTTAATAGAACAGATCCCAACAAGATCCCACCCGATATCCCCCCAAGAGTAGAAATTCCTCTTTAATAATCCCACCTATCATTTAAATCCGCATTCTTTTTCAATTATTGATAATATGGTTTTATCGTAGTAACAGACCAATGTTTTAATCAATTATTTTTTTATTACTATTAATATTATTGTGGATTTTATATATATCGCCACATCTAACCGTAGCGGCCTTAGAGTTTTTATGGATACATACACATCATTCTCTATCAATTATTATTATTATTCTGGATTTATATGATGATAGACAGACCCGGGTCCATACAAGGAGTATACATAACTCGGGTCTCATACAATGAGGTATACAGACCGGGTTCCATTACAATGAGTGTAACAGACCGGGTCCGTACAATAGTTATACAGACCAGGGCCGTACAATGAGTGTATACAGACCGGTCCGTACAATGATTGCATAAACCGGGTCCGTACAATTAGTTTATACAGACCGGGTCCATACATGAGTTATATACAGACCGGTCCATACAATGAGTGTATACAGACCGGTTCCAGACATGATGTAACAACCGTGTCCATACATGAGTGTATACAGACCTGGTCCTTACAATGAGTGTATAGCAGACCCGGGTCCTACAATGAGTTATACAGACCGGGTCCGTACAACAATTAGTGTATACAGACCGTGGGTCCGTACAATGAAGTGTATACAGACCGTGTCCATACAATGAGTTTTATACCGACCGGGTCCATACAATGAAGTGTATCCAGACCGGGTCCGGACAATGAGTGTATACAGACCGGTCCATACAATGGAGTGTATACAGACCGGGTCCGTACAATGGTGTATCCATGAACCCGGGTCCGTACAATTGTGTATACATACCGGGTCCCGTACATAGTGAGCAGACCGGTCCGTAACATTGAGTGTCTACAGACCGTGTCCGTACAATGATGTATACAGACCGGGTCCGTACATAGTGTATACAGACCGGGTCCGTACAATGAGTTGAATACAGACCGGTCCGTAACAATATGTATCAGACCGGGTCCGTACAATGGTGTATACAGACCGGGTTCCGTACAAGGAGTGTTATACAAGAACCGGGTTCCTACAATGAGTGTAATAAGACCGGGTCCGTACAATGATTGTATACCGACCAGACCGGGTCCGTACAATGAGTGTTATAACAGACCCGGGTTCCGTACAATGAGTGTATACGACCGGGTTTCCTACATGAGTATACAGACCGGTCCGTACAATGAGTGGTATACAGACCGGGTCCGTAACAATTAGTGTATACAGACGGGTCATACAATGAGTGTATACAGACCTGTTCCGTACAATGATTGTATACAGACCGGGTCCGTACATGAGTGTATACAACCGGGTCCGTACAATGATGTTACGACGGGTCCCGTACAATGAGTGTATACAGACCGGTCCGTACAAGTGAGTGTCTCCAGACCACCGGGTCCGTTACAATGAGTTTATCAGACCGGGTCTTACATTGAGTGGTATACAGACCGGTCCGTACAATGAGTTTAAAATACAGACGGGTCCTTACAATGAGTGTATACGACCGGGTTCCGTACAATGAGTGGTACATAACCGGTTTCCGTACAATGAGTGATACAGACCGGTCGTTACATGGTGTATACAGACCGGGTCCGTACAAATAGTGTATACATACCGGGTCCGTACAATTATTTATACAACCGGTCCTTTACAATTGATGTATACAGACCGGGTCGTACAAATGAGTTATACAGACCGGGTCCGTACAAGGAGTGTATACAGACCGGGTCCGAAATGAGTGTATACAGACCCGGGTCCACACAATGAGTGTATACAGACCGGGTCCAACAGTGTATCAGTCTAGGGGTGGAAACGTTACAGTGTATCTATCAGTCTAGGGGTGGAAACGTTACAGTGTATCAGTCTAGGGGTGAAAACGTTACAGTGTATCAGTCTAGGGGTGGAAACGTTATAGTGTATCTATCAGTCTAGGGGTGGAAACGTTACAGTGTATCTATCAGTCTAGGGGTGGAAACGTTTAACAGTGTAGCGTCTAGGGAGGAAAAACGTTACAGTGTATCTGTCTAGGGATCGAAACGTTACAGTGTATCGGTCAGGGATACTGAAACGTTCAGTGTATCGGTCTTAGGTAGAAACGTTACAGTTGTATCTCTGTTGTATTCATAATCAACTGGCTTGAATAGTTCTTGACGACGTTTCGCTAGTCACCGACTGCTTTCTCATTCAGAATGACTTGTACAAGAATTCTTTGGCATTATGTACCTGGAAAAATCCCAATAGCATATCAACACAAGACAAAACAACAGCCAGGTGTTTAAGGGGGTGAATTAGATAGTGGGCCTGTGTTTTTAGACCCTTACCTCTTGGGCGTTCCTATAACACCACTATCTAATCACACCTTAACAACCTGGGCTGTGATATGCTAATTGGGAAATTTTCCAGGGTACATAATTGCCACAGATTCTGTACAAGTCATTCTGAATTGAAGAAAGCCAGTCGGATGACTAGCGAAACGTCGTCCAGAACTACATTTCAGTCCTTTGATCTAATTGAATCAACAGAATACCTAACCTTGAGAATGAGACCTTCACAAGCATATTTCTAATCATTTTGGGGAGAAAACCCTCAAACTTGTACGGCAATATGAACTACGCAAGGAAATTGGCAGAAAAGGCAAGAAACAATCATAGCCAAATATTTGAATTGTGTCTCAAACGATACAGTATCTGCCGGGGAGCAAATTAGTGAACTAACAACACAAATTGACATTACATAAATCAAAACACTCTCTGGAAGGAAGAAAATGTAAGATCTGTATTAAGGCATGAGCAAGAATTGTTAACAGGATCGTTCCAGCGCTACAGAGCCGCATCAAACCCACCGACGCCTTCCGATGCTTCCCCTCTCCTTAGCACAGTGTGCGCATCTCAGTGCACAGAGTAAAGGAATGGAGAAAAAAAAAATTTTGCGTCCAGAGCGTTGGGAGTTCGGCGGCCGTGGCTCGGTCACGCTGAACGATCCCCGCGTAAGTGTCTCCTGCTCTCCTCAGATTTCTTACCTCTCCTGCAGAAGGTAAGAAATAGTGCATTTACCTCCTGTTCTTCAGTAACCAGTTAGAAAGAAAGTAAATTTTTGCTGGAACATACCCTTTAGTTCCAACATTCACCACTCGTATCTGGACCAAATTTTGGGGATTTTCAAGTCGCTCGCTAAAAAAGAATCGGGGTCAGAGCGTTCCTGCGTACATTGCACACACAAGGGCACCACTCACAAGGGCATTAATTCAAAAGGTTGATTAATGTAGTTGTACATTGGGCAGCCTGTACACCATTGGTTTTTTTAATAGATATGTACAAAAATGGGTGGGATTAGTAATTCCCACTCCTCGCCAGTGATTTCAAAAATATTTGTTGATTCTTTCCATCAGGGGAACGCTACACTGTGAATATTATTCATAGGAAGGCACAGGATTTAGAAAGGTTTCCAAGTTGCGCTGCAAAACCGATGCTTCCAAGTTTGCAGTTACGATACTTGAGGTAAAATGTTAGAAATCCACCAGGGGACGGTAGAAATCACACAAATTTTTACATAGTTGCATTCAGGTCATGTTATATTATCATCGTTACCTAGCTTAACAAGTGAACTTTTTAACAAGAAGCCACCGTAAAGGTGTTTGTTCCATACCAAAGAATGTGTTTACGTTACCCACGCCACTTAACCCCTGACGCACCATACTTTTCATGTGGCCGAGAATCCGCCGTTGTAGCTTCTTTGGGGTGTTTGGTCTCGATTTCTGCCTGTACATTTGATTTGCTCTTGATCGGCAGGCATCATATATAACAAAAAATAAATGATCGATATCAACGACCCCCAACTCACACGCAGACACACATTTTGCGATTTCCCTGCCAAAAACGGTCCATTCGTCACACTAATGCATCGTGGTTCAGGGTGTTTGGCTCAGTTTCGCAAATGTAACATGTGTACGCACCTTTAAGAGCTGTTATCTCTATATAATACAACTGTCTTGGTAGTGTATGTATAGGATCTTTGTTGTGAGTTAAATAGTGCCTGCCGGAACAGCGGGTCCCACAGTCCGCTTTCCAGTTTGGTCCATTGTTTTTTTCCTCAAATATTAGTTTTGTATTAATGGTAAATGGTTGGTAGCTTAGAAAGTACTACTTACAAACTTTTTCTTTGGTGGGGGTGACATTGATACCATATTACCATATTAATTTCCTGGCTTTATATTCATGTTTAACACTTTAATTACACTAAGTAGCCTTTTGAATAAGCTTTCTTCAGTTCAATTGCCATAAATTTCACTCTTTATTAATCTCCCAATAAATTTCGCTCTGCTGTAGTTTTTTATGGGCCTATGGTGTTTGGTTACTGTGGATATGTATAACTTCTTTTAAAATATTGTCTTCATAATTCCAAAACTTTTAAGGTTTATGTAACTATACTTTCTGATTTAATCGTATAAATTACTGTACTAAATACGTACAAGATACATGTCATAGCAATCATGTAAAAAGTTACGTTGTAAACTCTACTGTTGTAGTACTCCCAAGGATACGTTTATATATGTTACAACCATTGTTGCTGTTTAGCATAATAGTATTTAATGTTGTGTATTGTCTTGCTAGTGAGTGTCACTCCACTTTGAGAACTGATGTATGAGTGCAGGATTGGTCCCATTTTACTTTAAGTACAGAATGTTATGTCTGCTTTTATTATTCATTTTCCCTGGTTCTTTCTTCTATGTCCTTAGTTGTACTTTCGAACAAGGTCAGCATATTAATGGATTTACCTATTATACGCTACCCAGTGCTAATAAAAGGGGATTTAAGCTGAATCTTGTATCTTTTCATGTCGAACATTGATTTGTTTTTGTTATGTATGGGGGCTGTATTGGAGAGATGTATGGGGGGATGTATTGGAGAGATGTATGGGGGACTGTATTGGAGAGATGTACGGGGGGCTGTATTGGAGAGATGTACGGGGGGCTGTATTGGAGAGATGTATGGGTTATATGTATATATGTATTTATATGTATGTAGCTATATGTATATATGAAGTTATATGTATGTTTGTAGTTATATGTATATATGTATTTATATGTATGTAGCTATATGTATATATGTAGTTATATGTATGTTTGTAGCTATATATGTATATATGTAGTTATATGTATGTTTGTAGCTATATGTATATATGAAGGTGTATGTATGTAGTTGTATGTATGTATATAGGTGTGTGTATGTACATATATCTGTATTATATAGTATCAGTCTGTACATTTTAACACTAACTGATAATAAATAATACAGAATTTATAAGAAATATAATTAGAATATTGGGATTTATTATATAAAATATTGAATACAAAGAATCATGTTTCTGCTCCTAAGAATTTTTTGTCCCCGAAGTCACATGTTTCTGCATCTCCCAGCATCCCCTGTGTGTTGTCTTGGGAGCCAATCGGGTTAGAGAAGGTTCCCTTCCTGGGGGTGGAGGGGAGGCAGATGGATGTGTTTACATTGTCCTAATAAGGGTATTATAGGAGAGACCAAACCTACTGTGATTGGCTGATTAGATGTTCCTGTCCATTCAAAGCCTTTTCAAAGGAATTTGGAGGGTCCAGTCAATTGACGTTGGGGGTGGGGAAGGTTGTTACAGATGTACCCAGAGGACCAACGTCAACAGCTTGGAGGGACCTGACATGTGACCATCAGTTATTTTTAGGTGTATATGTGGGACACTTGGCATTCCTGATCCCATTAATAGAACAGATCCCAACAAGATCCCAACCCGGATATCCCCCCAAGAGTAGAAATGTCTCTGTTAATATCCCACCTATCACTTTATAATCCGCATTCTGTATTCATATTGATTGATAATATGGTTTATCGTAGTAACAGACCAATGTTTAATCAGATTATTTTTTTTATTACTAATTAATATTATTGTGGATTTATATAGCGCCAACATCTACCGTAGCGCCTTAGAGTTTTATGGATACATACACATCATTCTCTATCAATTATTATTATTATTCTGGATTTATATGAGTGTATACAGACCGGGTCCATACAATGAGTGTATACAGACCGG